>CAMXCT020000002.1:183818-241318 GCA_947184155.2 Cladocopium goreaui
ATGTAGTATGTTTCTTGTGTCTTTGAACTCCGTGGGCCGATTCTGGAACAAACATGATGGAGAAAAAAAAAACAGAGAATATTGACTCAAAGGATTTGCATGGATTTGCATTTTCTAGACGGTCTTGAGCCCGTCTCAAAGCCACCGACCAAGACATTTCTTCAAGAATGTTCTTTGCACGCCATGAATATCCTTGACACGATTGCATGTTCGATTGTGATTACATTGTGCGATTGGTCTTGAGACGTTCCTTCCATCCTGTTTTTTGGTGTTTATCTTTGTGGTGATGTTGGGGGGAAACATGCAAGATCCAAGCGAGTTGAAGTTGAGCAGATTAAAGTGGCTAAAACATACCGAATTCGCATGTGGCATACAAAGTACAACCCCGCATCTTGCTGCAATGCACCCCCATGTTTAATCTCCAATGCAGCTGCAAATTGAAAACGGTAAGGCAGCTCCATAACATAAGCATTGTTCTTATCAAATTTATCAAACAAGGCACCTTGTGGAGTCCTGCAATCTGGGCATACCGACAGGCACCGTATTTGTGCTTCTGCTGCCTGCTGAGCCAAGGCATTTGCAGCCTGCCACGACACAGGGCGAAACAATCGGCAAACATTTAGGTCAAGACACCTTTCACCTTTGTAAAAGCCTCACTGTCCATTCATGAAATTGGACCTTTATGATCTTTCATGATCTTTCTAATATCACCATTCACTCTCAAATTAAGACTAAACTAAGCCCTGCGTGCCCGGTTGCTAATTCCAGCAATGCCAATTCTATTAGTCATGATCCGAAACGTTTCGACACGTTTACCTGCGCGGCTTGCACATGAGCTTGAGCTGTTTGCGCCTGGGTCATGCCGCAAATCCGTGGTGCTTGAATTCCGCATTCTGCCGTTCAAAATGGTCAATTAATGGTCAATTAGAATCCCTCCCTTGCGCTGCCCAATAATTTTGATAACAAAAAACACAACGGCATGTGACCAAACAGGAACCTTGTTTTTGTTGTTTGCTATGTCTGGGCTGTTCTCATGTCCCTTCCAGAGGCGTCGTTCCTAGCCTTGCAACTTTGGCAGGCGCATTTGGCGGTGTCACATTAGAGGCACAATCTGAAGACATCTGGAGGACATTCGGGACCTGATGTCTATGTACACAGTTGCAAGATATTGCAACTCGTAGGTCCTGAATGATCCTGGATGATCTGAGGCTATTTTGAACCCATCCTCATCGTCTATGCTAAAACACATTCAAAGACTCTCCTTGCAGCTCAACCATCTCGCTGCCATGATGTCCATGTTGTTCACCTGGAGTACAGGAAAAGAACATGCTGATGAATAGAAGAATAGAAGCGTGCGGAAATCCCATCCAACTTGAACAAGTACCAGTACCATCAGTACCGATAAACCATAATAAACTAATCCTGAAGGGCATGTTCCCAAGTGCTGCAGGTGTATGTTGATACAGTGTTCATTGCGCCATGAGGTCCTATACCCCACGCGGAGATTTTTGCACTGGAAGTGATGTGTCTTCATGTTGGCCCAGTGATTTCCCATCAAGGCATTGTGTCCAAGGCTCAGTAAAGCAGCCCAGGATCCTCAGCTCGAAGGTGTGGCAAGGAAACTGATGCGAATCCAAAGCATGGGGGCAGAAAAAACCATGGTTGGAAAATGTTGGAAAGAAAGGCCTCTTACAATGGATTCAATGGTGCTTTCAGGATCCTGTTTCTGATGAGGCGCTTGTTGCCAGCGCTGGAAAGATTGGAAAGTATGCTTTCCTCATGTTCTTGTATCCTTGTTTAAAAGGAGGAGGCCTGACCCAGAGAAAAACACATATTCAGCTGTAGAATGCACTCCTTTTAGAACAATTGTAGTCATTAGGTTCAAAATGTGCCAAATTCCAAGACGAAATTCCACCCTAGAATTAGAAGAGAAAACATGATATATCTCCACTTTGAAGCATTAGGTGCAACAGAATATGTATGTAACATAAAATGCAAAATTACATTGGGTAAGTTCAGGTCATGCATTTCTCATACACAATAGTTATCCTTCTTTTTGTGTGGCAAACATCATGAAAAATGGAAATATATTGGTTTGAAACCTTGGGATACAATACACTACTGTCATGTTTCCATATAATTCAAGGCCTATTTCAGCTGGAAAATTAAGGAAATTCCCTGGTGTTTTCAAACAGGTGTGGAAGTACATAATAATGTTTAATGAGTTTGAGCTGCATAGTGCAACAGTTGGCCAAATAAAATGCAACACATTTAGCTAAAGGCAAAATTGCAAACAATATCATGCAATGCAGTTCTTTTCACTTGCTTTCATTGCCCAAAGAGAAATATCTGCATGTAGTCTAGTAAGTTGTATGTCTGTGCTACATTCCCAGAAAACAATGCTTTGAAGAAATGAAGTTCTTCAAAGAAGTGCAGTTTTCCTTACAAAACATCCACTTCAACAAAAAAGTTGTTGTCATTTACAAGCTGGTGGTTGCTTTTGAGCTAGTCAAATGTATTTTCAGGAAGAAATATTTTTGTGAAGGTTGGATTGTTTAAAGAATATGTGTTGTCTACGATGTGTATTGCATTCTAAAGTACAGTATTCCCATCCTCTTCCTTTATCATCATGGTAACATTCCTTCAGGCAGATCTTGTTTCTTCAAAGATTGAATACTTAACTTAAAGTTGCAATCGTATTTAAACAGTTTAATTTAAACAACAGAAACAATATCATGTCAAAATATGCAGTGTATCCTTTAAAGATGTAACATTCCTCTCAAAGAAGCTCAGCTGGCCTTTATGTTTGAAAATAACACCATGTCTTTTAAAAAAATGTAACACTCCTTTCAAAGAAACCCAGCTGCCACCTGTTTGGAAGGAACACGATTTGTTTGAAGGAAATGTTTTACTATAACCAAAAAGAAATTTGAATCAGCTGCCTCTTTGAAAGTTACACCATGATTTGAACATATGTAGCAATCCTTTCAATCACACCATTTCTTTGTAAATATGTAACACGCCTTTCAAAGAACTCCAGCTGCGCTCTACTGGGACAGGAACACGATTTATTTGAAGGAATGGTTTCCTTCACCAAAAACATCCAAAAACATAATTTTACATTCCCGCAGGCTTCACACCTGAAAAGGAAAATTGCACATCCCTAAGGAATACTGCGCATATTTAGCATACAATATCTTTCTATAATACTTACTTGACAAGAATGCCTTGGAGGCAAAATGAATCAGATTTGGTTTGGGTTATATAATCTGGATCAATTTGGATTAATCCTAAGCTAAGGAATCAAAAACCCATAGAAACAAAAAAAAACATGTTTTCCAGACTAGTCTGAACATGCCTAGATCCAAGTAGTCCCCAAAAGATTGTTGTTTTTGTTTTTGTTGTTTTTTTTGTTTTGTTTTGGGTGGTGAACCACTCTAAGCTCTATTTTCCACTAGAAAAGGCTTGTGTATGGACAGCAAAGGTCAATATTGTTTTAGACCATGTAATATACTTGGGGAACAAAATGCCTTTTGCGCGCCCACAACCAGCCTGTCTGTATTTCAAATAGAAACGGCGCATGGACAACAAAAGACAAACATTACTTCAGATCATGTAATATATCGACAAAAAACAATGAGTGTATAATAATATACAAACAATTGGTGATTTCAGCGCTGGCAACAAGCCTTTCTGTTCTGATTTGCGAAACTTGTAGCCAAGCCACTGCTCCGGCAACTCATCATCTGCCTGGCCCAGGCCAGGGAATCAAACTTGGATGACTTTGGGAATGCAGCTGTCCTGGATAAAAACTACAAGCTAAGGTGCGGCTAAGGTGCGGCTAAGGTGGCTACTGAGGGGCAAGGATAGTACAACATAGTCTAACATAGTACATTAAACTCCCATCAGAATCCAGACCATGCCGTCCGAGACATGGAAAAAAGCGAAGCATCTATTTCTCCGAAGGCTTGATACATGCTATATCATGCTATATCATATGCTATTATATTCAACAAATCCTGCCATTCTGTGCCATTCGACCTTGCCCTCCAGGAGGTAACCGATCTCGACTTCAGCTTCTCTTGCGCGATGATGATAGGAGACCATCGCCGCGCGGGTGGGGTAGTTCCAGTTGCGCACGTCGAAGTCCTTGGCGAGATCGACCGGTAAAAGAGGCAAATGCCAGAACTCATTGGTCTGTTTCAACTCATCCCAATGCTATGTCCACTGAACTGGGAAAGATAAAATGGTTATCATTCACAATCTCAGGGGTGGACATGACGGAATCGGTGTAAATCATATGAAAGTTCTAAAATTACTCCAATTGGAACTGAAACAATATGAAACAACCATCTAAGATAGTTTGCATCGCTGGATGCCTTGCAACCCGGGCGCTATCTCGAGTACCTCTGGCAGCCTTTTCTTGTAGATCTCAGCAACACCCCATGATCCAAGATCATCCATATCCGAGCGACAGGAAATGGATGATTTCAACATGTTTTAACAACAACGTGTTGTCAAACTTGAGAACTGTGTGGTGTTGGGAATCACCATGAATCACCTAGTTAAAAATCTAATTAATATTAATTATTAATTAATCATAATTAATCCCCTTAACTTAAAATACATAAAAATGCCAAATGCATCCTGCATCCTATTTGCTGATGGCGCATTCTGGCGAAAATGTTCCAGACCAAACATGGCAGCATAGCATAAATAAGCGAATCTTGATGAATCTTGGCAAGGGCACGGTGGCACTCCGCGTCAACAGAACAGGCTTGTTGTTGAAACCTCGGTACTGGAAGCAGTCTGTCAAATGTACGCACATGGAAACCATGCTTGTGGCAGCTATGACTTTCGGGCGTCTAACAAGCTGCGTTCAACCTACTGTATCTACTGTGACCCTATCAGTAGCCTATCAACCACCTTTGGGCAAACACTTTGAACCGTGCCACGTTTGAACGACTCCGGGACTTCATGCTTGTCCAAATCCTCCACACGACCAACGACCTGGCTGCCAACAAATAGCCGAGCGCTGTCAAAATGGCAGCACCAAGCCTTGAGGGAGATGCCCTCCTTGGTTGAGACGCCTTCTTCCACAAATCTCTTCCATAGTTGAAGCGCAGGGGTCCTCTGAAATCTCTTCCACTATACGCTCAAACGATGCAGGCTTTCCATAAACAAAACTGAAATGGCCAAAGAGTTGCAGGACATTGTCAGCGGCATGTGGTGTTTCTAAACAGTTTCACTTGATCATGCTGTTTTCTTCAAGCAGCAGCACTTTACAACAACATCTTAGTACAGCAGAAGCTGCTTCATCTTTTAACTCTACAGGATTGCACGTTGCTAATGCTAAAGCCAAGCCAAAGCACGGAGAATTCCATGCCAACAGTTCGGAAGCCTGAATGCAAGCGAGTGTGGCCAGTGGCAGTTTAGTCACCATGAAGAGAGCACATCAACACATCCGATTCGGATTTGCCAGTAGCGTTCCGCGTGTGTCTCGGTGGTCGTCCAACAATCAGTAGTGGTCTTGGTTAGGATTGATTTGGATCCACATATGCCTTCCGCAGTGCCTTCCCATGAAAAAAACACAGTGAATCTGAGCATATCAACTCAACAATTTCCTCTACAGCACCTCTCGGGAGAGCACAAAGTAGTTGAGGATGCCTCAAGGAAGACAGCCATGGCTTGAAATCAAGTGATATGTCCCCTGTTCCCTGCATTTCCCTGCGTTTCCCTGGTTTTGGGGGGAGCCTTGCATTCCACAGGTCCACTTCCAATGCGATTTGTCCCACTGAAGGTGGCCCATCTCAGAAAAATGGTTGGTTTCAAGCAAATCTGCGCAAGGTACTGAAGCCGCCATCCTCTTCCGGATACGATCCAAAGATCTTTCCAGCAGTATATGGCACCTGCACCGTGGACAGTCATTGGCTAAACGTGTCACATCGTGTCACATCTATCTTTTAAAACTGTTGGCCAATTGCTAATTAGCCGCTACAATTGCGGCAAGACCCTGAGGTTTGCCCGGACTCGCAACGAGCGTCCGGCCGGGCAAGCGATGATGATGATGATGATGATGAATGATGATGATGATGATGATGATGATGATGAATGATCTGATGATCTGATGATCTGATGATCTGATGATCTGATGATCTGATGATCTGATGATCTGATGATCTGATGATTTGATGATCTGATGATCTGATGATCTGATGATCTGATGATCTGATGATCTGATGATCTGATGATCTGATGATCTGATGATCTGATGATGATGAGGAGGAGGAGGATTATGATGAGGAGGATGGTCATGATGAGGATGATGATGATGATTATTATTATTATGGTGATTATGATGAGGATGATGGTGATGAGGAGGATGATGATGATGCTGATGATGATGATGATGATGATAATGATGATGATGATGATGATGATGATGGTGATGGTGGTGGTGGTGATGGTGGTGGTGGTGGTGATGATGATTTTGTATATTGTTGAAATCCTATGAGACACCCTAATGACTGTATGGCTAATTGTTCCATGGGGTGGGGGATTTTGATGTCTTGTTGAAACCCTGTAAGAAACCCCAATGACTGGATTTTGATATCTTCTTGAAACCCTATAAGAAACCCTAATGAATGTAATTATGGTTATAGAATTCCATATGATATGTAGAAGCAACATGTTTTGGTTATATGATATGTGTAGAAGGAACATCTTCTGATTAACACCCTAGCAACATAATTGAACACAAAATCCCTTCCTTTGTTTGACGTCGTACAGAATTCCCTGGTATTTGCACAAACTATTCTGGGCTTGGGCAAAACCTCGGGGTCTGTGTATATAATTAGTACAAACATAAGAAGCTGGCGGGACTCCGGCCTGGCAATTGAAAATCAGGACCCGTGGCACTTTCCACGGTTCCTCCCACCTGGGGCTCCAAGCAAAACGGAGAAACCAGCTTTTCATCTTCCCAATTGGTGGCCATTGGCCATTAAGTAGAACACTTCATTATCCTCTAGTTACAAACACAGAGAACCGGGGAGAGAGAGAGAGAGAGATTATTGATTGATTTACTTATTGTTTACTTATTCTGTGATGTGTGCGTGTGAACACATATTTCAGATCCATTCATATACTTTTTTGCTCTCCCTTGCTTGAGGGCTTCACCTCGGCCCCCTTCGCCCGCCTTGCTCCCGGCCAGTTCGATGGTAAGTCTGCTTCCCGAAGGCGGTCTAGAATGCCTGAGGAAAGCCCTGGAATACGAATGATATCAATGGTTTCTCATGTATATATACAGTATATATATGTGTGTGTGTGCGTGTGTGTAATTATATTACATACCACAGTGATAGAAGATATTAAATAGTAAAGAAACATAGAAGATGCAAAATTGGGGCCAGCAGCAGGCCAGCAGCAGCGGCAGCAGCAGCAGCAGCAAAAAGCCCTGAAACTGACATTTTCCATTTTGTCTTGGCTGCAGATAACGCCCCGGACCGGAAAGATAGAAGATCAAAAAAAGATAGAAGATGGGGGTCAAAAATTACCGGAAAGACAGAAGATCAAAAAATGGATCCGCAGCAAGGTCCTCCAAGCGGGCTCCAAAATCCTTTCCGACCCTGGTTTTGGCTCTATTTTGACATAGTATCTTCTATGTGATTCTTCCAAAAACGCCTTTCCGAAAACAAGAAACATAGAAGATGGGGTACAAAAATGGTAGCTGAATATCTTCTATCACTGAGGTATGTATTATATGTATATTAATTCTCTCCACGAGGTATAAATAGAATATTATGTTATTTATTTAAATTTAAATTTATTTGTTTATTTATCTATCTCATGAGATTCCAACATGTCCAATGAAATTCCATTGATATTCCGACGATACTCCAATGAATCAATGCGGTATATTTATAAATACAACTGATCTAACCATATCGACCAGGTTCTTCTCCCAAGCTATTTAAACATATTTGATAATTAAACGCATTTGATATCATTTAATCAATAGCTTTGGCATGACTTGGCAAGGGTGAATCATGTGAATCAACAGCACCTGAGCTGGACCCTCCGACACAATGGACGGAATGTTCTCTGCCGAGACTCAATCGATTCGTCGATTGTCGCGCCTTCGTTCAACAACTGTCGATTGCATTCGATTGCAAGGGTTGGCTGCGCCATCAAATCTCAACTGAGGTTTCAATATGTTTCAATAAGATTCAATAAGTAATCAGGGGCATTTAGATCATTTAGGGGCCAAGAGATTCACAATGCAATCTGGCTGAGCTACCAGCTACCTCTATCTAAAAATGAAGTGGGGAGAATGAGGCAAGTGAATTCAAGAAACATTCACGAGGCGCAAAGTCTCCACATGCGAAGCCTAACAACAACTTACAACTCTCACATCTGAACCAATTAAATGTCAGCAAGCCACACGATGTCCATTCCAACGCACTCATAGAGTGCAAATTGCGATGGTATCTTCTCCCTTGTTTGCTTGTAACCGACATTTCGTACCTAAGTCAGCACCAACGATCCACATTGCTCAAGCCAAATTGAGAACACGCGGAAGTATCCACAAAAAAAATGATAAACTCGAACAAAATGGTGCCCACTCCGCCACTTTCGCAGAGCAGCGGAGCAGTCACTCAAGCACTCTAAGAGAGTGGTCAAGGGAACGAGTGCGTCCTCAATGCAACTTAATGCAAGGACCAAGGCACATCAAAAACCGCCGCATCACACTGCAGCCAGTAAGGCTGCACCTTCGAACAGGAATCTAATGCCAAATAAAAATGATACTGAATGAGGCCGCAAAAATCAGCAAGAACTAAGAATGAACAGTTGAACAACATCCAGAAATCATCAAAAACCCTTATCCATGTCACGACATGTCACGACCCTCACATTCTGTTGGCCTCGGCTTCACTTGGCAGCTCCGCAAAAGGTGACGTACTCCCTGGGCGAAACAGGTGAAATTGGAGCTTAAGGGAACTTACTGGGAATCTGACCGATTTCAACGGGAATCCAATAGGGAATTGACTCATCAAACGAAGATCATAGGGTAACGCAAAATAGCAAAACTTTTAAAAGCACGGAGAAGCCGAACCTTTTAGAGAATCTGTTACGTGCAGACGCAAAACCAAGACCGTTGCTTCCAAGGTTCAAGACACATCTGTCATTGCTTGGATTCCATGTGTTGCTGGCCAGACTTCAAATGTAAAAAGTGAAACGGGCCACACCTTCTGCACTTTCGCCACAGGGTAAGGATGGCCAAAATGGTGCCCATTCCACGAAATCCTTCAATGAATCAATCAGAAAAATGCTTCTAAGATCTTCCAAAAGCCTATGACCAACATGAAAATGTCTGTGGGGGATCTTTGGGGGTGGATTTGCGGGTGTCACGACGTCACGACGTGTTGCCCAGGGCGGTAGTGGATTTTCACATCCAACGCGTGTGATGCTTGTGACGGCGCCTCTGAAACTTCAGACTTTGGAGTCATGAAGCCCTCTGGGGCACGTTCTTGGCGGCCTGGCAGAACAAACCCGCTAGGTGGGGATGAATGCATGAAGATTACTGTGCCTTGTAATGAAAACTGTGCATAAAAGGATCTACTGTATCTATTTATAGATGTTCACATTACAATTTGGACTTGCCATTGCCAAAGCTGATTCCAGAGGGCGAGGGATGTTTCGCTATCGCTCTACCTCTTGCCATCTCTTGCCATCTCTTGCCATCTCTTGCCATCTCTTGCCATCTCTTGCCATCTCTTGCCATCTCTTGCCATCTCTTGCCTGTGCCTCCTCTTCTTTCAGTTCAGAGATACGCTTGTGTTGCAACCGGGGTCCCTCTGCCTTTTCGCCGAGGTGATGGATGTCCCAAGGAATCCTGGACCAAGAATATCAAGAATGAACTCCGAGAATAACCATACATGAGCTGCATTGAGCTGCTAGTTTTGGACATGAATTCCTACATTACTGGACAATACTTGATATGGATTATGATTATGATCATCATAGCTGAGGCATTGTGTTATACATGCATATATATATATATCTTTCCACCAATCATACACTGCAGTGCAAGGGATGTCGGATGCCTTGCGGCTCTTCTGTCTGGGCCCCCCGTGGACTTGTATTCCGTCCTGGGCAACAGTTGGCAACAACTTCACAACCAGATGGCAGTGGTTGGTTAGAGAAAAGTGGATGAAAGTGGTGTATAGTGTATCGTCTCCAATCGCTAGCATGGGAGCTTGAAAATGTTGCATGTTCGCTTGACCAAAATCCGACTAAATACGGGAGACGATGCCCATAGCTGGCATTAGCTGGCTTCTGATGATCTCTGATGGCTTCCTAAGAGAACCGGTGAATCAAGATGAATCAAGCAGGTCTAAGGCTGAATAAGGCTGAAGCGATCGAAATGGAGATGCCACGCCACCACGTGAACAAGCGGTGAATTCCCCAAATGGCCAAAACCTTCGACTGCGCCGACATGCGCCGACTGCTCGTGTTGAAAAAACCATCAAAATCCAGGAGGATTCGCGGCAATTCAAGCAGGCGGTCGGTGAAAATTGTCTCAAAGCACTTGTCAATAGATGTCAATAGTTTGTGTCCTTCTGTCTCCCTTCGCCACGTTTTCGATACTTTCCATGATAGACCTGAGGTCTACTGCATCGCTTCATCACCAAGAGGCAGTGGCCACAATCTTCCACCCAGCACTTGCAAATAGGGCCGCCAGGAGTAGCAGCAGCATGACGACATGTAGGCCAGCCGGACATGGAGGCACCACTTTTACATACGTTTAATTACTACCAAGATCTACCAAGCAAAGGGTCCATGAGTATGATAAGTATTGATAAGTAAAGGCCTTGGGAAAGGTTCACCTCCTGTCCTGTTCGCTTTTCCACCGCAAACGCTGCTATGTTTCGTTTTCTCTCTTGCGTGGGTAGAAATATATGTTTGGTCATTTGTTGATGATGATTGACGAAATGATTAAAGTATTGGTCCGGGCTCAACCTTAGGACCTTGTCATGACTTACCATAGGTTGCAGCAAACGATCACGTGCTGCATCCAACAAACAGTTCTTCCTGCACAACGTGTTTTGCATTGATCCGCTGATCGACATCTCTAAATTCCAAACTCGTCTGGGCCTGGGATTCCAATCATTGATCATAAAAACCTTCAGATTGCATTGAGCTTCGTAAACTATTCATTGGATGTTACAGGAATTGAAACCATCGTGGCTTGTCTGATGCCAGTTGACCTGGATTGACCTGGACTCCAATGGCTCTGGCCGAGAAAGCAGGGATGGTTTCGAGTTCACAGTTGGTTTGGTCGGTTTCCTTCCCTATTATATTATAATATTATATATATATATAATAAAATACATCCAAAAACTATGGCAAAGCGCTGGTCGACATCTCACAAACGCAGGCTCATGATCTGATGTCATGCCTTGCTTTCACTTCATTCACTTCATATTTTGTTTGTCCGGCCAGGGACCAAGTTCGGGACCGCTTTTGCAGCTGCAGCCCCATGTATCTGAGCCGCCTGGCAAAAAGGTGTGGATTTACTTTTTTTTTGGACCCCTGTCGCGCATGTCATGTCATGTCATGTCATGTCCACACATAACAAGAACGATAACAACTACGATCTGAAATCGAAGATTCATCATGTTTATCCAGTGATTGCACAAATAAACCCATTGCTTCTGGGGTATCCATTCAGAAAAATGTAATAGTATGATAATATGATAATATGCAATAATGCAGGGTACACTACCAGCATAATATCAAACATCATTCGAACATCATACCCCGCCACCGGGGTTTCCAAAAAGAAATGCTGCGCATCCTGCGCTGCTTGTGCTGCGAGTGGAGCTGCCGGCCACATTGGAGCCTGCTGGTAGTTTCAACCCATCCAACAAATATCAGTCATGGGGGATCATCCCAAATCTATAAATGTCATGTGTCGGTGCACATATACAAGTATATATATATTGCATTTCAAAGCACCAGCCAGTCTGTCTCAACATGTTGAATTTCAAGTCGCAAGCAAAATCATAGATACCATAAGATATAGAGACAGAAGGTTTTTTTTTAAAATGTTGCAATTCATTGGGAGAGGGACCAAGGTTCAGGTGGAAGAAGGGAACGATGGGAACGAAGAGAAAGAGAGAGCAAGAATATGGAAAAACTCTCTGAAAAACTCAACAAAATCCATGCAGCATACCCTGACCAACTTCAGAACTCCTCGCTTGAAGATTGTGAAAAAAAAGTAACTTAGTCTCTGACAGGTGTGGCAGGGCACGTCAGGCTCGGCATCCAGTAAGGATGGAAAGAAGTGGTTTGGAAAACTGCTGGAAATCAAATGCTACTAGATGCTGCTAAATTGTTGCGAAGTGATGGGTATCAACGGGCCTTTGCTCCTTCTGACTGTCTGCATTTTCCTGCCTGATGCTTGATCCTGCCTGGTGTTATCTTCTGTAAATTGGTGCGTTGTGAGTTGTGAGGACTTTCTATGACTCTCTCTCTCTCTCTGCCTTCTGTCAGCCAGCGCAACGCTCGCGACGGACGAAGCCATCAAAGTTCAAAGCTATTCAAAGTTCCTGGAGTAATGGTAATGTTCTGGATATATTGTTTGACTTCAACCCCAAACTGCAAGGTCCACAAAAGGTTGTCAGCGCAAATGAGTGCAACTGCTTCATGATCTTCATGTTGAGGGCTACTCGGAACCCCTGTACAGTAGATAGACTATACATTCTAACAATATCTGTACAATGGAAAATTGATGCTGGCCCATCGGATGCGCAGAAGCACCACGGCTACATATACAATATACAGTAAAGTATAGCTACGATTCGAGCACAAAAGAGACAAGGGCATGGGAAGATATAGGCTGCTTGGTGATGAACTAGAGCACCAACACGAGGTTCCAGAATCTCACCAAGACTTAAAGCAGGGAAGAAACAAGCTTTATAGTTCTGCTCTACAGAAGCATTGAAGCTCGACGAAAATGCTTGCAGTACTGAAGGAGACTAAACCAACAGCAAATCTTTCTAATTAGGATTATCGGAGTGGATGGAAATGACCCTAGTCATCCATCATCCAGCTATTCACCACCGACATTGCAGCAGTCCTGGTTCTCCAACTAATATCTGAACTACACTGAGGAAAGGGCGATAAGCAGGACTCCTGGTACTCTCAGAAGCAGGCCGACAAGTGAAAATATGCGGATCCGTGTAGTCCTGACTTCTCCTAGACAGCAGCATCCAATGAAAAGCCCGATGATGTCTGGAAGGCTACCGATGATCGGAAACGCTATCGCGAAACCCACCTCGATGTTTGCTTGGAAACTTGCCACTTGCGCGATCCCCCAAATCACACCAGAGACCAAAGAAGGAACGATGAGCTGCCGTTGCAAGAAGCTCTTCTTCCCCCTGACCGTGATGTAGACTGTGAGGGCGACCGAAGCTGCAGCAGAGATACCGATGAAATGGCTAAACACATAGTCCATGATGTGCTGGCTGTGGTCTGGACCAAAGACGCCATTCTTGAGATCCATTGGCAAATCGAACGTTGAGCCAAACAAAACGCCTGCTAGGATTGCCATTGAGAAGCCCAACATTGCCTTCATGCGATTTGCGCGATCTGAAGCATCAGCCCCTCGCTCCCCATGTTTCAGTGTCGGCTTCTGCACGTTCTGCCCATCTTCGATGTCCGGTAAATCTCCACATGAAGCCGCTGTTGAGGCGTCCGAATTTACCTTCTTTATCTCGACCTCTCGTGCAGGTTCGAAGTCATCAAATGCAGATGCAAGGGAAAAGAAAATCAACGAGACAGATGCCAGCACCAGGCCAACAAAGTTGGCCCATGGCTGCTTCACATCCTGTTCTTTGGGAAGACCAAAAAGCCCGAAATAGCCTGTGACCCATCCCATGAGCATATTGCTCAGATCCCAAACGGTGAGGCCAAGGCCGAGGCCGATGGTCTGGATGATGTATGGGCACATCAAATTTCCCAGCATCCACACGGCCCCACCAGCTGCAGCTAAAGGCTCGAAGGCGGGGATTTCGACATTTGGTGTTGAGGTGAGGAACATCCCTGTGACCAAGCCCACGAGAAGGATCCCTACTGACATCGCCGCAGAGAAAAAGATTCCATCACCAATGTCACAACTCTTCACCGGCAGGTAGTTCACTGCGAAACCGATGCCAGCAATCAAGCAACAGGAATATCCGAAAAGGAGATTTGTCGCCATGAGCTTTGATGATGCTACTAGATGCTGCTAAATTGTTGCGAAGTGATGGGTATCAACGGGCCTTTGCTCCTTCTGACTGTCTGCATTTTCCTGCCTGATGCTTGATCCTGCCTGGTGTTATCTTCTGTAAATTGGTGCGTTGTGAGTTGTGAGGACTTTCTATGACTCTCTCTCTCTCTCTCTCTCTGCCTTCTGTCAGCCAGCGCAACGCTCGCGACGGACGAAGCCATCAAAGTTCAAAGCTATTCAAAGTTCCTGGAGTAATGGTAATGTTCTGGATATATTGTTTGACTTCAACCCCAAACCGCAAGGTCCACAAAAGGTTGTCAGCGCAAATGAGTGCAACTGCTTCATGATCTTCATGTTGAGGGCTACTCGGAACCCCTGTACAGTAGATAGACTAATACATTCTAACAATATCTGTACAATGGAAAATTCATGCCGGCCCATCGGATGCGCGGAAGCACCACGGCTACATATACAATATACAGTAAAGTATAGCCACGATTCGAGCGCAAAAGAGACAAGGGCAGGCTGCTTGGTGATGAACTAGAGCACCAACACGAGGTTCCAGAATCTCACCAAGACTTAAGCAGGGAAGAAACAAGCTTTCTGGTCTACATGATCTCTACAGAAGCATTGAAGCTCGACGAAAATGCTTGCAGTACTGAAGGAGACTAAACCAACAGCAAATCTTTCTAATTAGGATTATCGGAGTGGATGGAAATGACCCTAGTCATCCATCATCCAGCTATTCACCACCGACATTGCAGCAGTCCTGGTTCTCCAACTAATATCTGAACTACACTGAGGAAAGGGCGATAAGCAGGACTCCTGGTACTCTCAGAAGCAGGCCGACAAGTGAAAATATGCGGCTCCGTGTAGTCCTGACTTCTCCTAGACAGCAGCATCCAATGAAAAGCCCGATGATGCCTGGAAGGCTACCGATGATCGGAAACGCTATCGCGAAACCCACCTCGATGTTTGCTTGGAACCATGCCACTTGCGCGATCCCCCAAATCACACCAGAGACCAAAGAAGGAACGATGAGCTGCCGTTGCAAGAAGCTCTTCTTCCCCCTGACCGTGATGTAGACTGTGAGGGCGACCGAAGCTGCAGCAGAGATACCGATGAAATGGCTAAACACATAGTCCATGATGTGCTGGCTGTGGTCTGGACCAAAGACGCCATTCTTGAGATCCATTGGCAAATCGAACGTTGAGCCAAACAAAACGCCTGCTAGGATTGCCATTGAGAAGCCCGACATTGCCTTCATGCGATTTGCGCGATCTGAAGCATCAGCCCCTCGCTCCCCATGTTTCAGTGTCGGCTTCTGCACGTTCTGCCCATCTTCGATGTCCGGTAAATCTCCACATGAAGCCGCTGTTGAGGCGTCCGAATTTACCTTCTTTATCTCGACCTCTCGTGCAGGTTCGAAGTCATCAAATGCAGATGCAAGGGAAAAGAAAATCAACGAGACAGATGCCAGCACCAGGCCAACAAAGTTGGCCCATGGCTGCTTCACATCCTGTTCTTTGGGAAGACCAAAAAGCCCGAAGTAGCCTGTGACCCATCCCATGAGCATATTGCTCAGATCCCAAACGGTGAGGCCAAGGCCGAGGCCGATGGTCTGGATGATGTATGGGCACATCAAATTTCCCAGCCTCCACATGGCCCCACCAGCTGCAGCTAAAGGCTCGAAGGCGGGGATTTCGACATTTGGTGTTGAGGTGAGGAACATCCCTGTGACCAAGCCCACGAGAAGGATCCCTACTGACATCGCCGCAGAGAAAAAGATTCCATCACCAATGTCACAACTCTTCACCGGCAGGTAGTTCACTGCGAAACCGATGCCAGCAATCAAGCAACAGGAATATCCGAAAAGGAGATTTGTCGCCATGAGCTTTGATGATGCTACTAGATGCTGCTAAATTGTTGCGAAGTGATGGGTATCAACGGGCCTTTGCTCCTTCTGACTGTCTGCATTTTCCTGCCTGATGCTTGATCCTGCCTGGTGTTATCTTCTGTAAATTGGTGCGTTGTGAGTTGTGAGGACTTTCTATGACTCTCTCTCTCTGTCTCTCTCCTTCTGTCAGCCAGCGCAACGCTCGCGACGGACGAAGCCATCAAAGTTCAAAGCTATTCAAAGTTCCTGGAGTAATGGTAATGTTCTGGATATATTGTTTGACTTCAACCCCAAACCGCAAGGTCCACAAAAGGTTGTCAGCGCAAATGAGTGCAACTGCTTCATGATCTTCATGTTGAGGGCTACTCGGAACCCCTGTACAGTAGATAGACTATACATTCTAACAATATCTGTACAATGGAAAATTGATGCTGGCCCATCGGATGCGCAGAAGCACCACGGCTACATATACAATATACAGTAAAGTATAGCTACGATTCGAGCGCAAAAGAGACAAGGGCATGGGAAGATATAGGCTGCTTGGTGATGAACTAGAGCACCAACACGAGGTTCCAGAATCTCACCAAGACTTAAGCAGGGAAGAGACAAGCTTTATAGTTCTGCTCTACAGAAGCATTGAAGCTCGACGAAAATGCTTGCAGTACTGAAGGAGACTAAACCAACAGCAAATCTTTCTAATTAGGATTATCGGAGTGGATGGAAATGACCCTAGTCATCCATCATCCAGCTATTCACCACCGACATTGCAGCAGTCCTGGTTCTCCAACTAATATCTGAACTACACTGAGGAAAGGGCGATAAGCAGGACTCCTGGTACTCTCAGAAGCAGGCCGACAAGTGAAAATATGCGGCTCCGTGTAGTCCTGACTTCTCCTAGACAGCAGCATCCAATGAAAAGCCCGATGATGCCTGGAAGGCTACCGATGATCGGAAACGCTATCGCGAAACCCACCTCGATGTTTGCTTGGAACCATGCCACTTGCGCGATCCCCCAAATCACACCAGAGACCAAAGAAGGAACGATGAGCTGCCGTTGCAAGAAGCTCTTCTTCCCCCTAACCGTGATGTAGACTGTGAGGGCGACCGAAGCTGCAGCAGAGATACCGATGAAATGGCTAAACACAGAGTCCATGATGTGCTGGCTGTGGTCTGGACCAAAGACGCCATTCTTGAGATCCATTGGCAAATCGAACGTTGAGCCAAACAAAACGCCTGCTAGGATTGCCATTGAGAAGCCCAACATTGCCTTCATGGGATTTGCGCGATCTGAAGCATCAGCCCCTCGCTCCCCATGTTTCAGTGTCGGCTTCTGCACGTTCTGCCCATCTTCGATGTCCGGTAAATCTCCACATGAAGCCGCTGTTGAGGCGTCCGAATTTACCTTCTTTATCTCGACCTCTCGTGCAGGTTCGAAGTCATCAAATGCAGATGCAAGGGAAAAGAAAATCAACGAGACAGATGCCAGCACCAGGCCAACAAAGTTGGCCCATGGCTGCTTCACATCCTGTTCTTTGGGAAGACCAAAAAGCCCGAAGTAGCCTGTGACCCATCCCATGAGCATATTGCTCAGATCCCAAACGGTGAGGCCAAGGCCGAGGCCGATGGTCTGGATGATGTATGGGCACATCAAATTTCCCAGCATCCACATGGCCCCACCAGCTGCAGCTAAAGGCTCGAAGGCGGGGATTTCGACATTTGGTGTTGAGGTGAGGAACATCCCTGTGACCAAGCCCACGAGAAGGATTCCTACTGACATCGCCGCAGAGAAAAAGATTCCATCACCAATGTCACAACTCTTCACCGGCAGGTAGTTCACTGCGAAACCGATGCCAGCAATCAAGCAACAGGAATATCCGAAAAGGAGATTTGTCGCCATGAGCTTTGTGACTATCAAAAGCCCCGGGGTGCGTTCACTGGTGAGATCCAAAAAACTTGGGGCAAAAAGAATTGAAGATACAATCAGTGCTCAAAATCTCGGCAGCAGCTTTCGTTGAATTTGCCGAACACAGCTGACATATCCGATTTTCCACGCCACGAAATCGCATAACAAGGATCTATTGGGATTTAAAGCTTGGGAGTAAGCTGGCACTGGCACCAACCTGCAGTCTTGCCTCGGAAGTGCGGCATGCCGCTGGTGAAACAAGCTAATGTTCAGCTTGGTAGCACTCCGAATGCGAATTAGACCTGAACCCTCGGCTCAGGTTGAAAGGTGCTGCCTCCGGACTCATCGAGCGACTGACTGACTTGTTGGCACCAAAAACAGGAAGCATTTGGAAGCACTATATACCCCCAAAATGGATGGCTTTCAAAATGGCAACGCTGGCATGTCCATTCTCTCTCCAGTTCCAACTCAACCCACATCTTTGCGCCCCGCCTGCCAGTCGACTTTTAAGTAGATTACTGAAATGCACAACCGGATGATCGATACCTGGGAGGCCAAGAGCCTAAGTACCACCTCCGACAACAAAATAGAAACAACCGCAGGTTCTTCAATATTCTTCGCTGGTGGGGAACAACTTTGGTTTTGGACCTGTTTTGCATTTGGCTGGCCTGTGAATCCGGTGCAAACCAGCACCAACCACAATTATACAATATGAGAATGACACATATTAGCAAATGCCGCAGGATGTTGCCGGTCCAACTCTGACTAGTCAATCAACTGAAACCAACGCAAAACTTCGTGGAATTGGAGGTTCCAACACCTTGAACCGCCTTGAACTCATCGCCAACAATCACCGGGCTGCGATTTTTGCGCTGAATCTTGGGTTTGCTCTGCCAGCAGCATCTCCTGAGGCAAAGGTCGACAAAGCTGCAGCTCAAGATGCGGCAAGAGGAATTCGAGTTCGATCTAGTAATATAATACCGCCTATAATCAATCATATTTGATTACATCATATAATTCAAAATATAGTGGTGACATGTGGTGACAGACTGTGTGCGGCAAAGTTCCTGCAGGATGACTCACAGTCAGCGAAAAAGTTGCCCATGCATTTGAAAGTTCCACATCTGGAGACTGGTCTGATCTGTATGCCCTGTACCCGAGACTCTGAGACAGGGCCCCAAATTTCCCATTTGCACCTCTTCCGTTTTTGGTGCTAGCCAAAGCATCTGCATGGCTTCAGGGGTTTCACCGCTTGCGATCTGCAATCGAGGGCAACCGAGGGCAACCCACACAAACATCCTTACCCCCAGAACCTGAATATACCTGAATACTGTATAATACTGTAATATACGTACTGTAACTTGTTCTTCAAAAACCCTCAAGATCCCTGACATATTGTCTAAAATGTCTTCAGCCCAAGACTCCCCCACAGACATGCCAAAACTGCAGCAATTCTGAAGCCGCCAGGGCCACCAGGCAGCCTTCCTCTTGGCTTCCATCCGCTCCTTGGCTTTGTTCTTCAAGTCCACAACGCGCTTCACCACATACCTTTGATGACAGCGAGGGGTCTTCTAATTCTATAGCAAGCAGGCTACTTTGCATGATCTTGCATGCGTATGCATGCGTGTCAAATGGCGAACGGTGTCAAGTTCGCACACTGGATCTCTCTGGTGTAAGTCGCGCGGGCCGTGCAAATGGAGAAACTACTTTGAAATGCTGCGATTTCACAGAGTCTCCCGTCTCCCATATAAACTCCATATGTGCGACGGTCAAAACTCAATTCATGTGGTGAGGTCATGGCATCGCTTCATAAGGCCCCCTATCGCTACACACAGTCCCAGCACCCTTTTCACCAACTAGGCAGAATTGCTGCTAGAAGAGGAGGATCCAGATGAGGAATCGGATTCTTATTCCCCTTGCGATGGTATCTCCAGGGAAATTCAAACTTTTACTTGATCACCAAGGCTGACGTCGACAGCTTCAGCTAGACACCAGCCGGACTCACTGCAGGTCATCTGACCTCGGGGGCTGCCCTTGGCTTGTGTTGGCTTGGCTTGTCTTGCCTGTGCTGCCTTGTTTCCGGCGCCTTTTTTTCTTCACCCCGCCTCCTTTGCAAGCTAATACCACGCCAAAATGAATCGGCAAAACCCTGACCAAATGAACCCTTTAAGAACTAACCCAGTAAGAACTTGAGGGTACCCTTGTTCATACTTCCCATATTTTTCCACCTATAGCACAAGTTGTATAGTTTCAAGTTTCAAGTGACCATGTGGGGCACTCCCTAATTTCATGGATTTCAGGTATCGCTCTGGGTATCGAAGGGTATCGCTTCGGGCATCGCTACGGGGACCAGAAAATGTGTGATCTCAGGTGTATGTTTCAAGTGACACGAAATTCTGACAAGCTCCATGTTGCAATTCTACTCCTGGACAGTGGCTTTGGAGAAGCGTCCGTGACCGCACAAGGATGCTTTTTCAACATATCTCAGCACGGTCACTATCTGAATCAACATCATCACCATCACCATCATCATCAGCATCATCACCATCATCAAGCTCATGATGCGTTATGAATTAGTTTCTTGCATACCTTATAGATCAACATACCCCAATATATCAATATTGTTTAATGTAACTATCTCATATATACTTGACGACAGGCCATCTTGCAACTACCCAGGAAGACCAGCCCACTGCGACTGCTCCAGTGTCGCACTCTGACATCAAAAGATTGGAAAGTCATGCGCCCAACAGGAAGCTTCAATCATAAACAAAGTCTAAAAAGAGGTATCGCTACATAAGGCCCCCTATCGCTACACACAGTAAATCACATATTTTGAGTAGTGATGGCGGATCGTAATTGAAGCCTTTCATAGCGTCTTTTGACCCTTGCTCATATATAGCCAGTATAGCCGAGGGTCATCCTCCAAGCCGGCACTACAATTGCCACGGCACCTGGGTAAACGGGCCAACATCTCCTGACCATCCTGTAGTCATCCTGTGTTCCAAAACGGCACCAAGGTGGACGCTCTGAGGCTATCGCCCACGGTGAACATCAGTTTCATGCGGTTGGGATTGGATGTCTCCTGCATTGGATTCTTGCAGGATGTTGCACGAAAAAAGTTGCAGATTTAGAAGGGTCCCGTGCCTGAATTGATGATGAAAGGGGAAAATTTTGACCCCTGAAAATGTGTTTCCTATCGGCCAAAAATGCTCAAAGATTGCTCAAGGTTGTCCAGAGCAATGTTGCGCAAACCCTTGCTGCATTGCAAATTGCTCCTCGGCCAGCTCGGTCAAACCACCTTCAAAGCAAATCTCCCAGGACAGTCCTGTGCAATGGAAATTGTATTTCAATGGTGCAACGGTGCAACCATGGTTTCCCATGAGTCGTCCCTCAACTCACACAGTGACCAACACCTTTCTTGTCTTAGGAGTTCTGAGATGTTCTGAGTACTTATTTGCTAATTAATAATAGTTGTTTCATGTTGTTTCATATTGTGTAGCAGGTTGTGAATTGATGTAGCTGAGTCAGTCGACTTCCTGGTGAATCCCGAACATTCTGCCCATTAGGCCAAGTCCTATCAAGACCGAGAATACGTTGATCATACTTTGCAAGATTCTCGGGGACCTTTGCAGCACAGAAGTCACGAAGCCATCCACGCAAACACTTTGAGACAGTCCAAACAATCCGTCAACCATTCGCGAACCCGTAGGGCTCAAAGACCAAAGGGATCTCTGAGTGAATAGCTTGAAAATCTTGAAAGTAGCAAGCCAACTTAATGTCCAGAGTCAGGTCTTACAATGAGAACTGCCGGCCTCAAGAAGAACTTGGCCCCGCTGTCCCAACTTGCCCAATGCTGGTTCTATTCTGCTAGTGCTCACAGTGCCGAGGTACGAAGCTCCCATGTCTTGAATGATGTCCAGCACCCGGATCACCGCTAAGCTGCCTCCCACCGTTCAAATCCGTTCAACACATCATGGCTCAGTGATTGTACATTTGACCCCTGAGGCCCCCAGAGGTGAAACCAGCATGCAGCCAGGACACACATTGACAGGAACAAAGCAGCGACCAAGTGCCGCTCATTGGGGTAAAGGCTTGTATCTCAGCAGCAGGAATTCGTGCATAGCCACTACGTAATCTACATAGTCTTGATACAGCCAAGCTCGTGCTGTTCAAAGGCAATCATTCACGTTTGTCTCAAAATCAGGGATGCTCATCTTATTATGGCCCTTAAAAATTGGAGAAATGATGAATCACGGGATTGGTGGTTTCGAGACAACCCGACCCCGCAATGAACAATGGATTTCGTGCCTCCTTTTTCGGGTGCGCAGGCAAACTCACAGGTGTACCTGGAAAACTGTCTCCTCTCAGAGGTCTACGCAGAAGGAGTCAAACTCCGACTCAGCCTGCCACCCCTCCACCAACTCCAACGGAAATCTTCGAGGCCTTCTTCCGAAGACGATCAACGACACGATCCTTTGTAGCTGACATGGCGCTTGCAGCACGGCCTTGTTCCTTGTGCAAGCGCCACAGATACCTGAAGATTGGGACGATTTCTTTCTCTCGTGTCTGATTACGATCCGGATGATACTCTCGCATCAGCCTCTTCAAGGTCTTGGAAAATACATCTTTGCTGTCTGCCGAATCAGCTGCCTCCAACTCTGCATCAACAACCTTCAGAAGGTCCAAGGGTTGCTGTGCCTCTTCCAAGGTTCTGAGCGCCTCCTCTCTGGCTGAGATATTCTTTGGAAGTTGAAGGTCACCTCCTCTTTGATCACCCCCAAGTTCATCCACATTGATAGGTGTAGCAGCCATGACAGCACGCAAAATGTCCCGCATGGCTGCTGGATCCTGTGTGGCCTCCTTGGAGGTTGGCCCATCCCTCCTTGGACCGGCCAGCAGCACCGCTGCAGCGCCTCGCAAGTTCCGCGGCACGGCCTTGGGGTTCGTCATGGTGGTGCGGTGAAACACCCGCAAGCCACTGACCAACGGCAAGGTCTGCGTGCCTGGGGCTGGGACGTGAGCCAGGGCCATGTTGTCAATCAATGCTAAGTCGCCCCTTTGCCATTCCACCGTGGTAATTGCCTGGCTCCGAGTCTCAGGATCCATGCTGTCAATGGCTTTTTCAATGGACTCCTGCACTGGCAATGCCGGCAAAAACCGAAATTGTGAAGGAGCATTACCTGAAGGGTCCACCAAGAGCTTCTGCAACTGTGCACGGGCGCTCTTAAGTAGACCATCACCACGGGTCATCACATTCGCAAAGGCTTCCATGAAGGCGTTCAAAGGAACTTCTTCAATAAATCCCAAGCAGTAGGTTTGGCCCAAGTGAAAGCACATGGTCTTGTCATCACTTAAAGGGTGATCATAGACCAAGGGAAGCAGTGACATCTGGCCTTCACCCTGTTGAAGGTCCTCACCCACACCAGACACGAACCAAAGCCTGTCACAAAGGGCGCGAAAGTCCTCGTCCATCGAGTTGTACAGCTCCTTCATGCCCAGGAAGCGTGTATCACCACCTGAGGACCATTGAAAGCAAACAGTCACAATCAGGGATCACTTCAACAGAAGATAACGGAAGTAATTACACCAGGTGCATGTATAGGGTCCCTTATGTCCCTTTACACGTTGTGGGGATCGCTCCTTTTGCACCAAATTTTGGCAGTCTTGATTTCTAACCAACCTCACCTGGGATCGCATGCAAGTGGTGCATCGTCTGAGCAGCAAATGGTGCCTGAAGCATGACCCCATCAACATGCCAGCCGCTGGTGCCAACCGACATAAAGCCTTCCCGGTCATCGTTGGCCACACGAAGTAGCCGCGGGTCTGGTGACTTCGGATGAGGCCGATGCAAGATGTGGTCCAGAGATCCAAGCTTTTCACTGAGTTTGATGTGATCCTCTGGCATCAAGTCCGTCTGACCGTGAAAAATCAAAAGGCGATGCTTGTACATATCTGAGCGAATTTGCTCCATGGCTTCAGGACTGTCTAAGGCTTCCTTGACACTGAAGCCACGCACAGATGCGCCAAAAGCACAGCCTTCCCTGGGTGTGACCTCATAGTAGGCATGCATTTTCACTTTCGCTCTCAGATGTTTTCTCTTGTGCTTTCTCCCAACTTGCCAAAGGCCTGCGGCAAAAATGGCTGCAACCGCGCCGCCGGATGTCCTTGATGTCCCGGATGGCTTGGTTGCAGCACTGTGGCCTCGTGGGCCGCCAACATTGGTCGCCCTAGTCTGACTAGTCTCCAGTTGCCGGAGAGTGTTGGAAGCTGACACCGCTGGAAAAAAGCCATGGCCGGAGATCGCCATGAGTATCCTGGTCCCACTCCTTCGGCATGCACCAAGTTGGTCAAGGGTCTTGAATTTCTGGCCTTTCTAGCTGTTGCATGTTGTTGTTGTTTCCAACCATTTCCATGATAGGTTTTTAGAAGCAAATGGAGCATGAAGTGTAGAGTGTAGAGTCGAGCTCCTAAAACACCTGCGTCAGTAATGGACCCGCTGCTATCATCAACTCATGTTTGCGTCTTGTAATATATGTATGTTTGTGATTGTGCGCGTGTGTCTGTGTGTGTGTGTGTTCGTGGTTTACGCGTTTGACTATATTTTAATATATATATATATTATATAAATACACACGCATGGATGGATGTGACATGCTGATGTGGCAACAGTTTCTGCCGGCATGATGGCTAGCGGCTGCGGAGTCAGCTACTAAACTCACAGGCAGCATGTTGATGAAATGCAGCAACTGAAGAGTTTTGAAATCTGAGATGTAAGATTATCAACATGTACAGCGTATGAAACTGCAATTTCAGATTAATTAGTCCTATCAGAACGATGCACAAGGTTCTTGATGAATGCTCTTGCCTTTTGCCTTCTTGTTTTTGCCTTGTCTCTGTCTACCTAGTTTGCTGAGCGTGTGCCAGTTACTGTGGAACTATGAACTATATGAATGTTGCAAATGTTGAAAAAACTTGTTTTTTACGTATGCCCCAAGCCTTACTGCCAAGATCTGCCAAGGTACGCAAGATCTTGGTAAAGGTCTCTGTCTCGCGCACGAACATTGATACACTCCAGAGTGTGGACCACGCAAAAATCATACCCAGAATGTTCTGGAACTTCTCCAGCCTTGGCTTGGACTGCTTGGACTAGTGGTTGCTAAAATGCCCAACCCAACAGAATACGCCAAAAAAAAAATGTTGTATACTTCAAACCTTAATAATTAGATAGAATTATAGGAATATACTGGAAATGCATGGAAATGCATGTTGTTGAATTGTATTTGCAATACTCTTGCAACAATGCTTGAGAGCTGGTCTCTAAAGATAGGCAGGCCATGGGCACACATTTCGGGGGGAGTTTCATCATCCACGGTACGTGGGACTGACCCTCACTGCGAACTATCAATCCTGTGGTAAATTGGCCACTGCTTAGACGTAACTCCATGTAACTCCTGTATCCCTCCATATGGATCCAAGTACCTTCTTAGGAAGTGTTTCGCGTATAATTTAGGGGTTCCATACGGTTCCGCTACCTTCCAAGGCAGTCATTGGATCCATAGGGCCGGTATACCTTCTTTTCAGTCCAGGTCACAGCCATTGCGCACGGGATGACACTTCTGGCAAGCAACTGATCCTTAGGCCAGCGGTCCAGGCACTTGATTGGCACTGGCAGAATGAAAGTGCAAGATTCCTGGAGTTCCGACATGCTCAAAGAATCCCTTGCATGTCCTTTCTCAATTGCGGATAGCAGTTTTCGGGTTTGGCTCATGTTGCACACCAGGCCGAACTCATTTCCTGTGGCTTGCCGTCATAACCTTCAACCCTGTTCTTCAATGTTCTTCATAGCAAAAATAAGTTGGGCCACGATGTGGACTTTAACGACAAGGCACAACACCGAGGAAAGCAGGCCAACGCACCCCACCACAAATAGCCTCAGCAACATGGACAGAACATGCCAGAACTATCACAGGTGGCTCGAGGCTTGAGGCAAGTGAACAACGCTCTGACCACTGCCCCAATACTTTCAACACGCCGAAGCAATTTGCAAAACAAGTCTTCAGTCTTCATAAATATGCATGAGACATCCTGGTGGAAGGACCACGGACAAGTTTACCAGCGACATATTGCTACATGTAGCTATGCCAGCTATGCTGTTGCAACCCTCCATACACTATCATACACTGCCTACCAAGCTTACCAAATCTATCGAAGCTATCGAAGTCTGATCGAAGTCATCCCGTAATCCAGCCATGTTGCAAGCTCATCGCAGTGATGCCCATGGGAACGTACGGCTCCTCATGGCCCTCCTGGGAGAACAATGGCCATGTTCAGCTACCGTGGGCTATCAGTCACATCTTGGCCAATCCCACTGAACCATGAGACTTTGGTATACTTCGGTAGGTTGCAGTTATGTGTAGTGGCTACGAGTACTATAGACTCTATAGACTATAGATCTATGGCATCTCACCAACCATCACCAACCCATGCTGACCGTAGTAGTTGCATACACATGTCCTATGAACCCTATTATTAATATATGCTAAGCCCAGATAGAAAGCCATCAGCATCATGACTGCCGTGCTGCCAAGCTTCCACGTTGGGCATGTGGCCTGGCAGGGTGGACAATCAGCAATGGGGTTGATATGGGTTGATGGTAATGAATAACCGCAAGACAAAAGGCCCCAATGATTCCAAGATTCAATCTCTCGAGCTCTTTTCTTGATGGAGCTGGGGAGTATTGGGGAGTGTGGACTTCACTTTCAAGCTCAATTCCAGCTGCAATTGGTCTGCGTGCTGTCACTGAAGTCGAACAAACTTGTCTCGCGCCATAAAGACATCAGCACAATGGAATAAAAAATGAATTAAACATTTATATAATATTATATAATCATTTAATCTAAAGTTTAGTGCTTGCTGGACCCAATGGACCTGTCCACTTTTTGGATACTGTCACCATCTGTCCCTTAGAAAGCCTTAGAACGGATCCACGGCTTTCCACCTGTGAAGCCAAAGCGGAAGACCTGAACCATCAAGAAGGAGCTGGCCAAGCTTACGATATCATTTTCCGCCTGGCCGCTGTTGGTTTCTGGAAAATCTGGCCGGCAAAAAGGCTACAGATTGCTACAGTCCTACAATACCTGTGAAATATGCATACGTATGTTTCATCATTACACGCAGTGCAGACTTCCATCATCAGCTGACCTTGGCTGGTAGTTTAGCAGTTTGGACATGTTTAAAGTTTGGACCCATCCCAAAACTATAAATATCGACCATCACGACCATCATCTCAGCTAGGATGGGTTTACTGGATGCTGAAAGGGTCCCTTAACATCCCTTAACTACCTGAGGGTGCCATGCGCCCCATGAAAAAGCCTCTTTGATCTCCTCATTCAGCATGACCTCAGTGAATGAAGGTCCGTATAGTACTATAATGTGCTATAGATATAACGATGATTGTGACATGATGAGGACATCCAATATACAGACTACAATTGACTACAATCTAGATCAATTTATGATTATGATGTGCCTGTGCATTTCTCTACTGTATAGACATGTCCTGCATTCATCTGAATTCTATCTTGAATCCTTGCGTCACCCTTTGAATCCTTTGACATCCCTGGACATTGACATTGACTTCCTTTATAGGCTGCCAGATGATAGTCCGGCAAAATCATCTAAAACCGCGGGCATTTTGCCAAAGGACGACTCGTTCATCCGTTTCGTTGGTGACGGTGTACATCCTTAGGTCGAAACGCTCATGAGAAACTCAGGTCGAAAGGGATAGCATCAGATAGAAATGGATATGGAGACGGTGGGAAAATGCGGGAACATGTGCAAAACGAACTCAAAATATCTCAAATCATCACAAAAAATATCTGAAATTTTGGTTCTGAGGTGTTTCAAACTAGAGCTCCTGCGGTTCTTCGCACCAGGCTTGCAACACTGGAATCGATGAAGACCTACCCGACCCTCTCAAACAACAACAAGGCCGGCTTAAATGGCTCGACATCTCTTCATCTTTCCAATGAAAGATCAAAGGTGTTGACCTCTCCACATAATGGGATCAATAAGGGTATGAGTCAAAACCCTGGTACGCCGCTGTTCGCCCTCAAATAGGTGGCAAATGGATGTTCATCTCCCAAAATATGTTCATTATTCTATAGGTTTGGGATGCTTTGGGCACATCCCGATATGTTGCAAGCCACATCACCATGACGCAGCGGCCCGATTTTGGCTGAGCCCCCTGGCCGGAACAAATCCATCAAGCGAAAGAGGATGCCGATGCTGACCTCGGCGCACGGATGCAGCAAGTTGGATCTGGGTATATCTGGGTCCATGGAGTCCATTGTGTGATATTGTGTGTGTTGGCCTGTGAATTTATTTCGAAATGAGTTCTTAATTGTTATATAGTTCAGATTTGTTCTGGTTTCATACACGTATATTGTCTGTGTGTGCGTTGTACTCGAAGATCCGAAATCGCAAAATCGACAAAATTTCACCACAGAAATGGCGGTAATTAATGGGCACATGCTTGGGATCACCCAACGCTCCCATCTGCTTCAGGTCATATATTTCGGCAAGGCCGGCAGATGTAAACTGTGAATAACTATGAACAACTGTGATACTGATACTTGCTACAAGATCCAGTGAAACATAGTGGAACTGCGGGAGCCGAAGGAAATGTTGGACATGTGCCATCACAAAGCAATGCACCTGGTTGATCACCACTGCAATGAAGGCAGTAGTCCTCGGTTCACACCCTTTTGGGGGTGTGAAACAGGCTCAGCTGTCAAAGAGCTACAGGCTGAATCACAGAGGCTGAATCCAAATGGTTTAGGCCATAAGGCAAAAAAAAGTTGCCTAGTTTGATTCGCCTGTCAGAACTTCATTCAGGCAGTTCCCATCTTTAGTTATCTTTAGAATATTTTTAGGTCATACGAACGCAGCATACCAATGATTCCATACGGCGCCCAAGTCTGCAATATTGCCAAACAGTACGATGACCACGAGACTATCGAATTGTGTTCGATTGCGTTTAAAAACAGTTTGATCGCATCCACGAGAACAATGTATAAATTCTAGGAAGAATGCTGTCTCACGATGTTTCAACTCGCATCCCTAGATTTATATTCCACAATGCTCATGACAGAGATAAGAGCCCACCCAAAACGAGCCCAGGGTCATTTAGTGGCTTTTAAGAGACATTTAGTGACATTTTAAGGTCTTGACGTTTAAGAGACATTTAGTGACATTTAGTGCCATTTAGTGACATTTAAGAGACATTTAGTGACATTTAGTGGCTTAGGGGAGTTTTGGGGATTTTCATGTTAAGGGTTTGAATTCACTCATCGGTAGATCAGATCTAGAAGGATTACTCGTAAATCTTCATCTAGGGTGCCTTCGTCTTCAATGGACCAAGTCAGAAAGGAAAAAACATACAGAAGTTAACAAACAAAACAGTTCACCCACGTTGAAACCAACCACAGCCCCACTCAAATTGTTTCCACGTGTTTTTCAAGACCTAAATTTTTGATCCTGATGGGTGAAACATGACGGGTGAGAATCAACGGGTGAGCAAACACACCTCAATTTTTTTTTTTCAGAGTCAATGCTTTCACAATCATTACTCAATTCAGGTGATTAATGTAGAAACAAGGACATGTAGTCACTATTTTTTCTTGCCCGCACCAGAGCCCTTAGCTCGTCCACCCTTTGGCTTGGCTTTGCCATGGCCCTTGGCCGCGGCAGCAGACGATGAAGAGGCCGCAGCACTTTCAGGGTGGATGAAACCAGTCTTGGCAGTAAACGAAGAAATCACATCCCTCAGCTGTTGATCACTGGGCCTCAGATGAATGGAAAAGGGTCACACTTGAGGTTTAAAGTTATGAGCCGCACAAATCAACCATTTATCACTTCTAAGATATGTATTCATATGTTACGTTCGGATGTTTTTGAGTCAATAGACGGTTCTAATAAAAATCTGAGTCAATGCGTTATCAATCAGAGCATTAAAAACAAACAGTCCAACTCCAGTCCTCAAAACCATACAACCAAATTGAGATCGGGTGACACTGGAGCTGCATCGGTGGGATTCAACTTCTGGTGCTTAGCCCAAATGAAATTCACAACGCATTCTTTCAGAGCCTGGAATTCACTGCGGTTCTTGAGAGCGCCTCCCCACGTAGATGCGCGGGAGTCCAAGAAGCCCTCAACCTTTCCTGGGAAATCAACAAAAAAATCAGTTGTAAGCCAAGGGGTTCATTTGTTACTGACATTTAAGGGCATCATATTTTCTGATTGAACTGTTTATTTTCCAGGGGCCACAAAAACATTTCCATTGATTTGATGATTAAACATTTTGGTGGATTCCTCTGTGCAGTACAGGCACTACCTGCTTCCCATAAGTAAAATGGATAGTTAGAACAAAAGGCTAACCATATTAGAATAATTTAGAATATAAATCATTCAACCGTGGTTCCAGGATAGAACCCTTGATATCGAGAAAGGATAGGGTTTCGGTTGCAAATAACGCCAGGAACATTTGCTGGCAGGAGGGCTTTGAGGACCGCTGGGGTGAACGTTTGTCTCTGTTCACGGTCCTCTGTGGGAGATCTCAATTTCCTCTCTTTCTCAATGGCCTCCTGATTTTGTGCCACAGAGAGAAGGTCTGCAAAATCTCTCTCCCCCTCCGCCCCCAGCTCCCGAATTGCCGACAGGATGTCGGACGGGCACTTGACTTTTGGGAGGTGTCGTCCACAAATACTGTCAATCATTTGCTCCTGGCTCTCAAGGGTCTCGTCTGGCCACAAAAATGTGACCAACGCTTTGGCATGATCATATTTCACAACGTTTCCCCCTTTGCCACTGCCTTTTCCTTTCAGTGGGGGTGGATGCTTCAGTTGTTTTTGGATGTTAGTCAGGTTTTGAATAGTGAGCAACACCCCCACACGAACTGCAGATCGAAGTGCTGACTGTGGGGGCCCAGTCACTTCCCAAGCTGAAGCAAAATGCCTCAGGGCTTTTGGTAACTCAATCGTGGTACGAAGGGTCACAGGTAGAAAGTCCCACTTTCCGGTTGCGTTCAAAGAAACATCATTGCTCATCATCCATGTGATGTTGCCCGATGATACCTTCTCAGGGATCACCAAAAGGTACTCCTGAGGCTGCTGACCGATAAATGTTTTGGACGCTTGTTTGTAGGGCACCAAGTTGGGGTCCTCCACGGAAGAATGAATTTAGTAATGGAGAAACCATCATCCAGCAAATTCCATAGTTTTTACTTACAACCATAGTTTTTAACAACCGGTCCTTCCCATCAACCTCCTGCTTTTCCAAAGGAATACCCACAGCGGCATATGTTTGAAAACCAAGGCAGAGAAACGCTTTGCCCGAGCTGTTCAAGTAGACACGACGTTTGAGTAGAAAGCAACCTCTCAGGGGTTTGATCTGGGTTCAAGTCATTAATTATAATTTGGATACGGTATTTTCTGGATATAATATAGAGGGTGAGAACATCATTATCTTAGAATCTTCCTGCCCTGGAACCACAGTCGATGTTATCCCTTAATTGTGTTGGCGTCGCTTAAACCTTTAGTGGCAAAATCAGGGATTACCCAAACACAAGCCCAAATTCAACCAGACCTGTCCATGCCATGGGTGCATGCTGAAACCCAGACGTTGAGTTCGACAGGATCCACGCTGTAGCTGCTGCCGATCTCTGGTTTGCCAACGTTCCAGCACTGCGCTCCACCTGGCGAAGTTGCTTGACTGTAAAGTCCAAGCTCTTTGGAAGGGTCAGGCTTTTGGGAACTTTGAAAACCTTCCCCGGTCGGGCATCTTCCCCCCTCACAAGATCTCGGCCAGCAAGTGCCATTGAAGTAGTAAAATCCCCAGCGGTGGGTTCCAATCTGGGCCATTTCAGTTCGTTGTGCGTTGGCACACAGGTCATGTAAAAGTACTTCGCCCACCTTAGAAAGAGATTGCTCAGATGCAGGTTGACAAACTTGAGGGGCGATAATCAAGGAAGTACGGAGTCAAGGCTTCTAACTGCCATGCATCCACCCTTAGGGTGAAGTTTTTCACATCCGCTCACAGAATAGACAAACCGAATGGCCAAAGCAACCTGAAAAAAATGTTTTGCAATTGAGATTCTTTGTCAGTTTGAAGTTCCGGATGGCTCTCTTTGCGACGTCAGCGAGATGGGAGAATGTGTCTTCCAAGAAATGTTTGGTGTTTCCAGGAGTTCCGAAGAGATAGAACCCAAGCTGTCTTGTTTGTTGATCCTCATGGTTCCACCCCCCAGCCTCACAAACCAAATACAGTTCCCGTGCTATTTGGGATTTCTGCCATGCAGAATCTTTCATGATTTCCTCCAAAGAACGCCGCAGACCAGCATCCGTTGTTGGGTCTGCCAAGACCCGTTCTGCATTAAGCATAGCCGTCCAAATAGTTTTCGTCATCATCATCCCCCGTTGTCGTTCACTTACATCAGCATGATGGACACTGGCAAACTGGTTCGGCAAGCATAGGATGTACTGACATTGGGACCAACAACGTGCTGCACTGATTTCAATGCACAAATTGGTGAATTTGTTCATAATCTCAGATTCATGCTCGGGGATATCACTGATATCAACGTTTTCTCCCCCCTGTGACACAGAGATGTGAAGCTTCTTGGTAATATCCGGGTCATGAATGGATCTCAGGGTCTTGAAAACCGTTGGCAACCAAGTGTGCCCTCTTGCCCGGGAAGCTCTCCATCTCAAGGTTGTTTCCTTCAAGGATTGTGGGGATCATATGGCACGGACTGTAAACCATTTGACAAAAAAAACATGAAAATACCCAGTCAACGGGCCTCTACGACTATTGAAAAGACATCACCAAAATTTAATTTCTTCAACTAATAATTCCCTGCGGTACATCGTCACTGTTAAAATTATGTGGGCGCATTCATTAAGGGGCCCGATAAAAAAGTTCCCAAGTTCCAATCAGTGTGAACATCCCCCATCATGTCCTGCCCGTTCCTGTGGGCCTCCAGTCTCTTCATATTCCTTTAAGACGGAATGAGCAGCCCAGAACATAGCTTTGAACTCCAGGGGTAGTAGTGGGTCCTGGTGATAATGTGAAGCCAGTAAAATTTTATTCGCAAATTTTCCCTTCACCTGATCCAACTCCTTGCGGGTCCGAGGACGCTCATGGGTAGCAGCTGCGTGGTCATCATCGTCGTCGTCATCATCTGCATCCTCAAGCAGCAACGTGTACTTTATTTATTATTGGCACGGGTGGGAAGCTGGTTGTATCCAATGGCAAAGGTTTGACTTCTCAGTGGTTTTAAAAAATAACAACCCCGCATCCCATAAACTTTCAAACTAGGTGCAACTTGCATTGCAGCAACTCTACCCTGACCCCGCGTCAGCTCTGCGGCGTAACCCAAAAGCAACGTGTCCAGGCTCCAGTCCATAGCCAATTGATAGAGGGCAACCACCGCTTGGAACCAGCTCTTGTACTTCGCCTGGACTCAGGATACTGGGGTGAAAGTTTGCGTTTGTTTTTGTCTAATGAACATCTATTTGTGTGCAGGCATCCTTGAAATCTACATAGATCACTCATCAGAAACAAAACTGACTGATTACGAATGGTGGTGTTTTTGTAAACACATTGGGCAGTCCAGTGTTTGGTCTTTCCATCAGTCAACATCAACAAACAAACAAACCCAATTGTAGTACGTACCTCACAAGGCGGTGGTGGAAGTTTCAAAGGTTCCAAATAGTACCTCACAAGGCGGTGAAGGAAGTTTCAAAGGTTCCAAGTTCCAAGTAGTACCTCACAAGGGTGTTGTGGAAGTTTCAAAAAGGTTCCAGGTTCCAAGTAGTACCTCACAAGGCGGTGGTGGAGTGGAAGTTTCAAAAAGGTTCCAGGTTCCAAGTAGTACCTCACAAGGCGGTGGTGGAGTGGAAGTTTCAAAAAGGTTCCAGGTTCCAAGTAGTACCTCACAAGGCGGTGGTGGAAGTTTCAAAGGTTCCAAGTAAGTACTTCACAAATCAGCGGTGGAAACTCTAGGAGGCTTTGGTATTTGTGCAGCCAAATGTCGTAAATAGGCAAATTCTGAACAGCAGGGAGTTGCGCAATGTCACTGGGTGAATCTGGTAAGCCCCTTGGGTCATTATAGCGGTCTTGAAGCATTGCCTCCCGAAGGTCTTGGAAATCACTCTCAGTCATAGTTTCACCTAGAAGCTCAGCTACTTCCTGTTTGGTCCACTGATTGCCTGCACTCAAAAACGGTCCATGTCCTGTCTGACACAGAAGTATGCCAAGCAAGAGTGCCGGCTGACACTCAGATCGCTTGTACGCGTTTTTGACATCATTCCACAGGCAGTGGAGGCTGTCTGGTTCTATGTATATTCGAAGCCGAGAATTGAACATAAGCGCCCACAAAGATTTGAACGGAAGCGCTTCTTCGTCTGGTGACTCAGTTCGCTGCAAAACAATTTAAAAGAAAGGTTTTCCATGGTTTTCCATACTAACCGAACTAACCTCACACAATTCCATTGACGAGTGAACATGTCAAGTGTGAAAACAATAGGTCAAATAAAACTCAACCAGGGTTCAGCTGTCAAAAGAGGTCGTTCCTCAACTGTCTCTGGCACTAGATCAGCAGTTTTCATCTCACTGCCAGGTTTCAATTTGACCTTTGGGACAAAAGTCTCAAGGCCATTCCCAAAGACAGAGACCATGCTCCTTTGCAGCCCTTTCACCACTGCCTAAGATGATGATAACCAATGGAATGAGACCTGAACTGGTGTCTTTACTAATATCATTATTATTCATACTTCCTGTCCTATTATTGATGACATAAAATAATCCCATATCATATCCATTTATGACCAAATAATGTGGGGTATTTGTCAGCACTTGAGCTGGCCCTGTGCTTCCTCCATCCGTCATCTAGCCGAGGTTCAATCATGCCAAAGATGGTCTTCTTGTTGGCTTGGGACAGCTCGGACGCTATGTCCATATCTCCAGCTCCAACATTCCTTATTGGAGACTTGGGAAATGTGGACAGCAAGCCCAGCAACACGATTCACTTTTTGATTTTGTTCTCAATTGTATCTCAAATATAATATTGACAAGTTTTTTGCTGCTAATCATCATAACATATCCAAATCTCAATTGACTTTCAATGAGATCACATCAAAGAAGCTTGGCGGTGACTGTGACAACCCGTTAGTGTTTTTTTGGACAGACCAAATGCCGATGCTTCTCTAATCAATCTGAGGAACTGCTTTGTAAGATATTCGGCTTCACACGCCCATTGTGGGAGTGCCTCAGAGTGCACATGGGAATGACTGCAGGAAGAAGGGAATGTGGGGAACGTGTCCATAATATGGATAGAGTTGTTAATTCTGAGAGGGAGAATTGAATTTCCCAACTAACTAAAGTAAGAAAGTGTGACATGTGACATGTGACATGTGTGTGTGTGCCCATTCTACTCATCCACAGAAGCAGAGGTAAGTCGCATCTTTTGAAGTCTGTGTCTCAAGCCACACGTGGTGACATGTGGAGTCCCAGCAAAATGAGAATTGAGAACCGCCCACTGTCAGAAACTTGAAACAAATTAACTGAGAAGCTAAGTTAGTACAGACGAAACAAAGCAAATTGGTCCTGTATCACTACTCTTGTATGTTGATCTGACTTAGTGGGGAACTCCAGAAGGCGTAGCGACGTGCAATCCTTCAATCTCTGCGGGCTGAGCTATGGAATCATGGATGAATGGTACACCTTTACCTGCAGACGTTGCAGAACCATTCCAGTCTTGTAATAAAGTCAAATGTGAGCGTGGTCAACACGAATTCAATCCTATTTACTGTACACGAAAGGGTCAACACTCTAAAAAATCATGAAACATTGCTCATTCTTATCAACTACAACAGACTCTGGTAGGTGGATATATTTTCATTTTTGGACCCTGACGATTCTTCTTTAGATTTCTGCAGTGTAGATTTGTCAAACCACGCTCACAAATGATCCCAGCACATCCTGGCTTTTGATCTCTCAGGAAATGATTCTTTCCTTTCCAACTTGATTCAAGTCCTGCCGGCTGGCCAATGGCAGCTTGGTTTGAACAGGACACCGGGGCGGCTGTCGGGCTGGAGGTGTGATTTGTCCCAACATATTCACTTGTGTTAGTGTTGGAACCACTTAACTTAGACAGAACAGTCTCATCACGGCCAACAAAGAAAGGATGGGATAATCATCAATTATGAACCTCGTCGGGTTAGTTGTGGGTATCCTGTCCCTGGGTGTATCCCAAAATTGATAGGTGAATGTTCCCAAACATTAACTCACCAATTAGCACGCATTCTTTAATCTTTGGATTTTTTGGTACATTCGGTGACCCATAACTTATTATTTCCCACCATCTCACCAGATTGTTTTCTCAGACATCGGGGCTCAGCACTGGCTCTAGCTCAATGTGTGCCGTGCAAGCTATTCAGGTCCTAAGGAACGGTCCAACTCAGGTAAGTCCCTGCAGGCATCCAAGTGAAAAAGCAAATAAACAATTGAACTGTATTTCTGTTTCTAGCCACTTAACTTTTCTCATGGGTCAAGACCTATTTGTTTGGTTTTAACTGTTCTGAAAGTGAGCAGTCGCCTGAGGAACCCTGAGGTATAACGAGGCAAACAGACTATGACTCTGCACGTTGCTTCTTGAAAAGGGGGTGACACCCAATAGATTCCTTTTCGGAGATCTCATTTGGCTCATCATCATCATAAGTAATCATGGTTCTTTTCACATTCACCTTCTTCTCATCCGGGGTCATGGCATCATCAGATGATGAAGGCACAAAATCGCGGCGACCATACCCACTCATTCCCAGAGTGATTTGCTGTGCCTTTGGCTTTGATTCACAGCTTGTGGCGCTGCTGTACTCACACGATGGCTCATTTGATTTCCCACCTGATGATAAGCCACTGTCATCTGGAACATTCGGAGAAGACATCCCCAATTTGGGCTTTCGGGGGGGTGTCTCAAAAGGATTCTGATGCTCAGGTGAATCAAGGATTGTGACCACAACTTGCTCATCACTGGGGCGACCTGGCTGCTGATCTCGGGGCACCGGGCTGTCGAGGATGCTGAAGTCTTGGGGTGGGGAGTGCTGCATCGTAATGTCAGTCTCTCCCAAACTGTCATTACTTGGCTGGCTGCCAGTGGCTGGAGGGGAGTCCACTGGGGCAATCACTCGTTTTTTGGCCCAAGGGTTTTGACGAGACCTCAAAGCACTGTAGATCTTTTGATAGACCCCAGCATCTGGGAATTTTCCCCGAGAAAAGAAAGTCCTAGAACTTGGAGTACGAGCATGTTCTGGATCATGCAATGCAGCTGGGTTCCCTGGCTGCATATTGACTACAACCCAGCCAGACCGGTCGTCTTCAATGATGGTCTTGTCCACCTGCTGATTAGCCATATCACTCAATCTACTGGGAATTTTTATTTCAGAAAAACCCTCTTGATCTTGATGCTACGGATTGTGAGCGGGCTCAAGTTTCAGAATTCAGAACGGTTGGAGGTTGGAATCATCATCATGAAAATGGAACACATTATTCGAGTTGGTTAATTAACATGATTCAGATAATATAAGCACATGTATTCAGAAACTGGCAAATGCCATATTAAGTCACAAATCTCTTGCAAGATTCTGATTCTGTCAAACGAAGTTGTTTCAATCATTCTGAATCCTGGGTCTCAGGAAGGATTATAATTCATGATGACACATTTTGGTACCAGCCTGTGGTGGGACATAGCAGAAAGTGAATTGGGTGTCCTGCATTTTCAAGAATACATATGTATTGAATGATTGAAATTTTCATCTCCGAAGACGACTTGTAGTTGCAAGTGAAAAGGCCACCCATGAGCTCAAGCAAACATGAGAGAAGCACTTGCAAACATGAGAGAAGCATTTGAATAGAGCATGTTTCTATTGATTTGGGAATTTAGCAAACACATATTTTGGCAATATGCTCAGAATGTGCAGAATAGTAAATACTTTTTTTTAAAGGAAATTTCATGAACACAATTAGTAATTAGGAATGTTTTTGTGCTAGTTTTGGTGAACAATAACAAGGAAATATGAATACGTCATGAATTGTCATGAAAGCAATGACTGTGCACAATTCACAAAGTTGATTACTAAGAAAAAATAATATCAGGAAAAACATGCAAATATGGTTCAAAGTAAGTAATTAGTCAAAATTGAAAAGCTTAGGTTTAAAGAATTTGCTGTTATGTATTTTTCGCCAAAGAAAATGATAAGACTGGTAAGACTTTGGTAAGCACGAAAATAGAATTTAGTGAAATTTAGTGAAAAAGAAAAAGAAACACTAAGATTTTCCCATATATATATATCTATTAACTGAAATTCAGTGAAGAATAATGAAGGTTTAAGGGTAAGCTTACTGGAAACTAAAGAACATTTAGTGAAATTTAATGAAAAAGAAGGAACATTTAGTGAAATTTAGTGAAAAATAAGGAACATTTAGTGAAATTTAGTGAAAACATAAGGAACATTTAGTGAAATTTAGTGAAAAATAAGGAACATTTAGTGAAATTTAGTGAAAAATAAGGAACATTTAGTGAAATTTAGTGAAAAATAAGGAACATTTAGTGAAATTTAGTGAAAAATAAGGAACATTTAGTGAAATTTAGTGAAAAATAAGGAACATTTAGTGAAATTTAGTGAAAAATAAGGAACATTTAGTGAAATTTAGTGAAAAATAAGGAACATTTAGTGAAATTTAGTGAAAAATAAGGAACATTTAGTGAAATTTAGTGAAAAATAAGGAACATTTAGTGAAATTTAGTGAAAATAAGGAACATTTAGTGAAATTTAGTGAAAAATAAGGAACATTTAGTGAATTTTGGTGAAAAATAAGGAACATCTAGTGAAATTTAGTGAAAAATAAGGAACATTTAGTGAATTTTGGTGAAAAATAAGGAACATCTAGTGAAATTCAATCAAAGTTGGTCAAGAATATGGAACACATGGTGAACGCCTAGAAACATTTAGTGAAGTGCTGTGAAAAAAAATAAGGAACTTTTAGTGAAAGTGAGTGCCACTGGGAAAATGACAATCAAACAAAACAAATGTGAATGTAATAATTACAATTTAGTGCAATTCTTGTCATAAATATGAAATGAAAATGCAGGAAACCCTTACTCATCCATTTCGAGGTGAATTGTTGAACCCCACACACGAACGAGCACACCTTTCCCACTCCCTGCCCAAAGTGTCCTCACGTTGGAACCTTTACTTTCTTTGCAGACCTTGGTTCAGGCTCCTCTTTCGCTGCACCCTTCCTTTTCAGCGCGCTTTCTTTGTTGGCCTGGATGATTGCAGCTTGCCTTTTCTTTTCTTCCTCCTCTTCACGTTTCTTCCGTTCAATCTCTTGCATCTCCTTTTCCTGACTCTGCTTCAACATCAACTCCTCCTCTTCACGTTTCTTCTTTTCAAGCTCCTCCTCTTCACGTTTCTTCTTTTCAAGCTCCTCCTCTTCACGTTTCTTTTCAAGCTCCTCCTCTTCACGTTTCTTTTCAAGCTCCTCCTTCTGTTTTTCCTGCGTCTGCTTCAACTCCTCATTCTCATCTTCAGATTTCTTCGAATTCATTGCTGCTGCCGCATCCACTTCTTTTTGCATTTTGGCTTTCACCTCTTCTTCCATCTGTTGCCTGATCTCATCTCTCAGCTTCTGTTCCACTTGTGCTCGGACTTCGTCTTCCATGGCTTTCTTCTGTGCTGCAACCTCAGCCTCAGCTGCTTTCCTTTGTTTCTCGTCATTTGCCTCTTTCAAAGCTTTCTCCTTTGCTGCAGCCTCAGCCTCAGAAGCTTTCCTTTCTTTGTCTTCTTCCAAGGCTTTCTTCTCTTCGGCGGCTTTGACTTCATCTTTGATCTTTTGAGCATCTGTCTTTTCCTCACTGACTTTTCCTTGAGCGTTCTCCTGCTTCATCTTTTCCTTGAGACGTGTCTCTTTTTCATCTGGAAGGTCAAGGAACTTCAGCTTGAAAACCCAAACAGGTTTGGCACCTTGGGATGGGCTGTGTAGGAAGAGCTGACCAAAGTGCTTCCCCTCCTTTTGATATTTGGCCAACTTCCAATCCCGACAATCTTTGGGTAGCTCCGCAAATGTGATCTTGTCTTCACCATGATGGAGTAGAAGCTGGCTTCCATCAAGGTCATGAAGATTGTGATCATCTATGGCATCCTGTGGAATGAGCGATGAATGATGACAACTCCATGGACTAATTCAATTAACTCTTTCTGTAGTGTTGGGTCTCACTGGATGTCTTGTCAGAATTATTTTGACAAAGTTTATACAATGACGACAGTGAATTAAATTAGTATGAATTAGCATTTCAATTCTGAAAAAAAAACTCACATAAGTTTTACTTTGATTTGGCTCAGCCCCAGCCCCAACCCAATCCTTCGCAAGATCAATCTCCTCTTCAGAGTCACTAGATGGTGTCCCCGGAGATGGTGTTTCGGGTGGTACTTCAGGCCCAGAACCATCACCTAAGTCGACAGTAGGATTGCTTCATCTGTGTGTAAGTGGGGGGGGGCGTGGGGACGTAGGCAAAAGTCAAGTCGGGAGGTTCAATTTTTGGAGATCAGAAATTCAAATTTTACAGTATATTCAATGTCAAAACTAAAAAATAAAATATGCAACAATTTTCTATCAAAGGACCCATCTTGCAAGCTTTGCCCGACTTCAATACAGTCATCCATCCCTCGTTACAATCATCACACTCCTGTCTGAAGTAGTTGCAAGCACAAACCGGTTGGAGATCTTGATCATCTCCAGGTGTAGCAGTAGTCACAGTACTACCGGCAGGACCTTTCTTGCTAGATCCACCTCAGGGCAAGGATGACTGACTGTGTATTGTTACAACATGGGGTCGGAAGATACTTCGGGCCCAAACTAATTCAACTGAAATTAACAAATTAAATGATGGATTTAAAAAAACAAAAAACATTCATCGTGTTGGGACAGGTCGTGCCTCTCTCAGAAGCCATGCTCATGCTGGAACCAGGACCCTTCTTGTGCTTCTTGCCAGGTAGAGGTACTGTAAGAATATCAGGACCAGTTTCTTGATTACTGACGATCGGGCCTTCTGATTCTTGGAAGAAACAGATGCATCTCACGGATTTTTTTCCATTGCTCAGGAAGGGAATCTGGGTGGTGGGCTCAAGAAAAACTTCAGTTTTCCATGGTGGTTTTTCCTGGGGCAATTCCCTAGACTCCTTGCCACAATGTAACCACATGATGGAACCCTGCTTCTTCTCAACCCGGAACTGCAGATTCTTGGACTGCTCCTGTTCAACCTCACGGATAACATCATGCACGGATTTCCCTTTTCCAGGGCGACCCAGGTTCTCATATTCGTACATCAGGTCCTGTTTGATCTCCCCTTTCGACTTCCTGGGAACGAAGTGAACAAAGTCAACGAAATTAAAAGTCCCCACAACTAACTCACAACTAATTTCGAGAACGAAACACACAAAATAGATACAGTGAAAATGTGTATTCATAAATAAGAATCTTCTCTGGCTTCTTCCCGGGAGGTTGGCGGAAGTACCCAAAGAATGCCCTTCTGAGCTCTGTGGCTGACAACTTACCTGTCTGCAAGTTGCTAGCGTTCTTCGGCTCCACTGCTGCCATGAATTCACGGATGTGAAATTCCTGAGAGGGCTGGAGTATATTGTACGAACGTGAAATTCCGTGAAATATTAAGGCCAACAATAATTTCTCAATCACATGTGGAAACGATATCAAACCAGGGCAAGCCAGTAAAATGTGCAAAAGAAATTAGTTAGTTCACCCACAGTCTTGGCCACCCAATTGGTCACAACCAGAAATGAAGAAACAAGAACATAAACCCCAATCAGATCAATAATGGAGAATCAAGAATCTGGAACTGCCCTCCATGACGTATAGCGGAAAATCATGGAATCCCCCTTCTTGGAAGTCCTTGACTCTTTGCCTTTCTTCTTGCTCTTCTTTGTGGAGGTCTTTCTGACGTTGTTTTTTCCTCTACCAGCGGACGCTTTCGCTTTGGCTTTCCCCTTGCCCCGGGGCTTGGCTTTGGAGTGCTCAGGTTCATCATCTGAACTGTCCTCAACGTCATCATCATGTTCATCTTCATCAGATTCATCGTCGTCTGATGACTGGTCCATGTTATCATCACCCTCCCATTTGAAAGGGAGCGGCATGGCAGTCAGTGGGGTAGCAACAGCAAACCAAACAAATCCCTGAATTTGATCACAAATGAGTATGGCGGGAGGTATGATTACGAGTCAAGGTCAAGTGCAATGAATCAATCATTTAATGGATCATCAAACTCCAAAGATAGAAACCACGTGTCTTGAATTGGTTTCATCCTATGTAAATAAACATCATTGGCAATTTTGGAATAGTTTTCTTCATTGAATTCTTTCAGACATCAAAGCAAAAATTGGTGAACTAAATCTTGATCCATTGATCAAACTAGTCCTCACTTAGGTACCTTTTTTTTTGGTCCAAAGCAGTGATGGATCAGGTTGAAACATTGACGAGCTCTAAAAGCCTAACTGAAGGGTCCGGTTCTTTGAGGCTGTTACTTCGGCTCACTTGTGGTATTATTGTAATCTCTATCTTGATAAATAACAGTCGGGTCCCAATGGCATTTTTTTAGAAAATTTTACCTGGGTCAATGCCATATATTTCAAGATTGTAGCAGCCTCGTCATCACCCCATCCTTTCCAAGGGTCTGAAGCAGGTTAGTGCCAGAAGCTGTGCATTGGCACATGTTGTAAAGTGCATGGCATTGCCAGCTAAATCTGCTGCCCTGAGGATATCCTGCGTGGGAACTGGATCTGTCAGCATGCTCCTGGACATGCTTTGGTCTATGGGCCAGCCCAAGGCGCAGAGCTTTTCCCTGGCAACCATAAAACGGCCTAGACTTGGGACCCAAAAAAGTCCAGACTTTGAATTTCTCCTGAGGGTTGGTATCTGGTTGCTCCTGGCACTCCATGTTTTCCATGTCGTGCCATTGTCACCCAAAAAACATATTAAATTGTGGTCACTGACGGCACTGGCCCCATACTCTATCTCGTAGCTTTCTTCATAGGACCGGAGGGCATCCCTTTCCCTTTTGGTCAAAAGGTACTTAAAGTCTTTGGCATCCGGTTGAAAAGGAATGTTCCTCCTGATTGCCAACATCTGAGCTTCTTGCTGGACTTCCACCCATGAAGCAAGTAAGTAGTCATGTGGTTCAGTCATTACCTTTTTCCTCATGTGGGTTGAAATTGCCTCATGCATTGTATCGGGGTCGAAGGTGCACGATGTACGATGACGATGGGATCCTATCACGTACGTTCGGTCTCTTGAAACCCCTGCATGGCCAGAGTCACTTGGGCTGCAAAAGAGCTGAAAGATGTCATAGGACGGGTGGGTATCCTCGACCATCTGAGTGTCCAAAGCCTGGTTTGAAAAGGCAGCAATATGTAATGTATAATTAATAGGCCCTGCTTGTAAAATTATTGACACGGTGCTTTGAGTTTTATCATCAGTGAACCTGGTTTGTAGCCAAAAAAAAATCACAGTAGTCCAGGTAAATCTGGTAGTTTCTTTGAATTGATTTGGGATGTGCATTGCCAATTCATTGCCAAGAAGCTGGTGTGCATTCAATAATGAACACTGGGACACTGGAAGCTTCACAATACTTTCCATGCGTCATGTATATGACATTGGTGGGGCCATACTTGCGCAACTGCTTGCCAGCCCTTGAAAAATCAGTACAAGGGAGACCTGAACAGCCAAAATCCACATCCATTGGCACGCAGCATGTATCTGTGGAGCTATGGGAATGGGTTTTGCAATCCCGGTGCTCCACAAGTAGTGACTGCCTAATCTTCCTTCGCTTCCCACGATAGGAATCACAGGCTTGAAACAAGCCAGGCATGTTCAGCTTCAATATGTCCCCGAAGAAATGTGGCATGTGGTGGTACCGCTGCATGGTATGAACACACCACCGGTGATTGTCGAACAATAACTGGTTGCATGCTGTTGCAAATTCCTGAGGTTGAACAACTGATTTCAGCATAATCACCAAACTTTGAGACCACCCTGGGTTTATGGCCATTACCCTTGATTTTGGGGAGTAAAGCAAAAAATCGTGTAGTACTTACCTTCACCACAGAACAAAATGATTTTAAAATATTTTAAATATGGGTTGGATTTCTCTTGATTGAGGCCGCCAAGAGTCCCACAAAGCAACAGTTTTGATGTTCATTTCCCGCTTACCTCCCGGCACTGGGTATTCCTGGACCACCCTGTGCAAAACTGCTCTGGAGGCTTCAGCAGTACCAGCTCCAGTGCACATTGAAAAGGCCGACCGAGCGTGGAAAAGCCAGCTGTCCTGCAGGGCGGGGTCGAACCTAATCTAGCAATATATACCAATGGTGGATGTTCCCATATCTTTATTATTCTGCAGAATTTGGGGAAATAGATAATATGATACACCTGATACATCAATTTTTCAATGATATCATTCAATCTTTGACATTTGAAAAAATGTTTACTTTACATTGGCAACTAATTTATTTATTGACCAGCCAATGAAAAAAAAGGTTTGGGCCTCGATTTGTGGAATCATTTTCTTCGCTAAGCTCCAACCCGTTGCTATTGAGCCCGAAGCCAGCCCAAGACGATCCCATGATGCCTCCTGCAGGGTCGGTGACCAGGGGTGGGGCAAGATAAGACAGCCAATAATTCAATGCCATTGATCATTGGCTAGATTTATGCTAGTACTTAGCGCTTCTTCCCCAAATTTTTGACGCTGGTTTCTGGTTAAGACATCACATTTTATGGTGGGCATGTCAAAAGGAATTTCAAACAATACCTCTCTCCTCTTTCTCCACAGACAGTGACCATGATCTGTGGCAGGAAGAAGTTTCATCACTTCGGTGGAAGCAAGAATCTACGTTTGAGACACGTTCGTCAGGCCAGAGATCCAGGCAGAGCGCCATTGACACTCGGCCCACCGTTACGGCGATGATGGGCCAGAATAGCATTAAAACAACAAAATAAGTAATAAGTGATCTGATCTGTTCAAGGGTGGACATGGAGTACTCTCATGTAAATATTCAAATTGAAAGCATGTTGACTTGATTTAGACCTAAACACCAAAGAATGAGTGTGATATGCTTTTCACTCTGGTAAGCCGTGAGTCTGAGACTTGAGCATCCAAAAAATGCTGTTGTGGCATAGGCTTCAACATGGTGTGGGCATCACCATGTGAATGTGCAACCAAAGGCCCCCCTAAAGACTGAACTCCATACCATGCTGACCAGTTGCCAGTGGTGGTGAGAAGCAACTGATGTTCACTCCCGGACCTGGTTGGCTTGGTTACTGGGTGGAAAAGCGGGTTCTAATTGAGAGGCTGGCTGAGAATTGAAAAGACTAAGAGGGGTGTAGGGTCGGGTCATGCTGGGACATGCTGATTAAATGAATAGTCTTTAGTTTTTCAGACTCAGCCCAGTGGCAGGTCCAAGCATAGCCTTCCAGGGGTGCCTTCCCGATTGAAGTGCCATCGAAAGCCACCTCACTGGGCGGTTGGAAATAAAAGCATCCGGAACCAACGTATTTTACCACTTAATAACCATTGTTTTTTCTGAAGATATGTCGCTTAGCAGTCGACTCTAATTAGTTGTATACCATCCATAGGCCAACCTCCCTGATCCAGTAAGCCAAGCTGCATGTCTGTGAATCTCAGGGCCTACTTCTCGCCGAGCAGCCCGCAAGTAAGCAGCCTTGAATGAGTGAAAGCGTCATGACAACTCAGCAGCATTTGGCTGGGACCAGGAAATTTCAGAATTAATGGGGTGTGGCAATTATTTATATATATATATATGTGTGTAATTACTGTACACTGCATGCGGCTACTTCCCAAAGAGTGTAGAATGACGCTACCAGGGAGCAGAATACCGCTCATAGGTCCATGCACACTTCATGGAGATCTGGTCTGCGCTTTGCTGCTTGAACAACTCAGTGCTCTTGAAAGCTGCAGACAAAAGGTTTTCCTTGGCGATGTGCGTGAAGGGGAGCGCAGTGCTTTGGCCCCAAAGACTTTGACCATGATCTCAAAGTTTTTGCTATTATATTGTGGGGGTAGTCACAGGGTTTGTATCATCATTAACTTTTGAACCAAGTTGATATCAAATGGAGATCAAGTTAGGACAATGTGAAGAAAGGGACCAGGGCAAACAATGACGAGAGTCGGCTTGGGTTTTAACCTTCTGAATGACCCTCCAGAGAGTAGAAGCATTGCAGCGTGTCCTGAATTTAATCAGAATGTTGGTCTTCTTCTTCTTGCCCCCGTCCAACTCGGTTAGCTCGTCGAATTCAGTGTCCTGGGCGGGAAGCTAGATTAGTCCATTGCAGCTTGGGGGTTGGATTGGGTCTATGAACGGCTTTTCGGGCTTGATCAAGAAATTGTCACTGGCTAGAATCTAATCTATTTGACTTCAATGGGCGACCTGATCTGTTCCCTGATTGATAAGCCAAAGTTCCAGAAATACTGCAGCTTGAGCTAACAGTTTGAAGGCAATGTCCCTCACGACTTTTGGACTCTTCCTGAGTGGTTCAAGATGTGTTTGGATTCTGGGCTCTTCTAGTTCTAAACCCAACCTTGAGTTTTGGGAAGGCAAAATTATGAGGAAACAATTGCTAAATTCAGGCTCTGATGTTTTAATTGTACAAATAAAAATGCTTTATTGTCTAATTATTTTTAAGTGGCGAGGCTCGCATCAAGCCCAAAAACAATGAATGAAGCCCAGTCAATATATGGCCCCCACAGGCCAGAAATCCAAGTCTTCTCACCGTCCTGTCAGGGTTAGATTGGCTTAAATATGTTCCCAGATTAAACATCTCCATGGAAGGAAAAAAATGAGAACCAACATCATTAAAGACCAAAGTGTAATAAAACAACACTTTTCTCAACACCCATCCTCCGCGTCAGTGTTCCATGCTGCTTTTACACTTTCAGTACCCTCTGCACCCAAAAGAGCAAACAGCACTGCTGAAGGAAAACCACCACCAGCCGGAATGTGAATCCCAAATTCTTGACCTTCTTGAGTGAAATGAACATTCATTTCTCCAGTCTGGAGCAACTTTTGAAGTATGGCATACAGAAGTTTCGAAGCCGCACTCCGGAATCTGAACGCACTCCGGCCTTGAATTATAGCTGATGCCAGTGCTGAAAAAAGCATGGAAGTCGGTATAGTGCTTTCTACGAAAAACGATTGGTCACGCTCTCCTTCTAACTTGCTTTTAGCTGCAGGTTCTAGCAACTCAGGCACCGCCTCATGTGGCCAAAGATTCTTGTGGGCCTTCACCCAAGACTTCATGTTGGACAGTTTCCAATTTCCTTAGCGAGGCGTGTGTTGGAATTAACAAAATGATATAATTTTAAATTGGGGAAAAGAGTGTGTTGAATCAGGTGGTCACCAACAAACATCTAAGAACACAACCATCTCTCTACCTAGGATCTTGCTCTACTTTGTTGTTCTCTGCGATCTAATGCTGCAAAACCCTCATCGTTCTCACTAGTTTCAAAGGTCTTCAATGCGCTATACACATATTGCACACTCCACTGGCACTGGGCTGGTCTTTCTCGTGCTTCCCAGCCCACCAATGACGCCCTTCCCAAGCGAAAAAAACCTCAGACAGAGGGAACAAATCAACAAGGGTGACGATAACTATCATTCAGGAAAATCAATAAAAACATAATCACATCCATCATTCACTCAGATTGATGTGTCAGCCGGGCAACTTTGGTCTCCATATGGAAACTGATCGCCACGAGTTTCTTCCAGTAAAGGATCAACATCCATGGCTTCAGGACATGAGGTCTGCAACCGAGGGAGTCCGAAAGTAAAACATTTTTCCTTTTATCATATTATATCATATCCTATAGTCTTTGTTGCTAGACGCTATTTTACTTCATTTTTCTAGCTACCCTTTTGTCACTTGCTTTGCTCTCAAAATGACTATTATATGATTTGTTGACTTCTCACATCAATTCTCGTACTCAGCATCTTCCTTGAATGCACGCCGAGAGAAGATTATGATAGGCACTGACCTTCAAACAGTGGAAAATAAGAGAAAATATGCAAAATAGTGATTAAGAAAAAAAAGTGGCAAATAAGAGACAAACAAGAGACAAATAGTGACAAATAAGCAAATCCTCTTCTTGCACATATATGGATTTTTGCCTAGGCTCCTTTTGCCTAGGCTCTTACCCTTGCCATGAAATGCACTGCTTTACCACTCCCGCCATGGGCCTTAAAACTGCAGGGTTCCCTGGTTTAATCTTGAGAAACAATCATCTTTTACAGAAATCAATCGAAGTCCAAAAATTTATATATAGTTTTATAGTACAATACTTGCTATTTTTTAGTACTTTAAAGTTTCAAGATGTCATCCTTGTCCAAGTTGCCCCCCGTCCAATGTCCAAGATACGGGCCACTGGCAAACCACTCCATGTGTTGCAAGGCGCCCCCTGCTTCGATCGCCGCAAAGCCACAACTGATGCGGTCGCAACGATGTTTTTTTGTTGGCCCAGGATGAACCGGAACCACCGGTGGATTAATAGAAGGGTGCCAATGATAATGGCAATTTATACATGTTATAACATTATTTTATATAATAAGAGGGTAACCCGCCCAAGTAATAGCGATTCATAGCCAAAGTTTATGAATCCGGGGTTGACAATTTTCATGAAAAAGTGGAATAATATGGCGGGATATTCACAGATACCGGAAAACGTGAATAATTATCATATATCAAGAGTATATAAAGGGATAAATAATTGGGATAATATATTATGTGCTATATGATGCTGCAATTTTCACCAAAGTTTTTTGTGCTAAATTAACCCATCAACAATGGAGATGCCAGTGACATGGGGATGAACCGAGGCACAAATGTGCCAAGAGCTGCGACCAGGCGCTCAAGTTCATCATGGTGCGTTCCATGGCCAATCTCCTTCAACATCAAACCCCAATGGTAGGGGTTATAGACGTTTATACTGTTGATAGTCGCTCATAAATGTGCAAAACCCCTCCATCAACAACGTTTTCTTCCAGCACGTGAAATGTTTTGAACACACGTTTGCACCGCGTCCTCTTCTCCACAAAGACTTCCACGCCCTCAATAAATGCAATGCTCCTGGTGACGTGCGACAAGGAGAGCGGTCTATGACACATTGACATACTTTGACCATTTTGGAAACATCCCAAAGGCCATCCAGAAGGCGATGCCTGTGACCGCTTCGCGTTCGCACCTGGCCAGGGAAAAGGGGCTCAACTTGAAGCACTGCCAGGTTTTAGATGGGCAACGACATCATATACTGTAGTATTGTTCTTGCACATGGCGGCCTTTGTAATGGCCAATCTCCACATGGACCTTTAGACTGACAATCATATGTATAATTATACGTAATTATCTCTATCTATCTATCTGTCTGTCTGTCTATCTATCTATCGATGCATCTAACGGTCTGTCGATCTATCTATCTATATATATATCTCTCTCTATCTCTCTCTCTCCCCCACGATCGCCATATAGTTTAAGTAATATATATGATAATTATTAAATGATCTGTATATATATATATATGTGTGTGTGTGTGTTATTTATGTTCACTAAATATATAATACATTATAATACCAGATCATACCAGTAGTACCGCACAAGGCGGTGGCGGAAGTTTCAAGGATAAAAAACCTATAGGAGAGGAGTTGCTGTGAATGCATGGATGGCAGAACGATGGACCGGAAGGTGGTTGAGGCCCTGGTTCGTTCTCTCTCTCTCTCTCTCTGTCTAATTCTCTGCGTGTTTCTCTCTCTCACTCTCTATCTTTCTATCTACCTATCTATCTATCTGTCTATCTATCTAGCTAGCTAGCTAGCTAACGATCCATCCATCCATCCATCCATCCGTCTCCCTCTCTCTCTCTCTCTCTACCGATTATCTAGTTCTCTATCCATCTTTCTGTCTCTCTGTCAATCTCTCCCGATCTCTGTATCTATCTTGTCATCTTTCTCTCTCTCTCTCTCTCTCTGTGTCTATATCCCTCCATCTATCTATCTGCCTGTCTGTCTATTACATATCTCCCTGTCCCTCTCTATCTCCATCTCCATCTCTATCCCTATCTCTTTCTCTTTCTCTATCTATCCATCTATCCCAAAAGGAAGCAATTAATCCCTGCCCCCTATTACTAGACCTTTCCCAAATAATAAAAACAGGGCCGTGTCCAATTTTGGAAAATTTGAGGTTGGCCAGTTTGATTTTTAATTGATTCCCTTTAGAAAACAATTTAAAAGTGAAGCTACCATGTCAGGGTTTCACCCCCTAATATTTTTTCCCTGTCTGATTTCGTGCCTTGCAGGCTCATGTGCAAACCTCACATCTAATTTAAACATGCACGCTCGCTCGCAGCACCAAAAGTTTGTGTAATCACGGTGGAATCTGACATAGTGACCAATCGGGAACCCATCTGGCTCGGGGCCGTGGACATCCTTTCAATAAATTGTGGGAACAATATTAGCTAGCCTGGGTGAAAGTAGCCCAAATATTGGTGGGCAATGCTGGAACCAGATGGGCCCCAAAAGCAACTTGCCGACGAAGGCCAAAAGCAGATCCAAGGCAGTTATTGGGGACCGAATGCGGTGAACCAGGTAAGGCCTGAGACAAGATGAATTCAAGATGAGAGTAACAGTTACACTGGCGAACCAATTTACTGAAGCCCATGGTGGAAGCTAGAAGTGGGGGACAAAAACCCAACCTAGAAATCAAATCAACTAAAATGACAGACCACGGTGTGTATGCCTCCACTGTGGTACCTCCACGACACCAAGTTGATTGATTAGCAAAATTTGTCAGAAAGGACACAATGGCTGGAGTACACTCGGGCAAACATACATCGGACATGTCATGCTTAATCAACTGGTGCCGGTTGCAATTGATCCAAAACGAATAAATTATATATGCGCGACTTCTTTTATTTCTGAATTGACAACGTCAAAAACGAAGCAATTCTACGAGACTTCCTGAAAAATGGACAGTTGAGTGTAGAGCTGACGGCCTCGCATCACTGCGTTTAGAATTTTTCTACCCCATTTAGTCTAAAGTACTGCCTCTGCCACGAAAAAGTGAGGCCAGGTCATACGAAGTGCTCCACCTGTCAACCAAAATCATCTTAGCAAGCCTGCAGACCTGATGCTCCAAAATGCAACCTTTCTCACGAAATCAGCACCGCGACCTCCAATCGAGTGCAGGTTAACATGTCTCTTGTCTCACGCCTGCTATGGTTTTTGAAAATGCTGCAAAACCACATGTTTGGCTCACTTTTAGCCAAATGCAGCATCCATTGCGCCTGCCACATAAAACGACGATTGGCCGTCCAAAAGTTGGACTCACAACCCCGTGCACTTTTTGAACATCTCAACGTCCAAAAGTGGTCCGAACGTGGTGTGTTTTAAACATGCTGACTTCGCGCCACAACGGCGTGCACTTTTTCAAGCACTGAACTTCTAACACCGGGGTTTTGACCATTTTTGCTTGGAAATGTGCTTTGCGCCACAACAGCGTGCACTTTTTGAACATCTTAACTTCCAAAAGTGCTCCAACAATGGGGTGTTTTGACCATTTTGGCCTCGAAATGCGCGTCTCACCACAGCCTTGTGCACTTGTTCAACGTCGCGACTTCCAAAAATGCTCCGAGAATGCAGTGTTTTTAGCGTTTTCCGGAGTCACAACACATTGGAAAAACACAGTGTTTCGCGACTTTTCTGCCTTTTCGCGCACCTGCATCTTCTTTCTTCTGACGCTTTCTCTTCTCTGATCTTCTTTCTTCTTCCTTTCTCTTCTCTGCCTCTTCCCACGTCTGCTGCTTCATCTGTCCATATTGTCAGAAGTTTGACTTCTAAACTTCCTTCGGTTATATGACACAAATACAATTAAATGATATTAAATGCATATAAATACAGGTGGCCATATACAAACATTCGCCTTGCTATGCCTTGTTTCACCTCTTCGTGAGGCGCTATTGGCAAAACATGGCAAAATCCACCTGCTTTTCCTGCACTGCTTGGCCATGATCAGCTCGCATTGCATCAGCCACAACCCAGGTCTCTTCCTCTAGATCTCGTGGACAGCAGCAAACACCTGAGTGAAATGAATCAACGAGTTGCATAGGAAAAATCGGAAAAAGCGAATGATTTAAACATTCAGGAACTTGATGTTTAAGTACATTAAATAGGTACTTCTCAGTCCTCTTTCATGAACTGTATCATAACAGTATCTAAACATACCAAATCATACCGGTATCTATATAAATGGTCAGCACATGTTCGAAGGGTATATCATTTTGATCATTTTGGCTATGTGCATGCCCTGAGTGACGGAGGCCAAGAAATCTAGTGGGAGCATCATGAGTTGCAACTGGCGGAACTCCAAGTGCCATATTTGTTGCTGCTCTAGCGACGGCGTGTCTTGCTTGAGCTCTTGGCTTCTCGCTGCACATCTTTCATCCATATGTTGCAGGAAGTGCTTACCAGCAGCAAAAACCCTTCAGGAAAACAAACACTGCAGGAAAATAATTCGGACCTTTGTATACTTTCATCATTGATTAATCAGTTAGTAATAACATGCCAAAGACATGTCAGTGTCATGTTCCTCTGCCCTGCATCACTTCTTAGGTCATGGCAATAGGCGCCTGACATCAGCTTTGCTTCCTGAGTCGTGCAGTTCGTCTAGAAATGCGTCAACCTCACCGCAGCATCAACATATCATCCATATAATATATATATATATATATCTGTGTGTGTAATTATATATATCATTATCTATATATATATAGATATATCATCATGGTGACCTCGTCAGTATTCATCATAGCTGATATCCAGCTATCTGACACCAGTCCAGAAGTGCTCGTTTCTAAAGCCGACAAGGCTCTTGCACACTTCTCAACATCAGGATCTGTCTGGCAGCAGGAACTTTTTTCAACAAATAATTCGCAAAATATGGCAACTAATTACTGCCAATCGTAGTCCGATCGTACCATGCCCCGCCGAACTGGCGCACCATTATGGTGAACTGTGCGAGCCCACCAGCCCCGGCACTTCAAATCTCCACGAACTGATCTTGGAAAACAATGCGAGACCCTATAGCCCTATAGCCTATAGCCCCGTTTCCTTGGTTGAACAAGAGCAAATGATGTTTGCTTTGTCGTGTGATGGAAGAAACCCATGGAACTTAGCCAAGTACTGGAGTGGTGGTGAACATGGAATAAAGCACGCTGCCTTTTGGCTTCATGCATGAGTGGTTTTGAGAAAAGGAGCAAAAGACAGAAACGGTCCGCCATGAGCGGTTGCAAAAGAATTCGGTGTTATGTCTTCTGGGTGCTCCTGAAGCACCCTTTGAAATTCCCCCGGGATCGGTCCACGATGTTTCCAGCGCGCATGGTACACGATCCTTTTGGGACACGGAGACCAGTTCCAAGGGAGAAGACATACTACTGAGAATCACAGCCGGCTTTGCCGACGCTGTGTACTGCTCATACTGTGCTTCACAGAATACCCAGCAGCCAGGGTTGCAAAAATCTATAACAAAGGACTCAACATGGAGAGATCAGCCTGATCATTCCTTCTCTTGCACTTGATTCTCCTTGACAGCTGCACATACAGAATACATCAGAATACCAAGCAGAGTAGCGGACAGTGCTGAGCCCCAACCCGTGAAGAGAATTCAAGCAATCGGACGCAATGGTTCCGATGGTTCATTCACAATAGGATCAGTAGAAGATCTTAGAAACCAAAAAAAGAATGGATCCAAAAATGGGCCAATTGCCACTCCTCAGGCGCAACCTTCTGCCCACCTGGGATTCGCCCACGCGACTGGTGAATGGCCTTCCTCGGTTTGGGTCGAACTGGAGCGCTTGAAATAATGAGTTTGCAGAGTTTGCGAAAGCATGACATGCAGCATGATTGTCGTTCCATGATGTTGACTTCCATCCAATCAAGGGCGGAGAAGGGCGGAGATGGACGGAGTGTGAAACGCAAAATCTCAATATCTCAATAATTCTCAATGTATCTGAACCCAGCAAGCCCTTTCGCTTAGATGTCACTGGTTTAAGTTCTAGCTTTTTCCCATGCCAAAGAAAACGCCCCCTCAGCCTGACTTGGAAGCGTTCAATTGGTTCATATTGGTTCAATATGGTTCGGTCATGGCTCATGACCTCCAAGTCCTTCAGCTGCACGCAGCCATGTGCCTTGATGCCCTGTCGTATCCTCTCTGCACTGAAGACGGAGCCGATAAAGGCGAAGCCCAGAAGGATGATGCCCACCTTGGTCAGAGAAGTGTCAGATTAGGAGATCGCCACCAAGAGCCATCATGAAAAGCTGAGGTTTCTAACTCTCGATGAAAATGGGACCTTTGCCACTGCCAACGCCCGTCTCAGCCAAACAATCTGATCATGACCTGTCAACCTGATCCTGGCCGGCGGCCATTCAATTCATATTATGTTGTTCAAAATATGTTCAGTGGAGTGAAGGGAACACCAACAAGACGGAAAATACTGTATGGCTTCCGGAACATTGACCAAACTCAGTTTGCAACTGGCTGCACAGTACAGAGTGGGGTGTGTGAGTCTGGAGTAACTCTGGAAGTTCCATGATGAAAATGTTATAAAATGTCTCAACAGCATCCTCTCTCAGTGGTAAGGAATTTGAAGCATCGGTCACTTGCGATCACTTGCTGAATTTTTTGATGTTGAGATCCTTGTGATCTGACTGGTGCTCTGGCAAAGGCACTGGTGCCCACGAGCTCTCTCCGTTCGACAAGGCAGGCCATCCTGCTAGGTCCATCGGAGCGGTGGCTGGGGCGAGAGTAAGGCTGAGGATGTGTCCATATATTTTTGTTTGGTTGTTGTGCATATTCGCATATATACACACATATATTATATATTACATAGATATATAATGATATATAACTATAGAATATAGAATGTGTGTGTGTGGGTAAGCTAAAGCGTATGGCTTTTGTTTTCCATCAATGTCTCAGGCATTTACCCTGGTCCTTCGATAGTCAGGAAGACACCAGGGATGACGAGTAAGAGCGATATCACCAGGTAGATCAATGGTTTGATCTTCAATCTGCCGACCTGACTCTTAAGCAGCTGATAAGCAGCTGGATCTGGTGGGCAGGGGGTGAGGTGGCGGCTATGCATAGGCTATGCTGCTACTCGCTTCATATACATGGAGAAATGCATAGAGCGGCAACTTCAACCGGAAGATAATTAATTAGCACTGAAGAGCTGAAAAAAAAAAAAGGAGTCTGAAAGATTGAAGCCGATTGAAGCCCCTAAAAAGAGTGAAGCGGAGAGTAAACTCATGGTTTCTGGTCAGGGACAGGGCAACCAGGTGTAGTTAGCGCCCGCAGCTCAAGAGAGCAGCGAACTTGCAGGTGCAATATGCGCAATCAGCTGTGCAACCGCGCTGCATTTTGAGAGTCACATGCCCAAGCTATTTCTGAAGCAAAGAAATGCTCCAAGATCTTGATCTCTTGAGCACCCACAATAGAACCAGAGTACTCAACCTGAAGGCACTGATTGTGTAAGATCAGAGGTCAAAAAAGTCAAGTGTTACATGATAATACATGATATATGATTTGAAATTGAAATATGATGTGTTGACAGAATAATGAGGCCTCTTCCAAGCAAAACTGTTCAGCAAAGTCACAGAGCCATCAGACAAAGGCTTGATAGGAGGGAGGAGCAATCCTGTCAAAGGATCCGTAACAGACAAGCCTGCTTGATGATCTATGATGCCATTGATGATCTGCTCATGCTGTTCCTTAAGCGGTGCAGGAAACTGTGGTGTCTCTGTGTAAGGCGCGGGTCTAAGGCACGTCTTTTGCCAAGGCGCGCCGTAAAACGGTAAAACCGTAAAATGGTAAATTCCATTGTTCCCGAGAAACGCCCCGTAAAACGATAAATTCGTAAATTTACGATCTGAGCGTGCCGCTTTCAGAGCGTAAAACCGTAAAGGAGGTGTGGAAGCGAAGGAAACCAAAGTAAAACCGTAAAGTGGTAAATTTATGCTTTTTCGTGGACAGCGCGAACAGGAGAAGACGGTAAAGCCGTAAAATGGTAAATGCGTAAAGGCGCAATGTATCAATGTACTGGAGCGTGAGGAGGAAGAGGCGGTAAAACCGTAAAACGGTAAATTCGTAAAGTTGCATCATGATAAAACAAGATACTGATTTACCGATTTACCGAATTTACCTTTGCCCGGGCACAGCAAAATTTACGACTTTACCGATTTACCCAATTTCCCATGGCCCGAAGAGCGGCGAAATTTACCACTTTACCGATTTACCAAATTTACCATTGCCCGGAGAGCGTTCTCTCCTTAGCATCATGCCTTACACAGTGACGGCTTAGATCGCCTTTGCGGCTGAATGCTCAGACCAGCAACTTGGTTTTGGAATGTCTTGGATAGATTTTGCCTACTTTTGCTTCCATCTTACTCCTCGAGCCAACAAAAAACTAACAATGAACCAACCCTATAGGAATGTCCGGTGGATCATGTCCCATCCATGAATGTCCAAGATTCGTTGGTGCGCAGGGTGAACCAGAATAAAACCACAGTTCCTAACAATCCTGCCAATCCTGGGACGATAGAGAATGATCCTCGAATGATCCACTGCACTTCTTCAGGCTGCTCTGCTAAGTCTGGGTTGTACTGGAAGTAGCCTTCCGTGAAGAAACAAGATTGTGCGTAGAAGGGATGCAAAAATACAGCCTCTGTCATCCATGGAACTATGCAAGAACCTTTGAAGGCAACAAATTACAACTGAAACGAAACGTATTGAAACAAGTGAATTATGAAGAGCAAAAGACAGTGATTGAAAACGAGACAATAAAAATGCAAACACGGCAATTTGACCAATTTCTAACTAAACAATCTGAAAACGAGAATGGCCATGAATTTGTGGTTCCTTCTCCCACGATTACCTATGATCTATATTTATATACAATTATATACATGTTACATATATTTACTGATTTCTCGCGGTATCTCGTGGTCAGTGTCAATGTCTTCAGCTGGCCAGGCAGCTCATCAGCAGAAAGGGCAGAGCATCGGCCGGAATTTCGCAAATCTTTGGGACAAGGTCTCGTGCCATTGTGAATTGCCCTTCTCGTCGTCGGCCAGTTACGAGCTCGTCATAGTCCTTGGTGACAGCCCCAGTTCGATTGGAGATGATTGGAGTATGTCACAGTGGCAAGGTTTTAAAATCTGGACTGAGGACATCCGATGGCACAT
>CAMXCT020000002.1:246318-291170 GCA_947184155.2 Cladocopium goreaui
TTGGGTTCCAGCGGGGCTGAGCGAATGTGTTGTGTAAAACAGGTGCCTCCAAAACTAGAAGCCACGCAGTAAACGCATGTGAGCGCTGTCAACCTTCGAGAAAATCTTGCAATAACAGATGTACCGGTACGGGGATAAAGGCTTTCTACATAGTTCCGAGAGTTCAGGGTAAGATCACATGAAGCAACCACAGAACTGCAGCATCTCAAATTTCAGACCAGAAGCTTCATGAATATTGATGGGATTGAAACCCCGCCGAAAACAGAAATCAAAATTTTGAGCCTCCACAACTTCGGATGCATTTAGCCATCGGTTTCATTCGGTCTCTACAGTTGCGCTGCGAGCTGCTGACGAACCATCCGCAAGTCAAAGAGATGGAGGCACCATGAGACTATGAAGAATGTGATAGGAAATGATGCGAAAGGGCTTTGCTGTGATCGTCCCTGGACCTGATTTCATACACCTCTCTCCATCTCTGGATTCGTTCGTTTTTACGGCGCATGAGGAAAGTATGGATAAACTGCTGTGAGGCCGCTCGTCTACAGGCGACCAAAAGACATCAAAAGACACCTTCCATAGTAAGCAAATGCAGAAATGTCATGTACTGGTTCAATCCGGTTCATGCAATGTGTCCAGCAAAGCCGCAGGGAAACGTGGTGGAAGTCTTCATTGCAAGAGGATCCCTGAGCCGGGTGCCAATTGCAGTACGGCAAAGCAAACGATGAAGAGCGCGTAGCCACGGGCACACTCAAAGTGATGTGAGATTTCCTGGCAATTCCCATAGCTGGATGCTGGGACAGGTCGGACAGGTGGCTCGCATTGGTAACAATCAACAGCTCCTCGGGCATCCATATATCACATAAAACCTCGGCTTCGCTTCGTAGAGCAATACGACAAGGTGAAGACAAGGTGGAGGGGGGGGCGGTCAAGGAAACCTCTGTTTGCTTTCTCTTGCTGGCTGCATTCTATTGTAATTCCGGCGAGAAAAAAGAATTAACAGCAATTAACGTAATGAAAGATCCGATTCACCCAAAACTCAACAACACAGGCAAAAAGGCACCAAGAATTTGGAGCATTGATAGCAGCAGTGTTGCTGGGCGGCGTGCCCATCAAAAACATCAACAACTGTAGACCTTTTGCCAAGAAACACGGACTCCAGAGAAGGACAGGACAGCAGTGAAAATCGACAAGGTCGTGCTGATAATAGTCCATGCGTACAATCGGATATCATCATCCGGCCAATTCCTCGGCCATCGGAGATCGGAATTGGATTTTGCAGTCGTGAATGTCATGGAAAAACATCGCCCGGCCCCTTTATATGTTTGTGTGTGTCTACAAGACTGTGAGACTTCTCATTTTGCACATTGGGAAAATGCTGCTCTTTGTTGCAGCTACTTCGCAGGCATGCATGTTGTGCAGATTTATCCATATGACTGTATGTGTACATGTGCATATACATGCTGCATATGTACATACATACATATGTGCGTGTGACTATGTATATATATATATGATTATATACATATATGTGAGATGTGATATAATATATATATATATATTCATTTATTTATGTATGTATGTTTTGATGTCATATATGATTTTAATCAATTATATATACATATATATATGTGTGTGAGCACCAAGGGAAATTTCCTAGATGTGCCCGATTTTTAAGCATTGCCACTTAATAGCTCGGTACAATATAAAAAGGTCGAAAAGTTCTGATTGAAGCCGAAAAAACCGAATCACTTTAGAGGAGCAGTGGAATAATTCCTGTACTGAGTTTCAACATTAGATTTGGGACCTGTGTGATGACCGCGATTGGTGAAATATGAAGTGCCGAGCCACACGACATAGAAGAGGAGCATTACGAAGGCAACGGAGCCTAATAACATGCCTAAGCTCGCAAACAGCACGGTGGAGGTGTGTCCATTGCCGCATTGCCACACTGCAAAGTTCCCATGTTGGAAACGAAAAGGCCCCATGGAGCCCACATCCCATCAAAGAAAACTGATGGATCATTCCAACAAAATCAACAAATCATATCAAATCATCTATCCAGAGGTCCATGCATTCCATGCAATCCATGGCTGTGGGCCAGACATTGGCCTTTCAAATCATGAAGTCATACGAGATCATCACACCTTTGAGGTATGTTGCGGCTGGATCCACCCCCTTCCAAGCTGCTGCTCAATGGTTCTTTGCCAGGTCACATGCAATGCCAACATCTCGTTGGGGCGGCTTGTCCTGTCAGATTCCAGCTGGAACACAAGCTTGTTTCAATTGACACCATCTGTTCATTAATCATATCCGCCATTTCCCTTTGGCAGAGTGTGAAATCGAAGAGGCCAAAGCTTTTATGAGCTTCTCCAAGACTCACGTCTTCCATCTCACCAACACGGCCATAAGCCAATCATAAGCCCCCTAGATAGATAGAATATCATTTGATCACTACCTAGGCTGCTCTGATGAGGGACTGCTTCAAATGAGGCAGCCAAATTTGACACATTATTCCTTTCCCAAACAACTCCTTTCAAAATCCTTGCTGTGTCCCATGTTCTTCCCTTTCAAATCCCATCAAAATCCCTGATGGTGCCTACGTAGTCAAAATATGACATGCCATCCCATGACAAAACATTTAGACCAGGTGTTTGCTTGTTTGACAAATGCTCTCACCTTCCTCCAGCCATCCCCATACTTGTTCCCATTGTTTCCCCGAAATATTCCCACATCTTTCCCAGATCATTCCCAGTTTTGCACCCTGTGCCCATACAGTTTTCCAAACATTTTCCCATGTTTTTCCCAGATCATTCCCAGTTTTGCCCCCCGTCCCGCAGTTTTCCCAAGTCTTTCCCAGCTTTTTCCCTTAGTTTTCCCACGTTTTTCCCAACATCTTCCCATGGTTTTCCCAGATCATTCCCAGTTTTGTCCCCACCCCTCTGGTTTTTTTTAATCCATGTTTTTCCAAACTTCGTCCCACGGTTTCCCAGATCGTTTTTAGATTTGGCTACATGTCAAGCCTTGAACATCCTTGAACCAGATTCTTGCGGGCTAAAAAACAAGCCGATTCCTGATTGTTTCCCTGGAAATCCTAAAGTTTTTCCAGCTCATTCTGTGATCTCCCTTGCAAAGAGATTCCTGGATTCAATTGTGATTTTATTGGTGCCATCACAAACTGAAGCAGCCCCCTATTGAAGCAGCCAGACTAGTGACCCTAAGGGAATAGAATAGAATAGACTAGACTAGAATAGAACAGAATAGACAGCTAGCTAGATAGATAGATTAGATTAGATTAGCTTTGTTGGAAAAGTTAGGGAAAACAAGGATAAGATAGGCAGATAGATAGATAGATAGATAAGATAAGATAAGGTAAGGTAAGGTAAGATAAGATAAGATAAGATAGATAGATAGATAGGATTATATAGATTAGATTAGAAAGATAAGATAAGATAAGACAAGGTGAGATAAGATAAGATAGGATAGGAATGGATAGAATAGATAGATAGCTAGATAGATAAATAGACTCAGACAGACTAATATGGATAGATGAGATAGGATAAGATAACACGAGATGAGATAAGATAAGATAAGATGTTTGACTTGAAATTAGATTGGAGGTTTGACTAGAGTAGAGGTTAGATCAGAAATGAGATGCGGTGAGATTAGAGGTTTGGTTCGGGTTTAGATTATAGATCTAGTTGGAATTGATTGATTGGGGTTGTTTTAGTTTAGGTCTGACTAGAGTAATAGGCTAGATTAGAAGCTACAGCGAGTGCTTGCATTTGGACATATCAAAGAATCTATATATTGATATTGAAATATATATATATATTGTATAATCAGAATCGTGCAAGCCACTGCCAGCCTCTTCTCCGTGCAAGAGGTGAGCAGCAATCGCACCAATGACATCCTTCATGCAACATTGGATCGCAGGACCCATATTCTGTCAAGCCTTTGATGGGGGCATTATATGCTATTATTTGTTAATGTATGTGAAGGTATATGTAATATGTATAAGCCATACATCGTGGGCCTTCATTCCTAGAAACTGTGACGTTGTGCGTTACTGTGCACGAACATGAATTAGAAACTCAAAGTGAAGTAGAAACCAAGAAAACAGAAGAAAACCAATGGCATCCACTGGCTTGAAACAGCTGGTATCCAGTATCCATGAAACAATCGCAGCGCGTCCCGTACTGGATGACCTTCAGCATCTGACAGAGCGGACAACTGGAGGTCTACAAATTCACGCCGGTCCCTTAAAATCACCGAATCAGAGAATCTGCAAGCAATCTGAAATCATCTGAAATCGATATCTGGGTCTTTGAGACTTTGAGGCCCATGTCATGCAACACATTGCAACACGGTGCCTTGTTTTTGGCGTCTGCATGTTTAATCACACGACATCACACAATCTCAGCGAACCTCTGGCTTGTGCAAACACTGCAGGCACCTGGAGCGAGGGCTCCAGAATGCCCCCATGGAACGATAGAGTCGGACCAAGGTGTTGCGCCAAAAAATAAGGAACTTCTAAATATTAGTGATTTCAGCAGCGTGTTTATATATAATTATATAAAGTATGGGCAGTATGGGGCTCCCTTGCCTTGCTTGCTCTGCCCAAGGGGGAATGGAATTTCTGAGGAATGTAATTATATATAGACTAGATATTACTTTACGGTATTGCTTTATGATTATTTTGATCATGACATGATCATGATCTTTCTGATCATCTTTGCACCTCTAGTGCTGTCAAGCACGCGATGTTATCTAAAAATGTCCAAAGTTACAACATACCCCCTTTTCGCAAGGCCTGCACGGAGATCAGGATAAAGCAAAGCCACCTGCCAACGGTGTCCCATGCATGCCAAGTTCTATCTGGCCATACGATGCACAACCCCCTGCAAACACAGAACCTGTTGCAAGCGACCTATATACCATGCTTGCACTGGGAGTGACTGCAAAAATCGTTGCTACACTGCTAGACTGCTACACTGCTCTGATTTGTAAACCCCAAGAATATCAGACAAATTCTGATCATATTCTTAATCTTGGATGCAACACCTTGTATCAAGCTTAAAGGCGCCCTATCCCGCGACAGCCTGCAAAAGTGTAAGGATCTTGACTTGGTCATTGTCGTCATAGTGGGCCAAGCTGGTGAAATGTGCAACTGGTTAGCGCTGCCACTAGATGCGACTAGCTTGCTGAATGTCCTCACAACAACATAAGACTTAGCATCCGAAAGAGCATGAAATGTAGCTGGGACCAAATCGGATTCTGGTGCAGTGGTCAGCACTGGTCATTCAGATTGCATCTGCAGATGTTTGAGACAACTTCTGATTTTGCGCCTTTAGAGCCAGAGACCTTGCAGGAAGAGGTTCTCAGCGAACGTGAGAGTGTAAAAGTGACTTTGGCATCAAAATATGGTGCTGTTTCTACTCGGTCTTGCTTGGTGACTACACCCTTGTTTGTTTGTCTTGTGTAGTGTTTGGGTGGAGAAATTTCAGAAACTCACTGAGTGTCACTGTGAATAGTTAAACAGCCTCCGGTCCATCCTCGGTGCCCGGCGGAAATGATAAACCTGTATAAACCTGGGGCTATGTGGGGAGTGGTTGACTATTGGGTTCATCATTTGATTTCCACTGGTGAATCAGTGAAAATGATTTCCACATGTCGGCTGCCACCCTTTTCTGCCAGCCGTAATTTTTGGCACTTGATGGCCATGACCTACTCGTCTTAAAAGCGCAACATGTGAAGTGCCCAAACCCTGGGATACCCTGCACCAAATGTGCAAGCCCAAGGTCGGACAGTAAGGCAGGGGCAAAACCACTTCTAGAATTGCCATCATGCTATCAACTGGTTAGTGGTTTCAATTCATCCTACAAATACATCAATCAAGTGGAATCATCTGTAATTTTGTGAACATCAAGAACTTTTGCCCCCCAGTCAAGCGCTCGGTTTAGCGAGCAGCTGTCAAGAATCACTCATCCATCGATACCTGGCCCGTTGGAAGAATACCAGGAAGATGGAAGACAGGAAACCATTGGCTTCGTTTGGATTTCCCCTTAGAACAGAACAATAAATAGCAGTGTCATTGTCAGTGACCGACTTGCGGCACCCAACACTTCACCTACCAGAAGCTACATGCAATGCGTGATACTTTGCAGGATGCCCTTTGCAGGATGCCCTTTGCAGGATCCCGTTTGCAGGATCCCGTGCATGGAGGACACATGAATTTAATTTTTTCATGACCAACCAAGCTCAAACGTGGAACGCTATCCTTATGCAGCTGCAAACATGCACGGGGATTCAGAACTGAAACAGGTTGCTACAAACGCCCCAGGTACAAGGGAGGTAAATTTAGTAGTAAGCATAAAGGTGAAATGACCCATTTACCCCTTAGCCTTAGTGGCTATCGCACTCTCTCTCTCTCTCTCTCTCTTGTGGCTATCATTTGCCTATAGTGAGTTGATGTGAGTTGGATCAACCCTGTAAAACAACTGGAATTTTCTGGGCTGAGAATGCGCAGTGTGACTCGGTGTGACTTTCAGAGCATGCGCGAGCTGAAGGTCTTTGACTGTTTTATTAGTGCGTTACACAAGTCTGGAATGAGAACAACCTGAACGAGACTCCTCACAAGATAAGCCAAATGCGGCATCTGACATCTTTTGACAAGGGGCAGTCATGCTGCTTCATTTTGCTGAAGTCGAAGTCGTAAAGGCTGCAGGCATCTGCTGCTGATGCATCCTGGCCAATCAGGTAGACACGCGACAATACAAACCGTGCTGCTGCTGCAAAAAATCTGTCTTTCCTCTCCATTTATTCTCACAGTCAGCCTTGATCATGTCAAAATGCGTTTGTGAGATCCAATATTAAACGGCCATGCTGAATGTGACAGCACCCTCGGGTTGGACAACTTGGCAATCTCATGCCAATACTATGCACGCCCCATGCAATATGCACTCCAACAAGCAATTGGCCATTAAATAATTCAAATAGAATGAGACTCGATCTACCTTATGAGCTGTGTTTACAAACTCTGTGCATGCACCACTTCTCACAGCCACTTCTGGGGAAATCTTCTTATTTCATCTTATTGCCAGCCTTCATTGTCACCAATCCTGAGAGTGGCATGCTGGCTAGGGACCGCTCAAGCAGCTGTTCTCCGCACAACAGCAAACAAAAGATTCCAATGACTTCAAGGAAACATGCACTTTTGCTCTGGTTCAAGTTCGTTCCTTGGAAATTATCCCCAACACTGAAACAAGTAATATAAGTATAATAGTATAGGTAATCAGGGTGAAAGAACTGAGAAAAAAAATGTAATAATCATTGTCTTCTACAGATGCTGGTCATTGTAAGCATTCAAACTTTGGTCACTGGATGTCACTGGATGTCACTGGATGTCACTAGTCATTGCTCCAGTGTTTTTCCCATGTTTTCCCCATTGTTTCCATTTGTTTCCCTATTTCTCCGAGGCGCTGTTCACGAACTGATCCACCGTGGCACGATCTTGGAACACGATGTCGCCCAACCTAATGGTACATTGGCCAAAAATCGGCATATCAACCAGCAGAACAACCAACCAAAAATTCATAAAATGGGGAAATCATTTTTAGCCTTAATTTAAGAGGTTAGTGTGCCAACAAAGCATCTTTCCATATCTTCCACGCCGTATCTTGAGTGTTATCCGACCCTGCCAGGAGGAAATTCCTCCAGCATTCCAAGGTGGCCAAGTATACTGAGGTGATGGTGATGGTCATAGCCATATCCCATCTTAGTGCCAAGTGACATGCGATTCTTGTGCTGCAAGATCTTCTTCAAATCTGCGGTGGCATTTCGAGCATGACCCGAAGGGTACATGACCTCAAAGGTCAAGAGGACCTATGACAGTGTTCTATAGTGTTCCTACATTTTCCATATCGTTCCTCCACAAACATCATTTGTCCGGGGGCCAACCACTGCTTATATAACCTCTAACCTCTAAATAGTGATGCGCAGTTTTAACTACAAAAAGGGGAGAACAAGAACGATCAATATATAGCCTCTGTCTGTATGGACCAGTACCTTCCATAGGCCTGCAAAATCCAAAGCGAGGAAGGGTATACCTCAAAATACTCAGCAAATTGCTGCTCAAACCTTCTATGAAACAAAGTTTCCAAGTGCCCCTGGTTGGTGCATCAGGGTACATGGTAACAGGGGAGATAGAATTGGCATGAGTTGGCTAGAGTTATGGGGTTCGAGCTAAAGCAGGGCCTCAACTTGCCAGCAGTCTCAGGACCCTTTCGTTCCCCACCTGCCAGGTGAGGGTTGTTAGATTTTATCAGAGTTGTTCTTCTCCTTCTCCTTCTTCTCCTCCTCCTTCTCCTCCACCTCCTCCTCGTCCTCCTCCTTCTCCTCCACCACCTCTGCCTCCACTTCCATGTTCACTTCCGCCTTGCCAACTCTTCGCCAAGCTCTTCGCCAACTTCCGCACGCAGTGGGCACTGCTGGACCTCAACTGCAAGGGTCTGAGCGCACTGGGCACCGCTGGACCTCAACCTGGGACCTTCCGAGCTCAGTGAGCACCGCTGGACCTCAACCTGGTACCCTCCCAGCTCAGTGAGCACTGCTGGACCTCAACCTGGGACCCTCCGAGCTCAGTGAGCACCGCTGGACCTCAACGGCCAGATAGAATGCCAGAAGATATGCCAGATAGAACGCCAGAGAGAATGTCAGAAAGAATGCTAGAAGATATGCCAGATAAAGTGCCAGAATGTATTCCAGATAGAATGCCAGAAGATATGCCAGATAGAATGCCAGAAGGTATGCCGGATAGAATGTCAGATAGAATGCCAGAAGGTATGCTAGATAAAGCGCCAGAATGTTTGCCAGAAAGAACGCCCGAAGATTTGCCGGATAGAATGCCAGATAGAATGTCAGAAGATATGCCAGAAGGTATGCCAGATAGAGTGCCAGAAGGTATGCCATGTAGAATGCCAGAAGATATGCCAGATAGAATGCCGGAAGATATGCCAGATAAAATGCCAGAAGATATGCCAGATAGAATGCCAGAAGGTATGCCAGATAGAATGTCAGATAGAATGCCAGAAGGTATGCCAGATAAAGTGCCAGAATGTTTGCCAGAACATTTGCCAGAAGATTTGCCAGATAGAATGCCAGATAGAATTCCAGATAGACTGTCAGAAGATATGCCAAAAGATATGCCAGATAGTGCTAGAAGATATGCCAGAACATATTGCAGAAGATATGCCAGGTAGAATGCCAGATAGAATGCCAGAAAATATGTCAGATAGAATTCCAGAAGGTATGCCAGATAGAATGTCAGATAGAATGCCAGAAGGTATGCCAGATAAAGTGCCAGAATGTTTGCCAGAACATATGCCAGAAGATTTGCCAGATAGAATGCCAGATAGAATTCCACATAGACTGTCAGAAGATATGCCAAAAGATATGCCAGATAGAGTGCCAGAAGATATGGCAGAACATATTGCAGAAGATATGCCAGGTAGAATGCCAGAAGATATGCCAGATAGAATGCCAGAAGATATGCCAGATAAAATGCCAGAAGATATGTCAGATAGAATGCCAGAAGATTTGCCAGTAACAAAACGTTTAGATGTCATGGTGGGGACAACTCGAAGTACAGTAATTTCGATTGCGCGTTGCAAACGATCTGGAGACTTCTTCACCGACATTCACCTACTATGTCTTGAGGATGTGGCAGGTGTTTTGAAGCATGACCCACTACGCAACACCACAGGTCCCAGAGAGTGCATCAAAGAAGCCATTCCGCTGCTAATCACCTCGCAGGTGTCACCATACATCTGCCGGCACACGTAATTGACAATCCGGTTGTGGCACTGAGGCCACTTTGATCATCTTTGATCAATGTTATCCATGCTGACTAAGTCCCAAAGCACCTTGTGGTATACTCACATGTAACCCGTAGCAATACTCATTCTCTCCGCGGGATTTTCGACTGAGGCAGGCTCCTTACCACTCTTCAGAGTGATGTCGATGGCTGTGGGGATGCCATCAGGGTACTTGGCATCATACTCAGGCCCACCATGAGAAAACCTGAGGATCTGAAGGCATGGGTCCATGGGCACATCCCAGTGAGATGGTGCTTCTGAAATTCTCTGAAATTGGGTGCTACGGTAGCTTGTAGGTGAGCAATTTCGCCTGAAACTTGGAAATGTGCTGCTAAGATATGCTATAAATTCAATAATTCATAATCGTAGCTGACAATTGGTCACATGCGGATCCATGCGGATCCTACAGCCAGCATTCCAAACCACTATGAACCGCTGCCATGCAGCGTGATCTTCTCCATCAATGCACGGGTGTCCTTCTCATAAAGCGCATCCTTTCCATAGTCATATGGCGACAACCTTGCACACCCATGGGCGGATTGGCTGGGCACGAGCCAAAGTTCCACACATATTGCAGTCAGTACCTCGAAGACCCATGATTATGATGCTTGAATACTCAGTTTGGCCAAGAAATTGCGAAGGAGTCCCGGGGTATCCAACTTTCACCGACTGCCGTATTACTTTCGAGAGCTACCGGCTACCGGATGACATGTCCGGGGCATGCGGCATTAATTTTGACCAACAAATTTGGCTCACATGAAGTTGCCACATTTCCGCAAACATGGATCGGTGAAGAAGTGCACCACAGGCTTGACCGATTCTTCTCCATGCCCTTTTCTGCTGAACGTGTGGCCAAGAAACATCAGTTCCATCCAAGCCTCATCCATTGTTCCTGGCACCTCACAATGTAGCTATATGATGCTATATGATGCTATATGATGCTATATGTATATATATATATCTCTCTCTCTCTATCTCTCTATCTATCTATCTATCTATCTATCACAATATCTAGCTGCATTGCATTGCAGCATTGCGGCAAGTGAACTCCAGGTCAGTGCTACAAAAGCGTCTGCGGTGCCCAGGCCTTGCCCGTCTTCAAGACCTTCTGCAAAATGCGAGAGACGATGAAAGCCATGGAGTGGTCGGCCGACCTCACACCGAAACTTCAGACCTCTCCCAGAATGATCCTTGCGACACAGCCATCATTGAAATAATGTAATCTTGTTCAGCCATGCAAATATATAAATATGCAATATGTATGTATACCAAAATAGTGCAAATCTAATGCAAATTGATATAGATAGATAAATTGATTGATAGATAGGTAGATAATGGTAGATAACGGTAGATAATGGTCGATAATGGTCGATAATGGTAGATGATGGTAGGTAATGGTAGGTAATGGTAGGTAGGTAGATAATGGTATCTAATTGTATATAGGCAAAAAATTGTAGATAGGCTTAGGCAGATAATGGTAGATAGGTAGATAATGGTAGATAGTTTGATTGATAGACAGGTAGAAAGGTAGATACGATTAGATTGGATTAGATGGGATTAGATGGGATTAGATGGGACTACACGGGATTATATATACGTATATATAGTTGGGGTTAGATAGAATTAGATAAGTATAGATAGGTAGATAGGCAGATAGATGGATGCATGGATAGATAGATAAGATAAGATAAGATAAAAGATAAAGGATAAAAATGGATAAAAGATAAGATAATATAAGATAAGATACATAAGATTAGATAATAAGATTAGATCAGATAAGATTACAGTATATAGATCAGATAAGATTAGATAGATAAATAGATAGATAGGTAGATAGATAGACTGGTAGGTAGGTAGGTAGATAGATAGATAGATAGATAGATTCATAGATAGATAGATAGATTAGATAGATTTGTAAAAGTTATGGCAAAATTTGTCAAAGTTATATATGGCAAGTGTGTCCTGAAAATACAGTGGAACTGGTACCCGCTTGGACGTTACCCCTGCTAGCGATACAAGATATGTATTCCGAAAAGGCCGAGCAACTGTCTGGTCTTGGGGTCCTTCTTGGCAGGATCACCAATGATGCCGAAGGCAGGCTCGTAGGCAATGATGTTGATACCAGCAATGCCATCAACACCACCTGTCAATTTTCTCGGACAGCTTGGCTGTGGGTCAAAACATCGTCAAAACCCTGTAGCCGGTGAATAGCAAAACAGAGTTTAGCTGGATGTTTGAATATTTTTGAGGGGTGATGGGTTTTGGATGGTTTTGGCCCGTACAATCTTTCCATCCCATACCCATCTCCACCCTAACCAAATATATGGCTGGTATGGGCTGATAATCTACAACTGAGTGGTGTCCAGCCTGAAACCAGCTCAGGGTTGTTCACCAATGCATTGATTGCTCCCTCAAGCGCCCCAGCTGACTGATGCTCGTAGAGGCCAAGTTTGAAGTGCATGCCCATGACCTGGGACCGAAAAGTCGAGTGCACAGGACCCTATCTGAGTCGCTGCCAAGATCTGCCAAGTCTATTTCTGCTTCAAACGCATGTTTTCTCCACAGTGTTTCTCACCCAGAAAACTGGCAGCGAGATTTGCCCACATCCCCGGCAAACAGAATTTTGGAGAAGGCACTGCAAAATCATCACCGCTGTGGGACAGGATGAGGTTGAAAGGACTTGGTCCAGGGCCCCACCGCACTTTGTTGCCTTGGAACACTGGCAGGTCCAAGCCACAGACTCGCGGCTTTCGGTTTTCGAAACCGGCACTGGAACCCCAAAAAAGGTCCAACGTCAGATTGGAACCTCTGAAAGGCGCAAATCAAAAGAACACTGTCATTAAGTTATGATACATGTCTGGCATGGACATGGATGTTTCTTTTCTCAGGCTTGATAATCACACAAATCAACAACAGCAACTCTCGGGCTCGCATGCATACATTACGCGTGGAAGCGTGAATCATGACTGTTCATCACTTCCAACAACACATTCACCTGATTTTGGATGAATTGGCATGGATTTCGGCAGGGCCATGTCGCAGAATCCAAGAATTCCTGGTTGTGTAGGACTGGATCAACAGCCCAGGAAAACAATCATCCACAACGATCCACAAGGTCTCCCCAATGACCTATTACCTGAAAATTGAGGCTTTGGCCCAAGGTGATGTCGATGTTGTCCTTGCTCTTTCCTGGAGAGCTCTCCGTCATGGGATTCAGTGGCAGGCAGCTCTTATGAAAAGTCATAGAGTCAAATGCTGCTATTTGGATGGATGGGCACTCGCGCATGCTAAAACCTGCGAACTGCTGAGCTCTTGCGGGCGGTCCTTACTGGTGGTTGAGGTTTTGTTTCGTTTACAGCCCGAGTGAATTGGCATGCCAACAAATCCCAGGACATCCCAGGACCAATGATTGCACTGTTCCCAGTCCTGTTCCTGTCGTTGGCTCGAAGAAGCGAAAGATCGCCTTCAAACATGCCAAATTGAACATGTTTCATCTGTCCATCCTTTAGATCCTGTTTGGTCTCATTCAAATCCATGTCATGATTCATGATCCTCCAGATTTCTTACCTACATCCAAGTCTAGATAGCCGTGCAAAGATGTGCAAAGTAAGTACAAACTTTTACTGTGTGCATTCCATGACATGCAGCTATTGCTTTTGCGCGCTGCGGCAACTTCCAAGGTAGCATATTGCAAGCATCATGATCAAGAAAAAACATGCAACTTCCATTTATTCCTTTTTCTGCACATGTCGGCACACATAAATCATATTAGTTATGTTGTAGCTCTCTAGGTCTTTATCGCTATCCATACACGCCATGACTAGTAGCAATGTATAATCATGAATACGCACACATGATACATATAGCCATATAGATCCAATTATATAGATTCAAATAGCATTTTGGTCATACACATAGCTGTGAATCAGCCATCCTCTACACGGCCACGCATGGCTGTGCCCCAAGGCCTCCGGATTGCGGAAGATATCCTTGGGGCCCACGAAGCCTCGCATGGCCTCAGTGAAAACAGTAGGGAGGCCCCAGCCGTATACATACGGTGGATTCGCAATATTACAACTATTAATTTTATATTAACATATTGTTATTATCATGTTCTTACTATTACTTGAAAATGTGCATATCAAAGCGCGCACAGAATTGACATACACTGACATTTGTACGCAAACATGTATATGTATACATGTTTAATCATGTTTACATACATGACTATAAACAATATGTGCGATGTGTGCGATGTGTGCGTGTGCAAGTGAGTGTAGCGTACCTAAATCTATAATTAATAATTATTTGATATTTATATATATATGTATGTGTGTGTAGCAAGCTTTCATCACCGTCTTTGGGAGTAGTTCCCCTCAACAGCCGCCAGAAATTTCAAATCGGTCACCGGCCTGAGATCTGTTGAGCCTCCCGACACGTCGCACAGAGAGGACTGCAGCCTCAGTAGAGATGGCAGCCGAAGCGCCCTTGGAGTCAGAGAGCTGCTTGCCTGCGGCCATGCCATGGGATGCCATGGGATGCTGGAAAGAATCATAGTCAATTTGAGGGTCATGAGTCATGATAGTCATATGATAAGATCTTTGAATATATGATATGAAATGTTGATGATGCATTATACATGTAATTATAGAATTATATTTAATTATATATATAATTATATATAATTGTATATAATTAAATATAATGATATACTACGCATTTTAGTTTGATGCTAGGGACTGAGTCATGATGTTAACCTATGTTTGACATAATGCCGTTGTCATCGTGATGACCTGATGATGACACAGCTCACATATCTCACATGCCATGGAAATGTTTGGAAGTGCTCGGATCTGGTAACCCTGCCTGCGCGGATGGCGCGGAAGGGAATGTAATGTGCTACTGCCATGCCAATGGCACTTTCAATCCTTAGATCTGAGCCGCATTTCTGAAAAGTCGATCAGCTTCCAAGGTGAAGGCTCAACATTGAAAAAAATGATCTCTCTTTTGGATTTCTTTGCCATATTATATCTCCATTCAACAGCAGTATCAGCTCATGAGAGAACCACGGCTTGGTGCCCACATTCCAATCTGCACCTAAGGCTCTCTTCAACGCTAGCACCCAGGAGTGCACCGTACACAGCTGCGGATGCAATGGCACCTGGGTCAAAAGCACTGTGGGCGTTCACGAGCTCCGCACAGGGAATTGCCAGGAAGTCTGGGAAGATATGGGAAGCATGGGGAAGAGCTCGGAACTTGTGACTACAAAATCTGAAAACACAAAAGTAATTAAGTCAGCAACCTTCCACAAGGAGAGCGACTTGATTTCAGCTGTCTTGAAGAGTTTCCGCACAAAACATAGCATCTAATAGTGAGGGTTTTGAGAAGCAAGGTGAGGTTGTGGTCTCCCCCTCCTCCAATGAACAAACAAGCAGCCATGCACAACGTGGTCGATTTTGTAGCCTCGGCACTTTTGGATGATCTGTTCGTCGTTCGTATGATTACAGATTAACACAGTCACAGTGCATACTAGTGCATATGACTCATATGACTCATATGACATAAATGAGTGCATCAAACTTTGCGGATGTAGCAGCAAATGTAGCCCCTTGACAATTTAGCTCGCATTAGGTTTTCTTCCACATGCTTTCAGCTAAGTAGCTCTTCAGGCTGAAGACCTGAACGACAAAATGAATGGAATGGATACGAGGTGATAGAAGGCCTTATGTCCAGGTTGGTGACGGTTAGTGTTTTCATGTGTTTTCAACGGATTAGAATCGTTGGCAAAGGGATACCGGAGACATTTTATGCCACTCGATTCAAGCACTATTGCTGTGGGCCAACCCATGCGGAACTACAAGAGTCTCCACGGAATTCTTGTGGGGGACCCGTCACCTCCGAACATTGGGCTCCCAAATCTCTCTCTCTATTGCCATCAGGATCCCAATCAATCAAACAGAACTACCCTCTGGTAATTTAACATAGCTATTGAAAATGGTGATTTATAGTGGATTTTCCCATTGAAAATTGTGATTTTCCATATATATATATATATAGTTATGTTAGTTTACCAGAGGGTAAACATTAAACAGAGATCTCAAGCCAATGCAGAGATAAACTCTGGCACCACAGTCACCTTGGGTGAAAATAGGGCACGCCCCTGGCGTCATTGAACTAATTCTTTGTGGGGTTATGCGGGTGTCTGAAAATTGCCTTAATAATCCCCAAGTGGATCCAAGTGGCAACTTTTAATAGCAAGAATGGTAAACGATGGTAAACGGGTTTTGGTGGTACCCAGTACCCAATACATCCAATACCCTATTTTCAGACAAACCCATATCATCCTGTATACAGAGAAACCCATATCCCGAGTCTGGCCGAGTTCGATGGCGCCTCTGCAAGGCGTCCGCGGATTTCATCCAAGGCGATCATGGCCAGCAGAGCCTTTTTGCCATCTACCTGCCCAGTCACCTGACTCGGACGGGACTTCACAGGTAAATTAAGTAAAGGAGAAAGGTCGGACCAAACAAAACACAACTGGCAAGTTAATGAAAAGATAAATATGCGTGAAAATCAGCGCAACCTGTCGATGCCTGTTTCTTCCGAATCTTTTCAGCGATTCGGTGGGCTGATGTCTCCCATGGAAATGCTCTGACATGACAATATCCTTAGGTAAGAAGAGGGAGCGTCTTGTAAATTGTCCTGAAGGATGAAGCAGCGTTGCGCCAAGCTTTATGTTCATCATAAATACGCTTCATAGGTCATAGATCTCAAATATCTCAAATAGATCTCTATGGCACTATGGCACTATGGCCTGTGCTGCTGCCATGACCACTGGATAGAAGTCGTTGTGCCCAAACTCACCTGCAACATGCATCTCATGACAATCTGGTTCACGCACTTTGCTCAGCGCATCTCAGCGCTAAGGGCGCTAAGGCCACAAAAAAATGCAACTGAACATGCTTTAGAATTTTAAAACCTGTCAAAGTGCAAAAACATGCAAAAACTGTCAAAGAAATATAAAGAAATGATGTCATGTCGCATGTCAAAGTTTCCACCTGCATCATGTCCAGGAATGCTTGGGTTGAATCCAAAGACAGTGCCGTTGGAGTCCCATTCTCTGACCTCAGCGCAGCCATCCATGACAGCGAGCATGCAGAATGTAGAAGGCGTGATTTCTCATGAGCTCACCCCCGATGGCAAACAACAAAAATATACAAAAATGTAACAAGCAGGCTCCTAAATCTAAAATCTATCTAAAATTTTCTAAAATCATCTAAAGTCTAAATCTGCTTGCTCTGGTTGATTATGGTTTAGTTACTTCTGCTCTCGGCCAGTATGACCTCGTAGATTTCCACCCCGCTTCTCTAGCAGACTCTGCCAGGGTGCTGCGGAGGCGTTCGCTGCAATGACCTTCTCTGGGGCGCACTTCGCCTTGACATCACGCTGCATATGAGCCATTTCGGACCATTTTGGAACATCGTTCCAGGAATGATCATAGTTGGGACACAGAAATGCGAAGGATTTGAAACATCTAACCGGAGATTGATTAGGCCTGTAAGGGACCTGACCATGTTGTAGTATGGTCAAATCATGTTAATAAATCAGTCATATATCCACTCATATCCATTCATACATATTCATACCGTTCATGCACTTGCACGTCACTGTTCAGACTCAGACCGATTTGGCCCAAGGCACGCTGCTGCCAAAGACTGTGGCTCCTTTAGCATCAGCATAGGTCAAAGCCTCTTCTCGCAGAATGGTCGGTGCATTGGTCTTCAACGCCAACGCCGAGATGCCACACATGACCTCAGCCGCGCAAATGGAATGAGAACGACCCACATGAGAAGCGAAGCATCGCAAAGACCGTCCAAATATGTCCAAATATGTCCAAATGTAGTGGAATCTCGTGGAATACCCTGGAGTCAGGATTGACAGCACAGTCACCTGCAAGTTCCTCAATTGAAAGCGAATTAGCCTACAGGCCTACAGGTCCATCTGTCAACCGCCCCAACACGTGGATCGGCAGGCCGAGGCTGACTTAACCTGACGGTCAGCGTCATAAGGTCAAGCGACGGAGTCTGTGTGAAACATCTCCACCCGCTCGTAGACTGAAGCATCCACATTGTCGCCAAATTTGCCCTCCAAAAGGTCCTGGATGCCATGCCATAGGGATAAACAGCCAGTTGCCAGTGTGAATGGACCTTGCTCCGCGGATCACTGTATCTATTCTGCAATTCTGTAGCTGGGGCCTCTAGATTTGCAATGATTTGCATATGAAATCACATCAAATCACATCATATCACATCAAGAAATTCAGAGATCTCAGACATTCTCAGACTATCTCAGATCCATTCAGAATCTCCTGGATCTATATGGATCCCATCAAACTTTTCGAGCCCCCGGGAGCCCCCGCCCCCCGCCTTGGCATATTGACCGATGCCCTGTGCTTGATTGGAGTCCGCCGGCAGCTTCACTGCCTAGTGGGGGATTCTCTGGCGACGTGACTCAAAAGATCTCAAAATTCTCCTCTGGGAGCCTGTGGAGGCAACATGGTGCTCATACATGACTGATCAATCTTCAACAAGGCAGGGGCTCCTTCAGGGCACATTGCTACAATGCCGCTGGTTGAACAAAAAACACTCAAAACTTGCCAAGATGCCGAGAAATGTCGGATGCTGGGCGCAAGCGGCCGCAAAGAAGCAAAAGTGCGGGAGAGCATCTGCCTCATCACATGTCCCTAACATCGTTTCAACAGGGTCAAGTCGTGGTATTTAGATTGACGCATATTTTTTGGAGATATATAAGCTACCTATATATTCTTTTTGTTGCGACTCTCTGACAGATTAGTTTGGTCCTGCTGTTCGGGTCGTGTTGAGTAGGATCCTTGCTGCAAAGTTTGGTTGCACTTTCTTAAAGGCTCTCCAGAGAGGAGGATGTCTAAAATTAATCATTGATCCTCCTGGAAATTCTGTGGCCAACATGGACTCCCCCTTTTTGAGACCAAAACGGGGACCGAAGTACAGTATAAATACAAAAAAACATGAATGTGAAGGTCTGGGTTAAAGTGAAGCAGGTCACCCTCCCACAAATCACCCTTGTCATTGTGGTGGGTTGCTGGCATCACCTGTGACCCGTGCGATGGCCGGCGGTTAACCGCAACTGTTTGAAAATTCACAAAATCAAAAGCATCTAAATTGACCTTCAAAATACCCTCTCTAGAAAATCATGGTCCATGATGCTTTCCGCAGAAAACAAGCAGCCTGGGTTCCAGTTGGGCACAAAACCAGTATTTTACTGAAGAACATATTTTTGGTACAACCCGGGCTGTCCCGTGTTCTATATTCCAAGGGGTGATGTTGTCAAGCTAACAGAGAAATGGATTTGGTAGCACTCGGAAGCGATTTCAAAGAACTGGAGGGATAGTATTTATTAACATATTATTGAGGGATAGTATTGACATATTATTGACATATCGTATATTGAAACCCTTAATTTTGACTCTTGACATCTTTGCCCCATACAGTAGCTACCCAAATGTCATATCTATAGTCTCAGCTGTTTGCAACTTTGATGCCCTGGACCAAGTGCGCAAAAGGCGCAGGAATCGCAGCGAGTGTTTTGAAATACTTGGCTGCGGCCACGCGACAGACGGTTCAAGACGGGTCAAGATGGATGAGGATCTACTAATCAAATGACTCCGCGAACTGTCATATGCTGTAGTGCAATTTCATCCGCGAAATTTTGAGGAGATCGAGTCATTGGTGGCGTGAAGAGGAGAAACCCTGCAATGGTCAGACAGGATATAATATATATATATACCCAGACCTTCCCACGTCGAAGTTTAACTTAGCATTTAAACAAATGCAAAGTTAAACTTGGCATTCGCGTTAAATACTGAGTTTACCCATGAAGTACTAAGTTTAACCACGGTCTTGCTTTTTTGCAGGAAACTATGTGTCCTGGGCTCTGGGATTGGTTGCTTTGGGCCGAAGTACTTTGCAGGATCAGTCAAAGCTTTGGGATCAAAAAACAACCATAGGGTTTGTTTTGTGCCAGCTCAGGCGGGGCGCCGGATAAACCTAGTTTTTCACGGGTAAACTCAGCATTTCACGGGTAAACATGGTATTGCACGGGTACTTCACGTAACTTCACGGGTACTTCACACGAACATGTTTCGGGGGCACCACCTAGGATCCATTTATGTTCTCGATTTTTTCAAAATCTATGTTAGCTCTTCCACCCAATATACTGCTGCGCATGAGTCATGCACCACTATATTCCGGCTCAACAGGTAATGCCAGGGGAAGACAAGGGGGGCCCACCATGGTTATGTCAAAGTTAAACTTGCCCTTTGAAGGCCTGGGTATATATATTTATTATTATTATTACTATTATTATTATTACTATTATTATTATTATTATGATTATATATTATTATGATTATATATACACATCTGTGTGTGTGTGGGGGGGGACTCTTGTACGTACCTAGTTGGGTTCATATTCTTCGTCTGAATTTCTGCAACGCATAAAGTGCCCTCAAATCTCAAGACTCAGACCCTTTTCACGGCCAGCCATGGGATGCAGAAGATACTTTGTCTATCTTTACTTCGCCTGGGACAATACCCAGGGATTTTGGGGAGACAGGGCGAGGGATCTGCTCCTTGGGCTTTGGTGGTACGATGTGGCACGGGTCACATCGCATCGCCAGGTTCAGGCTGTACCTGGCAGCAGTCGCTGTGTGTTCCAGCACAACGTGGAGTATCCTTGGTGGTATTGTGTGCCAAGCTGCACCCTCCCCCTGTTTGGACACGAATGGAGATCCCTGGATATAGTCAATAGAATAGTGATATAGTGTATTGAGTGTATTGTTCTACCACTAGAATCCCGCAAAGTTGTCAGCAGCTGCCATGCAGCCATCCGAAACCATCGAAACCCATGTCCAAAGGGAAGGCACGCATCCCTCCCTCGGCGGCATCCCTGCGGCCCCTTTTCACTTTGGCCCTATCCTCTCTGTAAGCTAATCTACTGGTGGTGCTGATTTAGAGGATTTTAGAGGATTTGACGTCCCAAAGGGCATCAGCCATTTAGCGGCAGAATTGTTCCTATCAATGGCCAAATGCCTGGAGTTTGCAGCGCCTTTCAACAGCCGCTGCCCCAAGGGACACCAGACGCCAAGGAGTTGGAGGAAAGCACCAGGGTCCTTGCTGATTTCGTGGGTCAGAAGGTACGATGTTGGAACCGGTCGGCTTTTCACAGCCCTTTGAATAGCACAAAGGCTGGAACGGTCATGCACCCTCTGCGCACGGAAACTGTCTGCCTTTTGACAGCTGAAAAGTGGGACTAAGTGGGTTGCCTTTGAAAAATGGAAAGCTGTCTGCCGCGGCAATTTCCACGCAGCGGGAGAATCGTAAAATGGCCTTCGTCATCAAACCTGAGCGAAATCACTCACGAAGCGCCATCGATTCTGTCGATGGACTCGGCCGGACCCATCCATCTTTGAATTAATCTGCATCCCTGGTAGCAACGGCAACAGCCCCATCATGGGGCCCGGAGACTCGCCTCTGGCACTTGTCCAAAGTTCTCTCCAGATTTGATTTGGTTGTAATCATGTGTGCAATATGGTAATCTATCAATAAGACTATAAGTAAAGTACATACTGTCATGTTGAATATTATGATATGTATATTATGCGGACATTATTTATTTATTGATTCATTTATTGATTTGTTTGTTTGTTGATCTATTTATCTATTTGTCTATATTAAACGCAGTGTATGATGTAGAAAATATGTAGAAAATATGGTCCTGCAATACACAGCGCATATGACTAGACTGTTTTCCCGTTTCTTGCACCAAGGACCAATTTCCAACCTGTTGAATGTGCACAAAGGGTAGAACTACCTTGAGCAGGTTGCACCGCCACAAAAACTTTTTGCCAACACAAATTAATTATATAGATTGCGAACTGCACAAATAGATCACAAATAACAAACAACAATAAACAACACACACCAAAATATATCAAAAATATTTGGGATGCCGGTCATTTTCCAAATATTCAAATATCATCATGAGTGAGTCAAAGATGCCATGCTCGCCAGGTGAGCCCTGAGCATTTCCAGTCATTTGGCGGAGGTGGCATCTGGTTGTGCCTCTGTTGAGGGCTACGACAGATACAAAGACACGGTGGAAAATGACAGACGATAGTGTGATGAAAGCATTACTGTAATTTATACAAACTCTACCTTTAACGCTCTGCTAAAATGGGGGACCTAGTTTATGATTGTCCTTCAGTGACAGTGGTACTACATATATGGTGCACACCAGTGCAAACAGCTTTACAATCTTGGATTTGCCTTGCCAGATCTCCTGTGGATCCAAATGGTGGATGCCCGGAATCAATATCAACAAACCCAGGATAACCCAAACAATTTAAATATGATGCAGTTTCTTTCAAATGGCTCGATCTTTCCGAAAATTCGGATTGTATCTGTCCGGCTTCATCGGTCAATCTGTGACTTCCGGCACGTCTTGGACCCGACTCATCGACAGAGGCTTTAAATTTACCGAACTTGCCCCGGGTGACCGAAATGACTCCCACCGTAAATATATACATATAATTATATATATCATTATATATCATGATATATCTAATTACCTGCCAGGATCACAAAGATTGCTGCGGGTCCAAACAGAATAGCTTCACCACCAGGCCGGAGCATCAGCCGCCCTCTATATTTTCGTGGCTCAAAGGACATCCATGGCAACGTGGCGTGCAGTCAGTCTTGTCCTAACCAGCAGCTGTTTTCCAGCTGCGCTTGCCAGCACCAGTGGTCCAAACTCGGGTAAAGCATGAAACATTCTGCTTGTAAGATTTACACAGATTTGAGTTTATGCTTCCACATCGAGAAATTGACTGCCGGATGCTACCGGGCCAAAAAGGATATGCAAAATAGCTCAAACTCTCTCAGAATAACGCGAAATATGTGTAGCATCGGAAATACCCCAGGAAAATGAGTGGAACCAGTCTGGACCTGCAGTCAGTCACAGGTATTTTCAGCAACTGGTCCAAGCCTTGCCTTTTCTCCAAGGAATGGCCAGCCGAAACGGCTTCAGCGGCTTATTCTCCCCATTCGACGCAGATCCATTCCTCTTTCTCACCACTCAGGTGCAGGGATCCTCGGGAAACACATGGAAACACCATCAACTCGGCAACAAACTGAAAATTGAAGGGTACCAAATAGTGCAAAACCAGAAAAAATGGGATGTTACTAATTGTTACTATACTTCTTCTTGCTTCCATGAAATGTCAGCATCACTTTGCCAAGTCATTTCTTGCAAGACTGGGCAGGATGCAAAAAACACAAAGATGTGAAGTGACGGACGTGACGTGGCCGGTTCTCTTTGAGTCTGCTGTGAAAGCAGCTGTTGAAATAGATCGGCTCCCATGTGGTCTCTCCCTCTGAAGAGACCTCGGCAAAATATGCAAAATCTTTAGAGCTCAGCAACATTCACAAACCTCTCAGCCGCCTTGTCCCGTTGTTCGGAAATTCCTCCTGTGGCCCCCTGCAGTCACCAACTTGAACTCCACAAACGGCAAATCGCGGGGGACCTTCACGGTGGCAGTCCTTGGCACAAGTACTTTCCGCCGAAAGGATCAAGGGCCCACTGAATCTTCGGGGGTAAGCTGGGTAAGATCGGGTAAGATCGGGTAAGATCGGGTAAGGGCTAAGGAAGCCTTGCATAAACAGTGACAGTATGGCACACTGATGTACAGTGCGGGATGCAGGAGATCATGCCACCTGGGACAACCTGAGGTGAAGGCTCCAATACATTGACACGACATGACACAACTCCCCTGTCTTTCGACCACGACAATGTCGGGATAGTAGCTGATCTTTCAGGACTCAGAGTTGCCAAGATGATCCAAGATGATCCAAGATGATCCAAGATGATCCAAGATGATCCAAGATGCCAATAAGGAAAGGCGTTGCTGCTGGTTCGTAACTTCGCCCCCTCCATGGGATGCCAGTCTCCAAGCTCCGGGCAATCTCCCACCACTCGCCTCGGAGGCGGGTTCCCGACAGAGGCATTGTGTGGATCATAGTGGCATATCAATGTCATATCAACGCCGCAACGCACCTCACATTTCTACAGTCAAACTATGTCAAACTTTGAGGTATTCAAGCTGGAAACAGAAAATGTGCCATTTACGTCCATGAGTGCAATGATTTCCCTATTGAACTGCGTAATTTCCATTGCCATTGCCTGATTTGATGGAGGGCACCTTTCATCAATCAGCACGAGGCACAAAGAATCTCCATGAGTCGTTTCCTCATGACGAACTTGAAAGTTGATCACCACGGGCTCAGGCCTGAAACAAAGTGACGATGAAAATCATGTACATGATTAGCAACCGGATTAGTCATGGACAAACCCTAGGCCCTAGCACCTCACTTTGCACAAAAGAAATTGAGACCCACAGGAAAGGAGTCAAGGTAGAGACGTTTGGCAAGAGCATCCCCAGATATCCCCAGTAAGTTCCTCCAATGTCAGGAGATTTCCAGGCGCCTGGGAGCGTTGGGGACCCAAATCTGCCCTGACAACGGAGGCAGCGCGGTACAAAAGCGTCCCTTGCCCAAAGTGACCCGCTCGGTCCGTGGGGTGAAGCTGCCGTCGTCCATGGCTGTGGCCTTGGGCGGCCCTGGACTGGCATCAAGAGCATATTATGTGTCGAGTCATATATACATATATATATATAATTATATATATATGTATATATGAACTATATATATACATTATATTAGGGACGGGGGTCACATTCGCCCCTGAAAGAGGGTCACATTCGCCCCTGAACCAAAAGGGGCCACATTCGCCCCTGAACCACAAAACTTTCAATGTGGTACTCAACCCTTTAGGGTTAAACCTGGGGACAAGGGGGCATTTAAGGGGACTGGGGAACCTTTAGGGGGGACTTCGGGGCATATGGTAACTTGCCTCTCGATTCAATACGTTACTCAACCCTTTAGGGTTTACCCTGGGTTAAGGGGACATTTAGGGGGACTGGGGGACCTTTAGGGGCATCCAAACCGTCTTCGAAGGTGCTCGAAATGGATCTTACAACCTAGCATCCATAGTGTCCTGGAAGTTGATTGAAATGGCTCTTGGAAGGTAACATCCAAAGCGTCTTCGAAGTTGCTCGAAATGGATGTTACAACGTAGCAATGGTAAACCGTAGCATCCATAGTGTCCTGGAAGTTGATTCAAATGGCTGTTGGAACATAGCATCCGAGGCGTCTTCCAAGTTGCTCGAAATGGATGTTACAACGTAGCATCCATAGCGTGCTGCTAGTTGATTGAAATGGCTGTTGGAACGTAGCATCCAAAGTAACATCTTGCCAACCTTTCGCCGTACTTTGTCTGAAATTTCGCATTCGGCCATTGTCTGAAATGTCGCGAGGCGTTCGATTCCTCTGGTGCCTGGATACTTATTAAGCTATCTTCAACTCTTACATGAATTTTTAGTCGACTCCCGGATAACCGGAAACCACTCTCCTGCATCTTTTTCCTGTTCATACAAGGTTGCACTAGGTTCCCCATGTCAAGGGTCTAGCAGCATGAAGTTCCCTAAGGAATAATTTATGGTAAAGGTCTAAAATGAAAAACCAACCCCTGATACATCACAGTTCCGAGGGTCTACAATGATAGGGTCTCAAAGGTCTACAATGTTTTTGTGAAGCAGGTAAGATCCTGGGCCCTCGAACCCTGGAGGTATACCCATTCCAGACCCTAAGTAGTTGGGGGTATTATATTATTGTGTACTATATATTATATATAGACATTTATAATATATACCTGCGTCTTCCAATGTATGCAAAATTATTGCCTTTTCAGGAATTATTGCTGGCGGCATGTTTTTCTGCCTCCGAACAGTTTTTGTATATTTGTCATTTTGCATGCGTTTGCCGGGTTTGAAACGGCGAAAAAACCCGACGAAACGGCGAAAAAACCCGACGAAACGGCGAAAAAAATCAAGAGCCTAAAATGTGGAAACTGAAACGGCGAAAAAAACTGGAAACGGCGAAAATTTAGGCAACCGGCGATATTTATTGCTGTTTCGGATTTCGAGCGATAATTTTGCACAGGTGGATTATCCAGGTATATATATATATATATTTTTATTGTTATTATTATTATTAGTAGTATTATTATTATATATTTATATATATATGGATATATATGGTGCGTGTTGTCATACTCCTCTCTACATGCTGCCTATCCAGATCTCAAGTTCTCCTATATCTCTCCCTCTCACTATTGTATTATATTTATGTATTACTGTATGCAATACGCGCGTGTTGATATACGTCCAAATAATTCCAAATACATATTCCACAGGCATTCAAGGGCCAACCAAGGCCAAAAGATTTTGCCAGCCCCAGCTGCCCAAATATCAGCCTGGAACTGCCAAAGTCAAATCGATTCTTGCATATTATTCATGCATATTCTCAATTTGGGTGCGGGTAAAAGATCCTCGTACTTATATAGCTTATATAAACCGGTGAAGACCAAAATAGATGGTAGTTGTATGGATGTTAAACTTGTAAAGCCCCCAGAGATGGTCGCATAGTTGCCATAATTACTGCAATCATCCATAACCCTGTTTCAGCTCCCAATTTCGACCCTCTTCCAGGCCAAAGCTTCTGCTATGCACTCCCAAGCTCCGCATTGCTCACCGCAATTCACGTAGTACTCCCTTACGTAATCTTTCGAAGCGTTGATGACGACAATTGCCTGACGCAATTGTATTGCAAGTGACAACAGTGAAGCGCTACTATGGATTCTGACCTTTACAATCCACAAAAACATCAACTCAATAACCACAAATGATTCTCAGCATGTTTGCCCCGGCTGAGCACCAGGGTGGCCTCTTGCCACATGGTCTCTCGCCTACAGTATATTGCACCATGCAAGCCATATGTCCTGTGCATTCTGTTGAAGAAAAAGTACGCGCGTGCAACGTTAACTGCTTCAGATGCGCTGTGCTCGTGTGAGCGTCACGGGAGCAGGTGGCAATTCATGTGCTAATGTGTCCCTAAACGTCGGAAGCTTGCTTTCTGTACCGCATACACCAGGGTATGATGATGTATGATGTATGTGCGCAGGGGTTTCTATCTCCAACATGCGTCAAGATCATCGGCGTGCAAGATGATGCAAGTGCCTCTCTCCCTATATCTTTATCATGACAAGGGTCGCATAAATCCTTTCCCATCCATTCCCTGCATCTGCTTCTGTGAGAAGATGCGACATGCCGGCTGCGGCTCCCAGGTCCCACCTCCCGCTCATGTCTTGCCATCCGCTTCCAGCAGTAGACGCACTGACTTCCGGAATCTTTGTCCTTGATGACTATGGGATTATGTTTCAGGGGGAGTGATGACGCAGCAGGAAGCTTCAACATCATGATGCTGGCCTGGGAACAACTGATGCAACAAGGGGCAAAAGCTCCATGCCAACTGTGCTCTGATATGCCCTGATCAAATCTGATCAAAGAAGGCTCCAAAAAATTGGAAGGTTCCCAGGCCACTTGCAGGAAAAGCTTCCAGCCAGTGGAAACCATCTGCTCGATCATCTTGTCTGTGCAGGCATGGGAGGTCGCGATAAAGCCTCAACCCATCACATATTCAAAACAAGTGGACGCGAGATTATACTACGAATTTATATGTTACATTCTATTCTTGTTGTATTGTATTGTATTGTATGATCAAATAATTCCGATCTTGCCAACCAAAAAGGGCCCAGCTGGCAGCCGCCAGAAATCCCTAAAACTTCCAGTTCTGTCGCCCAGAGACTTGAGCAACTTTGCCACCCACCGCTTCAACCTTGCTCGAAGCGACACGCCCTGTACGCTTCTGAACTTTCAATGATCAAAGTGAGAGTATATAAATGGCTGTTTCTGGAAACCATACAGTATCAGTAGCCCCAAGCCAATCCATGTTCCGACCAAGTAGACGGTTTTTGTCCCTAGCCTTCAGTGAAGGCTTTTTACGGATTTGCTGCATCCCAAAATTGTATACAAGTGCTGGCTGATTATGCATTAATTTGTATCTCCAGGAAATCTTCGCTCTGAAGAAAGGAGGCTGAGATACTCTCCTCAAAACAAACGTGGAACCCAATTGGAAATAACAATTCTTGCAGTCCATGCGGGCCGCAAGACCACCCTATGCCAAGCTGCTGCATCTTTTGGGGATCAAGAGCCGCTGACTCCCAGTCGACCGAATTGGCACAACACCAAGGCTCACCTTGGATTGTGCCCAAGGAGTTGCAGACAAGAAAGGAGATCTTGTCTTCGAATACCTTCAACACATTCGCAGCTTTAGATAACCCCAGCGATGTTGAAAAAGCGATATGGAACGCAAAAATGCCCAGGTCGTAAAGTAGGAAAATCCTCTTCCAAGCCAATGTTTTGTGGGTTCCACCCAAGTTTTGGGGAGATTTCTGTATTCTTTAGTTTTGACAGGATCTGTTTTCTTGGTCCAACCAGCTTCCGAGGAACCTATCTCGGAGCCCATGAAGAGCAAAGGCCGCCCCAACATCCCAATGGTGTACCTTGGGAAGGGACAACTGCTGCCCCAACTGCTGCCCTGGGCCCGGTACTACTGGAAGCTGCAGCAGCTTGACGCACAAGAAGAATAAGCAAAGGTCTACATAACTACGTATATGTGTGTGTGTGATCTGTGATATTCTGTTGAATGTTGCGGAGTTGTGCGTAGTTTGCATGTACATTCTCTGTTGCAGCCAGCCACTTTGCTGTTCTGATCTTGACATGCATCTTGTCTTTAGAGATTTTATGAGATTTTAGAGTCAGAGTGGCAGAAGCAACACGCGTGCTTGGGCGTATTTGCAATCATCGCCCATGTCTTCATCCTCAGCCATCTGGTCCACCAAGCTCTTGCACCGCATGTTGTCGTGAGAGAAAGGGAGGACCCACCTGGAAGGACGGAAGCGAGTTCTTTTCCGCTGGTGAGGCAAGGTGAGCTGTGGAAGCTCACGGAAAAACGCGTGAAAACTACTTCACGTTCGAGCAAGTACTGCACGTATACACTGTATGTATACAGTACATGAATATAGTCATCATATTTTATCTATACAGTATATATAATTATATATTTACAAACAATATCAATACATGCCGTCCACTCTCACTGAGATTTCATATGCTGGGCATGAAAAGCCCTATGCATTGGTGCATGACCATCCCCTCACATTGGTAAAAATACCTCAGTATTGGTCGTGCCACATATGCTATCTCCCTTCACTATCCTTCACTTGGTGCTTTGCTTCATTGGGATGGGGGATGGGAAAGGTTGCCGCCTCTCGTTGAAGGCATAGTTCAAGAACCTTGGGCACACAAAAGCTCAAAGAACATTGAGGAGGACACACAAAACCTCATGGTCGATCATGGCCGAGCATTCTCACAGCATCTGACTAGGGCAGAGTCACATAGGTGTCACCTTTTTTTTTTTCGCAAAGCTAGCCGCTAGCCTGCCAATGGATGTTCATGATGTTCATCCCCCCAAGCATTGGGAAAATCATAGAATTCACTGAATTCACCATGTAACGGTGACACTGCGCCGAGGGACCAGGCCAACCTCTTCCATCCAAAAGTCTCCAGCTGAGGTCGCTGGTCAAAATCAGCTCCGAAGAGGGAGACCGCATCATAGGTGAAGCCCATATTCCATTTCAAGTGGAATCCCAAATCTCTGACGTCGCCCTTAGGGGTCATGTTGAGTCATATGAGTCATATGGTCATGAAGGGGACACGTGCAAAAAATCACACAAAAGGCATCATCCTTACGAATAAGGAGATGTTGGCAGTACAGGCAGCTCAGCTTGGGGATCAAGGTGGGGGGTTCGTTGCTGTTGAAATCTGTTGAAGGATGTCAGTGCCTGCACTCTATCTATTCCGGAGCTCAGAATTACCAAAAAAAGGCAACGGACTGATCCGGCGCCAAGCCTAAAGATCCCAAAGCCAATTAAAGTGAAAGCTACAGCCCTGAAATGCCCTGAATAGTGAAAAGCCACTCTCTGACGTTCAGTGCCGTTTTCAGCAGGGCGGTCAGTAACCTGAGCTGGCGCACAGCAAATCTATGCACATCTGCTTCAGGCAAACTCCACCTAGATGTCCTGCAGGAATAAATACAGTAATTATGTATATATATATATAAATTATATGTATATATATATATTATGTATATATATATATATATAATATCACATAATTATATATATATATTTGCCCACAAGGCACAAAGGTTTTCTAAAAAATAGAGAAACCACAGACAGAAGGGCAACACTGTCTTTATAAGTCGTGTAATTGTGACTCGAATCTAATACAGCAGAACAGAAACCTTTCTAGTGTGACCCTTGTGTCCGGCAAGCTCAACTCCTAGACCAAGCCAGATCCGTCCAAATTATATCAAATTACATCAAATGACTCAATATGACTCAATCATCTTCAAACCTCTACCCCGACATATCCCGACATGCTCACACTTCATCAAAACCCGTGCACTTGGTTTCGGATCAGAAGCCCACTTGAAATTGGTGGACTCTTCCGCGGAAAGCAGTACACCAGGGTGTCGGCTACGCACCTCAACACAAAGACGCCGAAGCAAAGAGATGCCATCCTCGTTGATTTTGCCCTGCAAAGCCGAGAGCTTTCTTTGGTGCTTTTGGAAGTCCATGGAAGACCAAGTCATGAGCACTTGTGAGTGACAATATCAAGCTTGTATTTGCCCCAAATTAAACTGTCTTCTCTCTCTCTCTCTTGATCTGCGGCCTTTCCAGCCATAATGGCATCTCCGTCTTCCTCTTTACCAAAATTTTTGTAAATCATCGCCGCCACAGCATCCACGCGCATTCCGTCAATGTGAAACTGATCGATCCAGTGATGGGCTGCACCTGGTCATCTGTGTTTCATTTCACCTGGTCAAACCTTGAGTCACACAAAGATACACAAAAACTGTACACAAGGAGCACAACTCTAAACTCAGGGCAAAGTCTCAAGGCAAGGCACCAAGCAAATATGCTTGAACTTCCGCTTTTGCGTAGTTGTAGCGAGCTGTTCCCCAACCAGGAATTTCTCCCAGATTACCTTCGTACTCGTACTGTGGCACACCACAGTACTCCACCAAGCCCCATTCGTCCTTTGCGAAATGAGCGCCGACAAAGTCCATGAAGACGGCAATGTCATTGTTGTGCCTTAACTTGACACGGATCCGTCGACGCATCAGCTGTTCCTCATGTTTGTCACCAATTCGCTTTTCGTACAGGATTCCATGGAGTGAGCATAAGTGAACATGAGTGAACACGTGAGCCTTTTCTTTTATCTTTCTATTTCATATACACTTTTTAAGAGCTTAAGGACTCCAATTCGGTCAAGGCACAATGTGTCAACTAGGAATCTGAAGTCATCAGGAGTGCCCAAGCGTCTATCCACTGCATAGAGCCCAGCAGCGCATTGGTATCCCCAAGATTGGTCGCAAGGATACCTGGGACTGCGCTATGCCACTTTTTTCCTCAAGCTGGTTTTGACTATGGGAATTTTGTGCAAGAGGAAATTCTCCCAGAAAGAGCTGCATTCAACCGCCCCCGGAAAAAGAAAGCTAGGCAGCAACCGTGCGAAGGCCGCACTTGGAAGGACAGGGGATACATAAGCCATAAGACTTACATAGACTTACATAGACTTGCCTAGCGGAAAGCGGACCAGGGTAGATTCAAACCACCAAGGATTGGATGCCCAAGTCTGGTCAATGACTTCGGTTCACAACGCCTCCAATGAGCTGGTCCTGACCATTTGGGAAATAAATAGTTGTCATATGTTGTCATATGTTGTCATGGAATCACCATCCCTAGGGGCCTCCCCCGGCAGACTCTAGAGCAGTGGGTTTAAAAAGTGTTTTGAGTGTTTTGGTCTAGAGACACTGTACTACAGGAGACATCAGGAGACTTGCCTTCCTCGCTTTGTTTCAGGGCCAGCAGTGTCCCTTAAATTCCAGGCCAGCCACTGTGTCACTGGCAGGAATTCGACTGCGGTGAAGTTGAGTTCCTGTCAGGCAACATGCTCGCCACATCATGGACTTCAAGTTCGAGATGATTTCAAGCAGTCTGCAACAAATGCAACATTTAAAAAAATCCTTGGTATCCCTTCTAGAGAAAGAAGGACGTGGCAACCTATGCAACCTGGCAACACCCTCTGCGTACAGTATCTTGAAAAACTGGGTCCAAAACATAGGATCGTTCGTCACCAATTCCAAGCTGCAAAGCATCGACATGATATCTGATATTTGTTCCAAAATTGGCAGAGTCAATTGTTCAAAGCCAGACTGGTCCGGGTCCACCAGCTGGTAGGGTTTAGAAAGAAAAAACGACTGCTTCATACACAATCACAGTGTACTATGAACAAATCATGAGCCCTCCTCCTGCAAGGCTTCATTCTCGAAAAAGACATCAAATATGAGGTATGGCCTGGTATGGCCTGGTATGGTCTGGTATCGCCTGGTATGGCCATGGTTTCTTCTTGTGTTTGCCATGTGTTGCTGCCCCGATGAGTCGACGCCTTGAGATGCTGAACCAGTGGCTGCGCAATGTCCCGATAGTTCTTTGCATCTGCCGCCCAGCTGGCCAAGTGCACCTGGTGAAGCATGTTGTTTTTTTCTGTTGTTTTTTCCGGGGGGTGTTGCCAAGTGGGGACCTGAAAAACATACATGCAGACGGACCATTTTAAGGGGATGTAATAAATGAATCTGAATTGATATCGTGAATTGTATGATGGAAAACATGGGTTTCGTTTGAACATGGGTTGTATGCTGTATGTACCCTCATTTCTGGCCATTTACATAGGAATGATGATGATGATGATGATGATTAACCGGTGGAGGAAATGGGAAGGAATGGGTACCCTACTTTCAGACAAACCCGGATTTTGATTTCTGGAACCACTGGAAGGCACTGAATTTTCGACTTGCCTCGTAGATGGACAAGGGTCGCGAGGACCAGGTTTCACCCCCAAATTTGGCAAACCTCTTCTCCAGCCACTCCTGCACAGCAGCAGTCAGCGAAAGACTGAGTTCTGCCAAATTGCCTCCCTTTTCCTCCCCAATACAAAGAAGATCAAAGAACTTGTAGCAAGCCGAATCTGCCAAAAAATGCATCTGGAGGACTTATGTGACATTATGTGACAATGGGCCAGTTGAAATAATTCCCAAACAGGAAAAGCCACATTCAGGGGTGGCCTGGTCCGTCCAAGTGTAGTTGCCATGCCATGCGGAGCGGCTGTAGTCGTCGTACTCGGGCACTTTTGCATCGTGGCCCTCCGCAGCATCAACGAATTCCAAGGCATACGGGTCTGCCTCCGCAAAGTCCACTGCCAAGACATCAAAGCGTGGCTCAAACTTGGTGCCACCGCTAAAACTCCGTTCGGTGTGGCCAGTCCACTCCCAACAGAAATAACAGAAATAACAGGAATACTGCAGATATCGCAATGCAGTCAACTCAAGAGGATGAAGGTGCTCCGGTGGTGGATTTAAGTGTGCTTGGTTCCCAAGGTGCAAACTGTTGTATACAGTTGTTTCCTTGTTTTCTGCCTGTGTCCTGAAAGGGCCGCCAGCGCAGCATGCAGGTTTCACTTCACTTCACATCCCCTATACAATAATTGCAGCATAATTGCGTCTGCATATGTATTCCTGTATATGTATTAATATATATATATATGTATGTAAGTATGTAAGGTATGTAAGGTATGTAAGGTATGTAAGGTATGTAAGGTATGTAAGGTATGTAAGGTATGTAAGGTATGTAAGGTAAGTAAGGTATGTAAGGTATGTAAGGTATGTAAGGTATGTAAGGTATGTAAGGTATGTAAGGTATGTAAGGTATGTAAGGTATGTAAGGTATGTAAGGTATGTAAGGTATGTAAGGTATGTAAGGTATGTAAGGTATGTAAGGTATGTAAGGTATGTAGAGTATGTAAGGTATGTAAGGTATGTAAGGTATGTATGTATGTATGTATGTATGTATGTATGTATGTATGTATGTATGTATGTATGTATGCGTGTGTATGTATGCGTGTGTATGTATGTGTGTGTATGTATGTGTGTGTATGTATGTGTGTGTGTGTATGTGTGTGTGTGTATGTGTGTATGTGTGTATGTGTGTATGTGTATGTGTGTATGTGTGTATGTGTGTATGTGTGTATGTGTGTATGTGTGTATGTGTGTATGTATGTATGTATGTATGTATGTCTGTATGTCTGTATGTCTGTATGTCTGTATGTCTGTATGTCTGTATGTCTGTATGTCTGTATGTGTGTATGTGTGTATGTGTGTATGTGCATGTGTATGTGTGTATGTGTGTATGTGTGTATGTGTGTATGTGTGTGTATGTATGTATGTATGTATGTATGTGTATGTATGTTGCGAATCGGAGGTTATCTCCCCGATTATGTTCTGATGTTTAGTTGCGTTCAGTGACGACGGCACAGGAGTTGCGGCTTCAGCATGGCTATATTTTCCTTCTGGTGCTTGCAGTGATCTTGAGCCAAAGGTGCAATTCGATGCATCCCTTGGCGGTGGACAATAAGGAGTTGAAATACATAGGAGTGTGTGATAGTCCGTAGCCTACACTCCATTCGCACCCCCCACGCATGGCCAACTTCGTCGGCCACGCGCAAAGGAGTGTCCTTTAAATTGTTCCACTAGATCTGCAGCTGTTCATTTATTTAATTATGGAGAGTTTAAAGTCCATTCAGAACTTCACATCTACATAGCGGCTTGCTACAATCTCTACCAAAAGATAAAGGTTCTGTTCACGTGCATGTAGACACGACGTAGTCGGTGTCTAGCGTTGAGGTTCATCCAATGTGGCGTAGCCATCATGGAATCCCACTCAAGCATGTGAATTAAAAAATCAAAACACAAAGTTGACTATGGAACTAGAAGTTTACCTTCCCGTTCCTTCGTCGATTGAGATGTAGACCGCTGTAGAAACTCAGCGTTTCATGCAATGATGTTCAAAAAAAATGTGTGGTTCTAAATTAGCCGGCTCAGAGTCCTCTCAGAAATCATTCAAAATGAAGTAGAGGTAAATCTCGAGCAATGATTGCATCCTCGCATCGCCAGGTTCAATCGGGACCTATGCAGAGGTCAGATCGCTTAATCATCTATTTCCCCATCCATAGTATCCCTGATGGTTCCAGTCTCCGCCACGGTGTGAATAAGATTTTCCACCTTTCCCTTGGTCTTTTCCACCCTTCTTTGGCGGGGTCACTGGAGCTTGTTTTGGCGGAGGAGCGGTGTCAACTGTTCTCCATGTTGCTGATGATGATGCTTTCGCTTTCGACACTCTTCCCAGCGCTGGTGCAGCTTTCGGGGCTGCTTTCGATTTGCCAGCGGCTGGATTGGTACGTTCACGATCAGCAGGAGTCGGGGTATCAGCAATCGCAAGTATGTGAGCTTCAGACAAGTGGATGCCCCACCTTGGTCGTTGATCTTCCCGTTGCTTGATGTGATTGTAGTCATCGATCGCATCATATAGCTTTTGGAGTAAAGGTCGCGGCAATTGTCGGCCATTCTGAAGGATCAGGTGTAAAAGTGATATTCTTCGAAGTGGTGTACGAAGAGCACACACAATGTCAACTGGATTCAGTGTGATTGTGTCCTGAAAGTCAACGTTCCTGAAGAAATAAACAGCATTTACCCTATATGCACCTGCAATGATTCTTCTGACCATGACGTCTTGTCGGTCAAGGGCGTCGCGGGCCGCCGTGGTCTTTCTCATCTCATCCATTGTGGTGTCACGTTTCGACAGCTTCTCCATCTCCTCATCAAAGAAGATGTTTTGCAAGTCATCATACGTGTAGCCACATTCAAGGGTATATACGAGAAGTCTTTTGAGTACCACTGCCCCATAGTATGCATTGACGAATCCCTCTTCTCCGATGTCGTCCTTTTGATTTGGTCGGCCGATCTCTTTGTAGAGCTCTTTCATCTGTTGTGTAGTTGGTTCAATGAGTTCACCATTTTCATCCTCGCCCAGGTAAGGTGTCCTTGAGTCCAGGTCCATCCTAAATTTCTGGTTCTGTTGAAAATGTTTCCATGCCGTCCCGATGTCTCCACAGAAGTTCCGTTGGAATAGTCTGTAGATTCTGACGATATGTAATCCCATCTGCAACAGGAGGATCTTGATGAATTCTGGTTGAGCATCTCCAATTGTGCAAGGTTCGATTGGTAGGACCTTTGATCCAAACTCAATTCGCTGCATCCACTTGGGGTACTCAATCTCTGCGTCACGAGCTTCTCCAGCCTCGTACTCTCCAATGTTGATTTCATCGACCGCTGTTTCTTCATCATCATTCTCGTCGGTCGGTTTTCCTTCTTGATTGAGAAATTCATCGACCTCATCTTGTTCTCTGAAGTCCCTTTTCTCATCATTGATGTCGCCCTTCTTCGAGGCTTGATCATCATCTTCTTCTTCTGGTTGATTATCTTGTTCTGGACTCTTCATGGTGACATCATCATCATCTGGCATCACCTCGTCGTCATCATCATCACCTGTCAAATCGATCTTCACCTCCTCCCATGCTTTCTTGACATGGTCTTTGAGATCTTCTTCTCGATGATGTGATTCGGCACTTGGTACTGTAGCCACGGTGATCTTGATTCGTTTCCTCCATCCATGACTCACCAAAAATCCTTTGCACATCACACAAATCGATAATGATGCAGGGGTTTCCATCAGACATGCGGGGCATAGTCGATGGTCCTCTTTGCTGGGATGATGAGTGACTGCTAATAATGATATTGCGTCATTCCAATCCGGATGTCCAGGGAATAATCTGTGAGTATGACTGAAGTGACCTGTCCTGATGTCGACAAGTTTTCGAAGTTCGTTCAGATCGGGTGATGATTCATCAGGCACAATGTTCCCAATGAGCTTGTCAAATCGTTCAAGTGTGGCCACCCTCTTTGCTCCTTGCACAGAAAGAACAAGTTGATCTCTTCCCTTTGTGATCATGAGACGGTAATAGTCCTTTTCTCTCCAGTCGTAATACCAAACCGCATCGAATGATTCGAATGGAATTGTTTCTTGGACCAAAATGTGTCCGTCTGCTGACAATCTGGGGGAGAACTTGGCGATGGAATCGTACGTGATGTAGATGTAGACAAGATCAGTTTGATCGATCTTCCTGAATCTCAGCACCGTCTGACTTCTCACGTCCCACGGTGCGAATGGCACGAAGAACGTATTGATGCGGTCGCCTCCTCCTCCGGGACGTAGTCCTTCTCTGAAGATTTGAGCGATGTTGTCAAATGTGGTGCAGTGAAATCCTCCTCCAAGAGTGTATCCTACTCCAGGGTTCATCTGATATGAAGTCTTCTTGTCTTCAATGTTCACACCGCCTTGAACTCTTGAATGCGCCATAGGGGCTCGGATTGCAACCGGCCAAAGCCAAATCTCTCGATCTGCTGTGCCGATCTCCATCCTCAGTGTTTGTCGATCAAGTCTAGAGGTCAATCCATCATTGAAGTTGTTCATTATGTGTTCCAACTCACCTTTCGTGACCTTGAGTCCTAACACTTGTGCTCGGATTCTCTTCGTTTGCTTGTACTCAGTGAAGATCACTCTCTGGAAGTTGTTCCATCTCTCAACAAGTATCGGGTAGTTGACGTAGGCCGTTCCAGCCAAAGTATGTTGGTCTTTCCAAATGGCATCGTACTTCAAGATCGACTCAACATTGACCCAACCTGCCTCGTCGCATGGTAGTCCACGGTGATTTCGATTGTTTCTGACGCAACCCACGGAGTGGCGTAGCGCTGCATTGAACCTTTTTGATAATTCGACTATCCATGGCGGATTTTCCCACTTGTTGCCCATCCACTCATTCTCGCCATATCGATGCACTTTGCACCAGCCCATTCCAAGATATTCTTCTCCGTTGATGCGGGCAAGTTGAAGTTTACCGATGTTGTGGCCGTGTGTGAATGGTTGGATGTACTTGAAATTCCAGTTGTTTCCATGTTGTTTTCTTTCTTCAGTAAGCCATTTTACATAAGCATCATGATCAAGGGGGTTCCAAGCATTCAGCTCTTCAATGGTCGGCAAAACAGGTGGAGATTCCTCAGCCGCACGCTCAATCAGCAAGTCAAGCTCATGACGATTCTTCACACCTCGGCTAATTGGGTTGACTTCGACACCATTCACTAAGTATTGTCCTCCTTCTTCACGATCACCAATGTCGTACATAAAGGCTGACTGACTGTAGAAGCACTTGGTCCCTTCCTCTTTCTCAGTGAATCTGGTTCTTCCCCAACGCTTTCCTCGTGGCATGACGTTCTTTGGGAGCTTGTCTTTTCTGCCTCTGGTTGCAGCTTTGGATCTTTCGGATGATGATGGGGATTTGGACTTCTGGTCCATGATCAGCCTCATGCGCCATATGGTGTCCTTCATGTTCTCATCATCTGGTGTAGTACATTCGTCAATGCCATGTCTTCCACCACAAATGAAACAATATTGAACATCCAATGCATCTGAAATCAGCTTCTCAAAACGATCACGGATGTCACGCACCTCGGTTCGGCGCTTCTTCGCTTCTGAAGGTTGTCCCCCCATGCCATCTTCCTCCTCCTCAATCTCGATGTCACCAGCTCCGGCATCGGTTTCTCCTGAAGTTTGTTCTGCTCGAGGGCCCCGCGCCGTAGGCGTCGTGGTCTCCTCATCAGGTTCATCAACTTCATCCGCCTCTTCATCGCTTGATGAGACCTCAATCATTTCAGGGTGGTCATCGTAGTTGGCTTCTGGGAGCACCGGCATTCTGGTGATCTTCTTCTGCATGAGTAGGTCAAAAATTCCTGCTTCTTTCAAGATTGTAATCACCATGTCATTCTCGACCGGCGGGATGTATGCTTTCCTGGATCGGTTTCGCTTTGTGTTGATGGTGTCGGTAGGTCGACATGAACTGCTGAATAGCCAAAACGACTCTTCCAGTCCTGCAAGGCAACTGTCAAGGTTTGCCCCCCATCCAGCGAACATAGTAGGGAATTGAATACCCAGATCAAGCATTCCAAGCCAGAATTCGAAAATGTCGCCGACATACTCAGCTGTTGCAGTTGGATTGATCATTGATTCGATCTCCTCCTTGGTCAGCACGGTCTTCATGTAGTCATGATAAGCGACGTTTCCACCATCCCAAAGCAGTCTGTAAAACCATCGCATTCGGTGCATTCCGCCTCCGCAATCCTCTGTCCGAGTCTCGCGTTGTACAGTGAACTGGGGTAACAGGTCTCGTCTGCATTTCCCTTTCACCATGTATGCAGGCATTCGGATGGCACCTCGATGTGATACCTGCTTGAGCACATCGCTTGTAGTCCTGTATCCTGAAAGCATTGCAAGTGTCGTAGTGACCAGGAATCCACGGAGGTCCTTCTCGGCTTCCATCTCTCTCCAGTCAACGCACTCATTGTAGATGTTGAGCAATCTTGCAGCTACTCTTGCATCCTGTGAAAATTCATCCATCCCAATGTCATCAGTACCATAGATCGCCGCTCTTGTCCAGTTGCTTGCGCAATTCAGGCATCTTGTGCGGTTCTCAGTGCAGGTATTCAATCTCGAATCATTCTTGTGAAATCCTTTGCGCACATCGCACATCAATTCGGAATCTTCGGTTACTTCGACCCAATGCTCATCCACATCTGTCAGGGGCTCCGGGGTGAATACTCCTCGTCGGATGTCTGACCATGCTCTCCTCTGGACCGCATCCTTCATGTGTTTCATTCCTCCAATGATGTTTGCTGATCCAGCTTGAGCATCTGTGACTTCTCCAGCACGGATGCTGGGAATGACTCGCGGATGTTCTGTGCATCGTTTGATGGTCTCAATGTCAAATCCGGTGTTCTTCACATGGACACATTCTTCATTCAGGTCATGGACTGTATCATGATCCATTGCACAATGTAAGAAGACTTTCTGTCGCATCAATGACTTTTCAAGCATAGCCCAAATGACTTCCTTGCCTTCACCTTCTTTCCAATAAAAGGGTTCACGTCCACAAGCATATATCTGTTTCCAGAATCTTTCATTGGTGGAGTGAATAATGCCCTTTTCCTTCAAGATTCTTGCAAGTTCCTCGGCCATGGATACAATTGAAGACTGTGACCCAAGAAACCGGGCATCTCTCAGAATGTTGACGAAAATTGGAAGATGAGCTGCTTGGCTGATCTCAGTGATGGTCTCCGCCAATTTGGTGACGAAGTCTGCATTTGGCATCAGTATGCGAGTTTGTCCTCTGAAAAGTGCTGCAAAAGAGATCCAAATGTGCACGGTGGCACTTGAAAATGCATTTGCGTTGGATCGTAGGAATGTCAATGCATTCGCTGCCAGTTTCAAGAAATCCTCAGGTTTCTCCAGAGATTCATAGGGAAGTTGATACACCTTGATGGATGAAAGACCCATGTTGTCAAGTCCAGCCTCGATGTCATTGACGATTCGCGAACTAGATCTCGTTTGGTAAGTCAAATCCGTCAAGATGAGAGCTTTGTTGTTTCTCACTTGTCCTCCCAATTCATCCCATTTGTCTAACCAAGGATCCCCGATGATGAACTGTCCAATCTTGTTTCCCAATTTCTTGAGCTTGGCTCGAATCTCGCCCTCCACTGTCTCTTCAATGCCCAATGTCAACATGGCTAGGACCTCCGTCACTGGATATCCCTTGCACCTGACAAACTCTGTGGTCGTGATGATGTAGTGGTAGAGCTTAAGCCATTCGTAGTCATTCTCATTAATCATGTGGGAATCAAGTTGACCTTCTGTCAGCATGTTGAATGACAAGGCAGCATGAAATGTCAATCTTCTCAAATACTGTTTCCAGATCAAGTTGGATCCATACTTGTGAGTGGTGTGAGGGCCCTCTACGATTGAAAGTACAAAATCCTTGCCAGAGCGTAGGAATGCAATTCGCTGTTCCTCACGAGCATAGTCCTCGGCAGCATGGAGTCGCACTTCCACGGTCGAAGGCTTCCTTCTCTTCATCCAGTCTTCAGTTGGAATCCAATCCTTATCTCTTTCTGGTTCAGCATGACCTTGAGATGTTGCTCCGGGTCCAGATCGGAAAGCTGCATGGGTCGACGAAGACGAGGCTCCGCCAGTCGATGATTTTGGCATCTTCTTCGGTTGAATGTTCGAACTTTGTGCTTGTTGCGATGCCTTTGGTTGTGATCCCTCCGTAGGAGCGGATGTACTCTGGGCACTGGGTCCAGTTGTTGTGTCATCATTCACCCATGAAGGTTCCTCATTGTTCCAGAAGTCAACTTCGTCGGGTCTTCGTCCATCTTTGAAGTTCAGGGGGATGTCCCAGTCATCGAAATTGTGCATGTTGCCACCTGTTCCAGCTTGAGTATCGGTCAATGATGTTGTAAAATCTTTGAGGGAACTATGGCAAGCATGACGTTTCTCTTTCTCGGTATATCAGGCCCCTTCATCGGCAATTGAGACGTTGTATCCATGCCCAATCAGGATTCCCATAGGAATGTCAAAGGCCTTGAGGATCGAGAACTGTAGTTCAGACAATTCTGCTACTCTCGCCAAATTTCCATCTCCTCGGGCGCTGGTCTTGTGTCTCTCAAGGGTCGTGCCGAGGGCTAACAAACACAAGAAATGGTTCTGGGCTGCACTCCTCCCTTTCGGTTGATTGGTTTCAAAAGCAACCACATCCTTCATCACATCCTGCAAGATGATCTGATCTGATGGGTTCTGCTCATTGTGATACCTCAGTGCATGTCCTAGGTGCCTCATCTGGACTTCAATCATGTGCTTCATTGCTTTTCGATAGCTGTCATTGTCAGATGGAGACTTCGGATTTACCTTGGTCAACTCGTCCATGACTTTGAAGTACTCGGCTGTCCTTGTCACAGCTAACCATGATGTGGCACTCGGATCTGTGTTGAATGATGGTGTTCCTCGATAGATCTGCTTCATGCTTCGGATCTTCGCCTCAGTTTCGGCTGCAGTGGCTTGATCATCAAAAGGTTCGGGAAAATGTCCTTTGGTCAATACGATCCAGAGCTCATCAAGTCTGTCATAGATCTCCTTGTCCATGAAGCGTCCCACAGTCGCATCTTCGAATGGGCATCTGCTTGCAAAGACTTTCACGAATCTCGATCCCTTTGATAAAAACTCCCATCCTGAGCACCCCTTCTCGATGTCCTGCGCTCTCTGCAACAACTTGTAGGCTACCTCCAGAGCTTGTGCAGTGGCTTCACTGGTGTGTCTGGAGTTTGCAAAGTATGCTGAGTAGACAACTGCAGGCGGCATACCAAACCTGATCCACTGGTTGGCTGTGTCTTCATCGGAGATCAGTCGAAAATTCGAACCTCGGGTGTCACGGAACGGTGATGGAGTCTTGGCTGCAATGGACCCTTCGGACAATCCCTTCAGCACCCGTAATGCAACGGTGATCCGGCTTCCGGCAAATTGCCCTACTGAGTTCAGATCCTGTGTATCGGCCATCCCGCTTTGTACAGAATGAAGTCGCACGGACCGTAGGTCTCGTGACAACTGTTCGAACAGCGAAAATAGTTGTACGAACCGTAGGTCTCGTAACAACCAGTCGGAGTCGAATTCAGAAAGCAGTCGACACGAAAATGAAAAGTGCCACGATGAAAGAACCGAAATTGATGTCAATCTCGAAAAGCACCAGTGCAGTAGCGATCGCTCGAACGAATGGTCAATGGCGTCGAGCTCTCGAGTAGCACAAACGGATGTTGCCACCGACTTGATTGGGTGACTGCGGACATTCTCGGAATCACGAGACATTTCAGCTTTCATTTGTTCATCACATGCAAGCGGCTTCCAACGTTTCATCACTCTGACGTTCACAAATGGACTATTCCTGATTACATGATTATTGATTCCATTCATGATTATCTTGGCTATCCATTTAGTGTAAACTTGAGTAATGCGAGTTTCCCTACCGGCACACTCGGCATGGTCATGACGGCGATCACATCTTCTATGAAGCTTCGGAAAAGACACCCCCCATGAGACAATCTTCCATGGTTTCTTGATTGGTTTGGGAGTCTCTTGGAATTGTGATTTCAAGCCATACATGCATCCATCAAACTTGTGCTCATGAGATACGGTTCCTTCCACAAGTTCTGTCATTCTACGGTCCCTCCAGTAGTCACAACCTCTAGGCAACTCAAGCAAGGCTGGTGATCCCATGTTGATAAGTTCACTTAGCACTGATGCAAACACTTCCCACATCGCCCAGAAGATCTGCTTCTTTGCTTCGATGAGTTGTGTTGTTGCTTCGCTCACCCATCGGTTAATTCGGTTCCATGGTGAACCGCCTGTACATGGACCTGCAAAGAACACTGAATCAAGTTTGGTCCGAAGGCATCGCCTTGCTTTACTGATTCCGTACGGAGAGAGCATGTCGTCATCTTCGGTAATTGGCACGACATGAAACTTCATTTCGTCCTTCATTTTGTTCTGCAAGAACGTAAACCAGTTTCTCTCTTCCGAACATAACAAGACGAAGCATGGGACTGCTTGAGGAACTTCGATCAAATTGATTGCAAGGGAAAACTTCGCAAATTTTGATGTCATCAAGTCACGAGGTGATTTGGAAAATTGAAATTCCAAAGTTCTGTTTTTCTTTTCTCTCCAAAGGATCACCGACACTTTGGGATGGTCAACCTCATGTTTGCCTACTTCAATGTGATATTGATAGGGGACAAAAACATCAGTGATGGGAATAGTTTTCACATCATTGCAATTGGTGCATAGCGTGATTACTCCCTGACTCACTTTACAGTTCTTACCTCCATCTATCACTTCAGCATTGGCGAGCACCCTGAATGTCGATTTTCCAGTCCAAAATTCATTCAACTTGTTCGTTGATTCATGATTGTCGCCCTTGAATCTCCATATGTCTTTGATCACTCGAGTGTTGGTTTTGAACTTTTGTTCAGTTTCCCTCTCATCACATATGATCCTAGGGTCACAAGGACAGTCTTCGCAATCCTGTGGTACAAAGTTTTGCCTTCTTGGCGTTTTGTGAATTCGGATCAATGTCTCTTTCCCATCCCACTGCCAATGGTCTTCATTTTTCTTACCTAACACTTGGGATTTTCGGGTGGATTTTACAAACGGAATGTTATCACTGATGTCCAATTCCGGATGCGTGCGACATAGGCCAGGTGTTGAAGTGGACTGTGGGTGCCCCTTTCCTTCACCCTCACTATATCCTTCACTATATCCTTCACCCTCACTCCCCCCATGAACAAGGCGCATAAGCGTATTGATCACACGTGTGGCTGGCTGAAGGCACTGGTGAATGGATTTCGGGTGTTGAGACGGTGATGTCTGTGCGTCTAAAAACAAGGCATCAACCGAGAACATCAGCATTGGTGAATCGGTCAGATGCTGTACACGGTCATGTTGTGTTGACGCACACGAGTCACGTAGTGATCTCGAGTGGGCAGGCGGGGCATGCACGTGCTTTGACGACATCACCCGGTGGGGTGAGGTCGTTGAAACGGATTGTGAAACAGTGTCCGGGATCAACGGCTGCTTGTTAGGCGAATGGTACTGAAAACACGCTCGTTCAACCCACTTATCAAATCTGATAGCCTGCTCTGGTGGAGATGCACGGTGTTCGACCTTTGTCCAGGCACCATTGAGAAGAACCCATGTGGATCTCAAAACATCTGGCGGCACAATCAAGCCGGGTGGCTTAGGACGATAAAACACCGGTTGCTTGACGACAAAAATGGGATCCATACCTGGCAAGTATTGTAGCTTCTCTTTACTAGTCAAACCCTTCCTATACACTTCTTTTGGCAAAATAGTGGTTTCCGTGTATGGGAAGTTTGGGATATCCTCAGTTTTGGATTGGAAAACTTGGCGAGTAGTCAT
>CAMXCT020000002.1:291270-376270 GCA_947184155.2 Cladocopium goreaui
TCAATGTCAAATCCGGTGTTCTTCACATGGACACATTCTTCATTCAGGTCATGGACTGTATCATGATCCATTGCACAATGTAAGAAGACTTTCTGTCGCATCAATGACTTTTCAAGCATAGCCCAAATGACTTCCTTGCCTTCACCTTCTTTCCAATAAAAAGGTTCACGTCCACAGGCATATATCTGTTTCCAGAATCTTCATTGGTGGAGTGAATAATGCCCTTTTCCTTCAAGATTCTTGCAAGCTCCTCGGCCATGGATACAATTGAAGATTGTGACCCAAGAAACCGGGCATCTCTCAGAATGTTGACGAAAATTGGAAGATGAGCTGCTTGGCTGATCTCAGTGATGATCTCCGCCAATTTGGTGACGAAGTCTGCATTTGGCATCAGTATGCGAGTTTGTCCTCTGAAAAGTGCTGCAAAAGAGATCCAAATGTGAACAGTGGCACTTGAAAATGCATTTGCGTTGGATCGTAGGAATGTCAATGCATTCGCTGCCAGTTTCAAGAAATCCTCAGGTTTCTCCAGAGATTCATAGGGAAGTTGGTACACCTTGATGGATGAAAGACCCATGTTGTCAAGTCCAGCCTCGATGTCATTGACGATTCTCGAACTAGATCTCGTTTGGTAAGTCAAATCCGTCAAGATGAGAGCTTTGTTGTTTCTCACTTGTCCTCCCAATTCATCCCATTTGTCTAACCAAGGCTCCCCGATGATGAACTGTCCAATCTTGTTTCCCAATTTCTTGAGCTTGGCTCGAATCTCGCCCTCCACGGTCTCTTCAATGCCCAATGTCAACATGGCTAGGACCTCCGTCACTGGATATCCCTTGCACCTGACAAACTCTGTGGTCGTGATGATGTAGTGGTAAAGCTTAAGCCATTCGTAGTCATTCTCATTAATCATGTGGGAATCAAGTTGACCTTCTGTCAGCATGTTGAATGACAAGGCAGCATGAAATGTCAATCTTCTCAAATACTGTTTCCAGATCAAGTTGGATCCATACTTGTGAGTGGTGTGAGGGCCCTCTACGATTGAAAGTACAAAATCCTTGCCAGAACGTAGGAATGCAATTCGCTGTTCCTCACGAGCATAGTCCTCGGCAGCATGGAGTCGCACTTCCACGGTTGAAGGTTTCCTTCTCTTCATCCAGTCTTCAGTTGGAATCCAATCTTTATCTCTTTCTGGTTCAGCATGACCTTGAGATGTTGCTCCGGGTCCAGATCGGAAAGCTGCATGGGTCGACGAAGACGAGGCTCCGCCAGTCGATGATTTTGGCATCTTCTTCGGTTGAATGTTCGAACTTTGTGCTTGTTGCGATGCCTTTGGTTGTGATCCCTCCGTAGGAGCGGATGTACTCTGGGCACTGGGTCCAGTTGTTGTGTCATCATTCACCCATGAAGGTTCCTCATTGTTCCAGAAGTCAACTTCGTCGGGTCTTCGTCCATCTTTGAAGTTCAGGGGGATGTCCCAGTCATCGAAATTGTGCATGTTGCCACCTGTTCCAGCTTGAGTATCGGTCAATGATGTTGTAAAATCTTTGAGGGAACTATGGCAAGCATGACGTTTCTCTTTCTCGGTATATCAGGCCCCTTCATCGGCAATTGAGACGTTGTATCCATGCCCAATCAGGATTCCCATAGGAATGTCAAAGGCCTTGAGGATCGAGAACTGTAGTTCAGACAATTCTGCTACTCTCGCCAAATTTCCATCTCCTCGGGCGCTGGTCTTGTGTCTCTCAAGGGTCGTGCCGAGGGCTAACAAACACAAGAAATGGTTCTGGGCTGCACTCCTCCCTTTCGGTTGATTGGTTTCAAAAGCAACCACATCCTTCATCACATCCTGCAAGATGATCTGATCTGATGGGTTCTGCTCATTGTGATACCTCAGTGCATGTCCTAGGTGCCTCATCTGGACTTCAATCATGTGCTTCATTGCTTTTCGATAGCTGTCATTGTCAGATGGAGACTTCGGATTTACCTTGGTCAACTCGTCCATGACTTTGAAGTACTCGGCTGTCCTTGTCACGGCTAACCATGATGTGGCACTCGGATCTGTGTTGAATGATGGTGTTCCTCGATAGATTTGCTTCATGCTTCGGATCTTCGCCTCAGTTTCGGCTGCAGTGGCTTGATCATCAAAAGGTTCGGGAAAATGTCCTTTGGTCAATACGATCCAGAGCTCATCAAGTCTGTCATAGATCTCCTTGTCCATGAAGCGTCCCACAGTCGCATCTTCGAATGGGCATCTGCTTGCAAAGACTTTCACGAATCTCGATCCCTTTGATAAAAACTCCCATCCTGAGCACCCCTTCTCGATGTCCTGCGCTCTCTGCAACAACTTGTAGGCTACCTCCAGAGCTTGTGCAGTGGCTTCACTGGTGTGTCTGGAGTTTGCAAAGTATGCTGAGTAGACAACTGCAGGCGGCATACCAAACCTGATCCACTGGTTGGCTGTGTCTTCATCGGAGATCAGTCGAAAATTCGAACCTCGGGTGTCACGGAACGGTGATGGAGTCTTGGCTGCAATGGACCCTTCGGACAATCCCTTCAGCACCCGTAATGCAACGGTGATCCGGCTTCCGGCAAATTGCCCTACTGAGTTCAGATCCTGTGTATCGGCCATCCCGCTTTGTACAGAATGAAGTCGCACGGACCGTAGGTCTCGTGACAACTGTTCGAACAGCGAAAATAGTTGTACGAACCGTAGGTCTCGTAACAACCAGTCGGAGTCGAATTCAGAAAGCAGTAGACACGAAAATGAAAAGTGCCACGATGAAAGAACCGAAGTTGATGTCAATCTCGAAAAGCACCAGTGCAGTAGCGATCGCTCGAACGAGTGGTCAATGGCGTCGAGCTCTCGAGTAGCACAAACGGATGTTGCCACCGACTTGATTGGGTGACTGCGGACATTCTCGGAATCACGAGACATTTCAGCTTTCAGTTGTTCATCACATGCAAGCGGCTTCCAACGTTTCATCACTCTGACGTTCACAAATTGACTTTTCCTGATTACATGATCATTGATTCCATTCATGATTATCTTGGCTATCCATTTAGTGTAAACTTGAGTAATGCGAGTTTCCCTACCGGCACACTCTGCATGGTCATGACGGCGATCACATCTTCTATGAAGCTTTGGAAAAGACACCCCCCATGTAACAATCTTCCAAGGTTTCTTGATTGGTTTGGGAGTCTCTTGGAATTGTGATTTCAAGCCATACATGCATCCATCAAATTTGTGCTCATGAGATACGGTTCCTTCCACAAGTTCTGTCATTCTACGGTCCTTCCAGTAGTCACAACCTCTAGGCAATTCAAGCAAGGCCGGTGATCCCATGTTGATAAGTTCACTTAGCACTGCTGCAAACACTTCCCACATCGTCCAGAAGATCTGCTTCTTTGCTTCGATGAGTTGTGTTGTTGCTTCGCTCACCCATCGGTTAATTCGGTTCCATGGTGAACCGCCTGTACATGGACCTGCAAAGAACACTGAATCAAGTTTGGTCCGAAGGCATCGCCTTGCTTTACTGATTCCGTACGGAGAGAGCATGTCGTCATCTTCAGTGATTGGCACGACATGAAACTTCATTTCGTCCTTCATTTTGTTCTGCAAGAACGTAAACCAGTTTCTCTCTTCCGAACATAACAAGACGAAGCATGGGACTGCTTGAGGAACTTCGATCAAATTGATTGCAAGGGAAAACTTCGCAAATTTTGATGTCATCAAGTCACAAGGTGATTTGGAAAATTGAAATTCCAAAGTTCTGTTTTTCTTTTCTCTCCAAAGGATTACCGACACTGTAGGATGGTCAACCTCATGTTTGCCTACTTCAATGTGAAATTGATAGGGGACAAAAACATCAGTGATGGGAATAGTTTTCACATCATTGCAATTGGTGCATAGCGTGATTACTCCCTGACTCACTTTACAGTTCTTACCTCCATCTATCACTTCAGCATTGGCGAGCACCCTGAATGTCGATTTTCCAGTCCAAAATTCATTCAACTTGTTCGTTGATTCATGATTGTCGCCCTTGAATCTCCATATGTCTTTGATCACTCGAGTATTGGTTTTGAACTTTTGTTCAGTTTCCCTCTCATCACATATGATCCTAGGGTCACAAGGACAGTCTTCGCAATCCTGTGGTACAAAGTTTTGCCTTCTTGGCGTTTTGTGAATTCGGATCAATGTCTCTTTCCCATCCCACTGCCAATGGTCTTCATTTTTCTTACCTAACACTTGGGATTTTCGGGTGGATTTTACAAACGGAATGTTATCACTGATGTCCAATTCCGGATGCGTGCGACATAGGCCAGGTGTTGAAGTGGACTGTGGGTGCCCCTTTCCTTCACCCTCACTATATCCTTCACTATATCCTTCACCCTCACTCCCCCCATGAACAAGGCGCATAAGCGTATTGATCACACGTGTGGCTGGCTGAAGGCACTGGTGAATGGATTTCGGGTGTTGAGACGGTGATGTCTGTGCGTCTAAAAACAAGGCATCAACCGAGAACATCAGCATTGGTGAATCGGTCAGATGCTGTACACGGTCATGTTGTGTTGACGCACACGAGTCACGTAGTGAGCTCGAGTGGGCAGGCGGGGCATGCACGTGCTTTGACGATCACCCGGTGGGTTGAGGTCGTTGAAACGGATTGTGAAACAGTGTCCGGGATCAACGGCTGCTTGTTAGGCGAATGGTACTGAAAACACGCTCGTTCAACCCACTTATCAAATCTGATAGCCTGCTCTGGTGGAGATGCACGGTGTTCGACCTTTGTCCAGGCACCATTGAGAAGAACCCATGTGGATCTCAATACGTCTGGCGGCACAATCAGGCCGGGTGGCTTAGGACGATAAAACACCGGTTGCTTGACGACAAAAATGGGATCCATACCTGGCAAGCACTGTAGCTTCTCTTTACTAGTCAAACCCTTCCTATACACTTCTTTTGGCAAAATAGGGGTTTCCGTGTATGGGAAGTTTGGGATGTCCTCAGTTTTGGATTGGAAAACTTGGCGAGTGGTCATATCGACATCGGTGCTTGGCTGCAACATGTCCAATACTTCTTTGCTCTGCAAGTCCTGAGGTTCCAACAAGTTGATTAGCATACAAGCTTTCTTCCATGCCATGGGATTCTTGAATCCTTTAGTATGGATATCGGCTGCCATTTTGGCTGTAATTTCATAGATCAATACAAAATGATCCTTTTGGAAATGTTCATGCATGGAGGCAATGGAAATACCATGTGTGCGCTCCAAATGACGCATGGTTGGATTCCGTCCTGATCTGACAACACCAATCATACCTTGATTATCGTCATGAAACAGGAGTTGAGGAAAAACTTTGGCTAAGACTTTCCACAGACTTAATGCGGGGATTCCTAGAGTCCTAAGTGCAGTATCTGCAGCCACAATTTCAGCTTCGGGGGTAGAATGACTAACACACCCTTGTCGCTTACTTCCACCAGCAAGTGGGAATCTTGTGAACTTACCTTGGACTTGTAAGTGCGATCCTGAAGTTGACCTCAAGGATTGGGCACATCCAGCGAAATCCGCATCTGCAAATAGTCCTAACGATAAATCTTCAATTTTGTCTCCGACCCATCCTATCATTTTGAGGGACAATGTGGAATTAACATAACACATTAGGTGATGAAGACGGGCGTCATCATCCTTTGTCCATTTAGTCACATTACGTGCTAAAGCATTGATGGATCTCAACAGGTCAAACCGCGCAATGCGGGCTGCATAAAGCAGCTTCATCAGCACACTAGCTGCATGCGGAGCTAGATTCCCACGGCTCAGCGTCTCACTGTCTTGCGCAGGACGTGAGTTGCCAGTCTCAGGGAGAACAGGCATATCTGGATCGAAGGAATGTGCACACCAAGGACACTCAACTTTGCGTTTTCCATCGGAAGGAGCTCGATACGGGCTGCTTTTCGTTTCCTCTGGAAGGCTTGGAGTTGATACCTTTTTCAATTTTGTGTCCTTACCAATGATGTCAAGATACTTTTCCACCGATAACTTTAACAATCCTTCCATGTTATAAGTTATGGTCTTGACTTTCTTCCCATTATGCAATTGGGTCTCACCTTGGGATAAAACGCATCCTAAGTAAAGTCCCAGATCGGTTTCGGGTTCGATGCGCAGAACAGTGCGCAGCATTTCCCAACCCTTGGCCAGATTTTCGGAGGGCCCAGCAAGCTTAAGGTCATCCACATAGATTACCAACAGCAATTTGAGCTCATCATGAAAATACATAGAAGGCCATTCCTCTCCAATGGGCTTAAAACCAATTTCTTGAACTTTCTTGTCACAATGTTGTTCCCACATCGTGCCTGAATCAGGGTGTCCATACAGGGCTTTGTCGAGTCTTACGACAGGGCGACGGAACTTCCAGTACTGTATCTCCGGAGGCCATGCATCAGTGGGTAACTCCACCCAACACAAAGGTCCCTTCAACTTAGCCTGGATGTAAGCCTGAATCGCATCTGCCAACTTGACGGAGTGCCCAGGAAGACATCCATAAAAATCTGCCCATCGTGAGGCTTCGAAGGAAGCAGGGGAATTTCCCAAATCTTGAAAGAATGCTGCTTCCCAATGCTGATTCTTCACTTGATTTCCTAGCAGAACGCCTCTTCCCTTGAATTTTCGTCCAGGATTGTCTTCTGACAGCTGGTAATTCTTTTCCACGCATATGCCATGGACTCTGGCCATGTGTACTTCCTTTTTGTTCTTCTTGGCCTCTGCAACAACATCGTCGTATTCACGAACCATTGTAAAGTCAAATACCTCTTGATCACGAAGGCCTTTCCACTCCTTGAGCATCGCCTCTTTGGCCTTTGGGTTAGACTCAATCTCAGCTCTGCCCACAGGTCGTGAAACCATTGCATTGAAAAGTTTGCTTCCAAGACCTCCTGAAGGTATCTTGGTTCGGTGACTTTGATTTGATGCAGAAGTACACGGCATAGTTGGAAATGGAATGTATTCATCATCATCAGTGGTTATGTCCTTCACGTTCTTGACGTTAACACACTTGCCATTTTTGATCATTGTCGACTCTCCTGGCGTAGCCATGGAAAACCTCGAAATCTCACCTGACAATGTGCTCCAAACTTCACCACTCCACGATGCTTTTGGGCCACGTCCTTTCTCGACCTCCGACCATTCATCCCATTCAGTGAGATATTCCTCGTCGTCCGGGACGTCAGTAGAAGCATTGGAACATGGACTAGCATCAGCATTCCTCTTCACTTTTCGACAATCAATGTATCGTCTTCCATGTACATCGTCATCATCGACTATGTCGTACAAATCAAGATAAGTACTTGTACATGTGATAGGTAAGGTAATTCTGTTCTTCACAACTTCACCAACACCTGCATCGGATTTCTTTGATTTCGAATGAGAGTCATCCTTCTTACTTTCATCACCACCTTCATCGTCCTTGGACTTTGGCTCGTCCTTGTCTTTCTTTGAATCTTTCTTCTCCTTCTTCGTTGCCTTCTTCTTCTTTTCTTCGACCAATCTTTTGGCTTTGTCATCGGCCTCTTTCTTCTCCAACTTCTTCTTCTCGGCTTTGAGGATGGTATTCCGATCAGATTGAGAGAGTTTGCGCCATTCTTCAGGAGAATAGGTTCCTTTGGGACGCAACGACGTCCTGAACATTCGTCTACCGTCATCTCCAATCTTGTATGGGTAACCCTTGACGTTCAACTTGACCTTCTCACCATCGTCATTGAGGTATACCTTCCCATCTCCAGCCTTGCCCATCTTCCAATGGTCTGGTTGGGCGTCGATCAATTCCTGGAGGGTCATCTCTTCTGGATCTTTGTCCTTGTCGAAGATATCCTCAGGGTCATCAAGAGGCTTCTTTGAGACTTTTCCACCACTTGGTCCAGGTCCACCGTCGTCTCCGTCATCAAGCTCATCATCATCTTCATCTTGGTCATGTTCTTCGTCATCTCCATGAGGCATTTTGGAGGGGTCGCCATCGAGGATTTCTCTTTCTTTCATTCCTTCCAATGTGGTGTTCACCCTCTCATATTCCTGCTTACACGGAAATGTCAATGGAGTGACCATCTCGACCTTTTCAGTCAAATGAGGTTTGAGAAGACGGTGTTCAGGTTTGCTAGCATCGTCACCAAGATTTTGATGTACGAATTCACTCAGAGGCCATACTTTGTATTGTCTTGACCAATGCATCCCTGGACCAATGTGATATCCTGCAAACACTCCTGGAATAGAATCAGGCCCGAACTTATGAAGTTGTCCTGCTTCTCTGGTCTTTGGAGGCTTGTAGTTCACGCGAGCACCATAGGGAATGAGTTTGCCAGCAAATTCAGATCCATGGGGTTTGCACCAAGCGCTCAAATCATCATCGTTGGGTTCTACGTTGAGTAGATGACATACGCAAAGGATTGCTGTTCTCCAGAAACAAGGTGGTAATCCAGCTTCCAAAAGACATGTAGAAGTAGCTGTGAGAATAAATTGGTTCGTTCTTTCGGCAATTGAGTTGGTTTGAGGTCTTCCAGGCAACGAATGATCAATTGGTATCTTCATCTCATTCATGGCTTCAATGAATTGAGGAGCATGATCAGAGTAGGCCTGTCTGACCTTCTTGGCGCCGATGAACTGTTTCACTGCTCTAACTACATCATCTTTGGTCATTCGATCAGATGGATAAGCACCAATGATTCCTGTATAACAGTCTCTGACAACCAACACTTCCTTCTCGAGGACCAACACGTCATCATGGACTTTGGATGTGTCCACCGCATCAAAGGTAATGAGGTCGCCAAACTTCTTGAGTTCCCTTTTGTATGCACCACGACGAGTCTTGAAGTGCTTCATCTTTGCTCGAATGCATGAGTCGCAATATGGATTCTTGTATCTGTGGGTCAACTTGTGATTCAAGCTATTAGCTTCTCTCTTGAGTGTTCCTCTTTTGGCAACCCTAGATTCACCTTCAACAACATCGATTTCGATGTCATCTTCATCTCCTTCAGCGGCATCTTCAGGAGCACCATGACCGTCATCTTCAAGGTCAGTCTCGTCCCCAGGAGGATCGCCAAGCGGGGTTCCTGGTTCGTACTCGCCGCCCTCAGGTGGTTCTTCTTCCTCTTCTCCAGGAGTTGCCGAATGTTTCTGCCGGTTCATTGTTCTTCTCTTCTTCTTCTTGAGCTTCTTGACGTGTCGGGAACAATTGTGATCCTCAGTCGATGTCTCAAGACCACTTTCTCCATCGAGATGTACTCTTCGTGAGGATTGACCAATATTGCTAATAGTATCGTCGAAGTCATCGACTCCAATTTGAGAGTGTGTCAAAAGGTCATGGATCTCTGATGCATGATGGCATTCATGAGGAGTGCATTCATATGTTCCAAGATCAACATAAGGAATGTTATCATGGATTGTCAGGTCGATGCGCTCACCATCCTTTGTAATCAAGAAGGGCATTTTACCAGATGGCCATACAAAGGAATATCCTTCTTCCATGCATCGTTTCCCAAGAGACATCACGGACGGAGTGTCGTCCAGTACATAGGCATGAGAGGTCACATCAAAGGTTCCCAAGTCAATCTCCGCTTCTGTCTGAGTAGCAGTTGAACCGTTGGCAGTGTGGAACATGATAGGATCACAAGTTCGTTGCTTCAAGTTCATCCTCTCGGCCTTCCTTGCAGAAATCAGATCGTGTCCGCTGCCAGAATCCAGGATGAATCTACGATCTTTGGCTTGCACTGGTAGTGAGATGCACATTACGTTCTTGGACTTCATGAGGGATTTTCCAGCTTCATGTTCAACAAGCTCTTCAATAAAAGTCAAGTCATCATGATTATAGTCCAGTTTGATCAACATGTCGAACTTGGGGCCAATGATGATTCTAACTTCATCAACGAAACGATGGAGTCCACATCTGTCCATGATGATAGCCTTGGCCCGTGCTCGGACTGAACCGAGGGTGTTGTCGGACTTGGACTGATCGTCGGTCAAATCATCAACTTTCCAGAAGACATATTGCTTGTTGGGGTCACGATACATACGTTTGGGTAGTCCCTCCTGGTAGTCCTCAATGGCGATCTCGTGCACCTCAGGTTCCAGATCAAATGAGATCCTGCGATCATCAGAAGACTTCTTTGCACTGGCTATCCTCGGTGAGGTATAATCCATAGAATCTTCATTGTCGCTATCAAAGAAGGAATCAATGGTAATGGGAGTCGCCTTCTTCTTTGGTGTCTTCTTGCTGGTTCTCTCTGAGGATGCTGAAGGCGATCGATCTGCATGTAGGAATTTGCACTTGCTTCCGAACTTGCAGGTACCCTCTTGCCAATTCCAACATACCTTCTTTTTGGGTCCAGCTGAAGATGAACTTCCTCTACCTTTCCCTCTTGATGAATCTCGACTTCCGCTTCTGCCTTTCTTACCTTTCATCTTGGCATCATAGACCTTCTGAGAATGACTGTAAAGACATTTGTCACCTTTGTTGCATCCTCCCTTGTTGAAGAAGTAGTTACAGAATATCTTCTTCTTGTCAACGGGTGAAGATGATCTTCCCTTCCCACCTTTGCCTTTCTTGTTGTTCTTGTCGGCATGGAATTTCGGAGAAGGTGTAGGAAGTACCGATGCAGCTTCACTCTTCGCTTTCGCCTTAGGACGTTTGGGAGGATCACCTGTAGACGATGCGGCCGCTTCATTCTCCTTCTTGGTCTTGACGGGAGCGGCAGGCTTGTCTGCATCTTCTAAGGCAGGTGTCGTCTTGTTAGAGGACAATGACAGTTTCACTGCACGTTCTCTATCTTTCAACAGTCGTTCTTGCTTCCCTCGTGCTATGTATCCCTTGATCATACCAGTTAGGTAAGCATAGGTCTTCTCAGGATGCCCTTCATCAAAGGTTTTGTATCGGTTGATATCGAAGGCCATAAGCTTTGAATGTTCAATCTTCCGGAACAAAGTGTCACGCAGGGAATTGTTGGAAGGCAGATCATCATGTTTCATATTGTATACGATGTCAAGCCACTTGTTGTAGAATGCCTCAAGTTGGTCATCTCCATAGTAGTTGAACATATACAAATGATGGGCATTGTAGAGAACTTCAGTGTGGTCAGGTGACTTGAAGCTAATCAATATCATTGCAAATAGTTCTCGTCCCTTGATGAAGTCCCCACTTCTCCCATACAATTGGTTCTTCATGGACATGTCATACTTCACTTGCATAGACTTGTCCCCAGCATTGTCAATGACTTTCCTCAAGGCATTGGAGAGCTTGGCATCAATGGATTGGAATCTCACATCAGGAGCTTTGGCCAGCGCCTCCAAGTCAGGTTGATCTGCAAGACACGGAGCTAACCACGCCTTCCAATCTTCATAGTTTCGATCTCCACTTGCAACGCAAACTTCATGAACGACACTTCCCTTCCAGGATGAAAGTTCAGTGGTCTTAGGCCAGGGTTGGAGGCTGATCTTTTCGGCTTCTCTTAGAGATACGGATGACTTGGATCTATCCCTTTCAAGGTTCTCCAACTCCTTGACATTTGTGTTGTACTCGTTCCTGAGCTTCTCGAAGGCTTCAGCTTCTGCTCGGTATTCCTGCTCTTCATCATTGGCACGATCTTCAGCTTGAGAGAAATTGTTCTTATAGTAATCTTTACGATCTTCCATCTTCTTCAACTCATCTTGAAGATTTCGAACTTCAGCGTTCCTCTCTTGCTTCATCTCGTCCAACTCTGCTTTCAGTTTGGCACACTTCTCTTCACATTCATTCCGAGGCATGGCATTACTGGGGTACCCATGTAATGTAGTCGGTCTATTCATTGATGAAGAAGAATGAGCTTGGTTTTCCAACTTCAGGGCAGCAATGGTGCTCGACATTTCTTCTACCTCAGCGTAACGCTCATTGGCCAATTGATGCATCTCGGTCAAATGGCTTTCAGGAATGGAATAGTCAGTCGCACCTTTGATCACGAGTCTTCTATCGTTCAACATCTTGATGGACTTACCTGCATCCCTGTGAGCACGCTCAAGAGAGTCCTTTTGAGCTTCAAGTTCAGTATGAAGGCGAGCAATAGCTGTGTCCCTGTCATTGATTTCATTGTGCAAACTGTCGAACAAGTTACTTGTCACATTCGGATTGTTGCTCATGTGATCGATCTTGTTCAGAGCATCTTGATATTTCTTACCAGTTTCATCAAAGTTTCGCTGGAAGACTTTGAGCAGGTCCTCAGTGTCAATGAGTTCAGATCTATTCTGCAAGTACAACTTGTCAACCTCAGCCTTAGATTCCTTCAAGCTGTCACGTTCACGCACGGCTTGCATGTACATCTCATAGAGAGGTCCTCCATGCGGTGATCTGCTTGGTGATGATCTTCTGGCTTGTTGACAGGAAAGTTCATGATACTGATTCTTCGATTCAGTCAGTTGCTGTTGCATTCGATCTAAAAGACTTTGTTTCATGTGTAGTTCAGAACGTAGTCCCATGATCCTCATGTCCCGCATGCCACCTGATTCAGCTAGAGATTCTTCAGAAACCCTGTTCTCAGAAATCGCTAGTCGAGATTGTAAGTTCTCACTGTGGATCACCTGCAATCGAAGTTGCGATTCTTCCAAAGCTAAGTGATGTTCACATTCTGCATAACGGTCATGTTCAGATCTTATGTTACTACGGAACTCCTTCATGATCTCGTCCCTCTTCATGTCAGCAGCATCGAGCTCAGTTTCCAGTCGCCTGACGTTCATGGCCATGGTGTGCTTCATCGTCTGGTTCTGATTAGCAACCTCGAGCATCTCGATCTGTAAAGCACATGTCTGGTCGTTAGCATAGCCGACCGCTAGAGCTTCCTGCTTGGCATTCATCTCTGCGTTTTCCAGTTCCAGTCTGAGTTGATTGATGTGAGCATTCGCATCAGCGCCCACATGCACCATAATTGCGTTCGCTTGTCCCATTTGTTCATCGAATTCCGAACGTAGTCGTGAATATTTGAATTCCAAATGAGATGCAGCTTCATTCGACATAGTCTGATACCTTTCCAACTCTTCGATCCTGTAGGTCGCACCTTCGTCTTCTTGTTGTGCAGCCTGTAACTCGAAGTTCAGCATCTGGAGTTGTTCGGTCATCGACATCATCTCTTGATGAGTGGTGCTTTCCAGGAAATTAAATTGTTGATAGGCATATGCTGTCGTCTCGCTCAATCTTGCCTGAAGTACGGATTCTTCTTCAGTGGCCCTTTCCAGTGATGTCTTGTATTCAGCTAATTCACTCTGATAGGCAGTGAAGATGTCGCTACCACTTGATGGGGCGTTCACTTGTTGATAAGATCCTGTCCCTGATGGAGTAGCGTCCTGAATCGGTGAAGGCGGATTCGACGACGTAGTCTTTGCCTTAGTCCTTGGAGTCATCGGAGGCGACAATTGTCGTGCAGATGATCTTCTCTTTCCAGGTGTACTGTCCCTATCTTCAATTGCTTGCATTGTCGAAATTTGTCTCCCTCTAGGAGCAACCAGAGGTCGCCTGGGTAGGCTTGTTCTCAGTTCTGAGGCATCGCTTCCACCAGTGTCGATACTCTGTGAAGAATTTGACTGCGTGCCGGCAGCTGGTGCAACGGCATGTCCAGAGAAAGAAAATGCATTATCGCTGCTATCCTGCTCAGTCATCTGTAAGGCCCGCGGCTACCCGCTCGTAGGCTCCGTAGGAGTCCTACGGCTGATAACCTGCGAATCGGAGGTTATCTCCCCGATTATGTTCTGATGTTTAGTTGCGTTCAGTGACGACGGCACAGGAGTTGCGGCTTCAGCATGGCTATATTTTCCTTCTGGTGCTTGCAGTGATCTTGAGCCAAAGGTGCAATTCGATGCATCCCTTGGCGGTGGACAATAAGGAGTTGAAATACATAGGAGTGTGTGATAGTCCGTAGCCTACACTCCATTCGCATATGTATGTATGTATGTATGTATGTATGTATGTATGTATGTATGTATGTATGTATGTATGTATGTATGTATGTATGTATGTATGTATGTGTGTGTGTATGTGTGTATGTGTGTATGTGTGTATGTCTGTATGGTTGTATGTATGTATGTATGTACGTACGTCCGTCCGTCCGTCCGTCCGTCCGTCCGTATGTATGTATGTATGTATGTATGTATGTATGTATGTATGTATTGTATGTATGGTATGTATGGTATGTGTGGTATGTATGGTATGTCTGTAATGTAATGTAATGTAATGTAATGCAATGCAATGCAATGGAATGCAATGTAATGTAATGTAATGTAATATGTATGTATGTATGTATGTATGTATGCATGTATGCATTAATAAAAATAATAAATATATGTGTGTGTGTGTGTTTGTGAGCACGATTAGCATATATTTTATATAATGTAAATATACATACATGCGTGAGTATATATCTCAAACATACTCAAAACTATTTGTACAGTAACTCGGTACAGTAATTAGTCATGCCGACAGACTCATAGGGCCTTGATGATCTCCTTAAAAAGTGGTGTGTCAATGTGGTAGGCATACTTCTGGCCTGCCATTGCTCAAGCCGCAAAACCAACCGCAAACTCATGTAAAGCCCAAGTGATTAGATAATTTTTGAAATTGAGGGCCGGTGTCGATTTCAGTTTGAAGAGTAAAATTAGAAATTCAAAAGAAAAAACATAAATCCAGATACACATCGCCACAACCACTCTGAGCAACAATGCATGACTACCCATGACTATGCATGACTATGCATGACTGATAGACTCAGTGCCACATCACGGGCCTCTGAGATCCCACTTTGGCAGGAAGATCTCCCACACGCCAAACTTCTCCCGGCAAAACATAGGATGTGCTCGGCTGTCCCAAAAATTGAAGTCACCCACCAAGCTCACAGAATGTGCACTTGGCGCCCAGACTGCAAAGCGGGTTCCCCACAGTCCTGGAAGGAAAAGAGCCTGAAGAAAGTATTTTTCCATGTGTGTCCATATTTTCCATGTTTATGTTTCCCTAGAATTGTCGCCTCATCACATCGAATGCAGACAGCTAACGATTGTGACAACTTCGATTTATATCGCACATTCTTGACTTTTGAACGTGCTCCAGAAAAACATGAACATTATTGGACATCATTGGATCAGGGTGCCCTTCTCGAATGGCAGGTCCTGGCTTGTGAGTGTGGAGCTCCATGTGATGGGCACCAAACCTCATGTTGGGATGATGCGATTCCGTGGCTCTGAGCCTGGATGGTTTGGTCTCAGCATGTCTCAACTCACATGGGGGATAGCATCTGGGATGAATATATCGATTTGCTCAGGGGAAAATTCTGGTACCCAGATAGGAGGTGCCAACATGTGCCAACCATTTATAACGCCAAGTTGGCCCCAGGTAAGATATCATAAGATATCCATATCCCCAAAACACAGCCTCAAATGGCACCGTACCTCCACTATCCTCCACTCAGCATTCAGCAAGGAGCATGGATGCTGGTGGCGTCTCCGTCATCCCATGAGCCCAGCCGGTTAGGAAAGACTCTGGCAGCAAAGGTCCTAGCCAAAGCAAGAAATCCCTGTCTTGTATTGGACCTGTCATTCTGCGGATTGTGACACTTAAATATGCATGAAAAAATATGCATACATATATATATATATATGTGTGTGTGTGCGTGTTATATAATATGATATGATATGATATGATATGATAGGATATAATATGATAGGATATAATATGATAGGATATAATATGATAGGATATAATATTATCTAACATGATATGAAATGATATAGTACAATATAATGTGATATTATATGATATTATATGATATTATATGATAGAATAATATACCATAATATAATATAATATAATAATATAATATAATATAATATAATATGATATGATATGATATGATATGATCGAAGGAAGTTTAGAAGTGAAACTTCCGACAATATGGACAGTTGAAAAGCAGAGGTGAAAAGAGTCAGAAGAGAAAAGATCAGAAGAAAGAAGATGCAGATGCGCGAAAAGGTGGAAAGTCGCGAAACACTGTGTTTTCCAATGATTTGGGGCTCCGGAGGGTCGAAAAGTAGGCTCGCTAAAGCGGCGGGTGCGGAGCCAGCTGGCCAGATGAGAGATGAAAAATTGCACGCCGTTGTGGCGCGAAGCACATTTCCAAGTCAAAAGGTACAAAACACCTCAGGTCCGGACCACTTTTGGAAGTTGAGATGTCGAAAAAGTGCACGCCGTTGTGGCGCGAAGCACATTCCGAAGTCAAAATGTTAAAAACACTAGGGGTTCGGACCACTTTTGGAAGTTGAGATGTTGAAAAAGTGCACGCCGTTGTGGCGCGAAGCACATTTCGAAGTCAAAATGTACAAAACACATCCCCCATGTACAGCTCGCTAGATGCTTTGCGGCCGACTTTATAGAGAATAGCCTGGTATAAACTGGAATGGCCACATGTTTGGAGTCTATAAAGTGGAAAGCCAACATGTTTTGTCTATAAAGTCAAAATCCAACGTTTGTATAAAGTCGCCTGGCCGCGTAAAAACATAAAACTCGATGTAGGTTTTTGAGGGTACTTGTGAACATGTCCCATGACTATAAAGTGAGATGCCGAACATCCAGATAGTAATACTTGTGTCGAACAGTGGCACTATAATGTGGATTTCCTACTAAACAACCATCGTTGTAGTAGCGATGATTTTCTTAATCGCGACGATGGAAGCATCGACATGATTGTCTATAAAGTTGAGGGGCCACGTTCAAACTTTGGGGGAATATCATCGATCTCATCGATGGGGAACCCAAAAGATTTCGAATGACTTCGAAACCGAACGAAACCGACAGCCACACAAATATCTATATCGAAGTCGTTAACAGAATCTATGGTAAAACAAAATCTATGTTGGACTGGCCACTTTATACCCCCTCCCCCAACAGAGAATGCCTCTATAAAGTGGCCAGTCCAAGTAAAAATGATAAAGTGGCCAGTCCAGGTAAAACCCCTGAAAAAACAGAATCTATGTTGGACTGGCCACTTTATACCCCCTCCCCCAACAGAGAATGTCTCTAACACACTTTCCTTTGAAAGGGGTCCTTGGGGTGAAAGCGGTCCTGGGCGCGCCGCGCGCGCGCGCGCCAAAATGGCTTCAATTTTGAGACCTTTTTCGCGCGCGCGCGCCCCGCGCCCAGGACCCCATTCACCCTGAAGACTTTCAAGGGAAATCTTCTTCTCTATAAAGTGGCCAGTCCGGGTAAAACCCTGTAAAAACAGAATCTATGTTGGACTGGCCACTTTATACCCCCTCCCCCAACAGAGAATGCCTCTATAAAGTGGCCAGTCCAGGTAACACCTGAAAAAACAGAATCTATGTTGGACTGGCCACTTTATACCCCCTCCCCCAACAGAGAATGCCTCTATAAAGTGGCCAGTCCAGGTAAAACCCCTGAAAAAACAGAATCTATGTTGGACTGGCCACTTTATACCCCCTCCCCCAACAGAGAATGCCTCTATAAAGTGGCCAGTCCAGGTAAAACCCCCTGAAAAAAAAGAATCTATGTTGGACTGGCCACTTTATACCCCCTCCCCCAACAGAGAATGCCTCTATAAAGTGGCCAGTCCAGGTAAAACACCTGAAAAAACAGAATCTATGTTGGACTGGCCACTTTATACCCCCTCCCCCAACAGAGAATGCCTCTATAAAGTGGCCAGTCCAGGTAAAACCCCTGAAAAAACAGAATCTGGTACAACCCCTGAAAAAACACATTTTTACCTGGAATGGCCACTTTATACCCCCTCCCCCAACAGAGAATGCCTCTATAAAGTGGCCAGTCCAGGTAAAACCCCTGAAAAAACACATTTTTACCTGGAATGGCCACTTTATACCCCAGCCAGTGGGCTCCAGGACTTTGACCCGGAAACGGAAGGACTGACAACAAGGTAAAGGGGGAAAACTACAACGGAGAGGTACAACGGGAAGGCTACCACAAGAAAATGAGACATGTCACGTTTATATACGTTTATTGTTTTCAATGTGTCATATAGATTGGCGATGATTGGTATATTGAATATGTTGTAGATGTATTTTGGAACATATGTATACCTATGATTCACACATCAATATAAATATATATAAATCATAAACACATGCCAAACCAAAAACTTTTAGCTGAGTATTGTATTCCCAATCTGTTGGCAAATGTCCAGCCGATTCACCATGCGTGACCCAACAAGATTCAAACTATGGATTGTTTACTTTCGAAAATATTTTTTTACTGGTTCTTGCAAACAATTTTATAGAGGATGGGCATGGACCGGCCAGTTTATACAGAGGGTGGGGCTGCCAGAAATGACGTGATCAAGCCACTTTATAGAGCTGAACTTTCTTGCAAACCATTTTATAGAGGATGGGCATGTGGCCGTGGTTTTGGTCCATAGATGTCCATAGATTTTTAGGATGATTTTGGGAGATTGTCGTCATAGATATACGTAGATTCACCCAGTAATTTTTGTTTCGAAAGTAAACAATCCATAGTTTGAATCTTGTTGGGTCACGCATGGTGAATCGGCTGGACATTTGCCAACAGATTGGGAATACAATACTCAGCTAAAAGTTTTTGGTTTGGCATGTGTTTATGATTTATATATATATATATATATATGTTTATTGATGTGTGAATCATAGTGTCATAGGTATACATATGTTCCAAAATACATCTACAACATATTCAATATACCAATCATCGCCAATCTATATGACACATTGAAAACAATAAACGTATATAAACGTGACATGTCTCATTTTCTTGTGGTAGCCTTCCCGTTGTACCTCTCCGTTGTAGTTTTCCCCCTTTACCTTGTTGTCAGTCCTTCCGTTTCCGGGTCAAAGTCCTGGAGCCGACTGGCTGGGGTATAAAGTGGCCATTCCAGGTAAAAATGTGTTTTTTCAGGGGTTTTACCTGGACTGGCCACTTTATAGAGGCATTCTCTGTTGGGGGAGGGGGTATAAAGTGGCCAGTCCAGGTAAAAATGTGTTTTTTCAGGGATTTTACCTGGACTGGCCACTTTATAGAGGCATTCTCTGTCGGGGGAGGGGGTATAAAGTGGCCAGTCCAACATAGATTCTGTTTTTTCAGGGGTTTTACCTGGACTGGCCACTTTATAGAGGCATTCTCTGTTTGGGGATGGGGTATAAAGTGGCCAGTCCAACATAGATTCTGTTTTTTCAGGGGTTTTACCTGGACTGGCCACTTTATAGAGAAGAAGATTTCCCTTGAAAGGGGGTCCTCAGGGTGAATGGGGTCCTGGGCAGCTCTATAAAGTGACTTGGATGATGTATCTCATGACTCTATAAAATGCTCTGCCGCAATTTTCTTTCTATAAAGTGCCCTGGATGCAGCACAAATTCTTCTTCTTAAAGGGCAAGTTTCACTCTATAAAGTGCTTTGCCATGTATACAGCCCCAACAGAAAAATATTGGCCCGAAATAATTGGGGAGACATGTTTCTATAAAGTGGATGGTGTGACATATTATGGCCATTCTTTGAAGGGAACCAACGGTCTATAAAATGCATTGCCGCATATATTGAGTCGTTTCCTTGTGGGAAACCAGCCGGGTATAAACTGGAAAGCCAACGTTCTAATAAAGTCATCTTCCAGGTCCAAGGGCATGTTTCTCGCGCAAAACACGGCTTTATCCCCCATTGTCGGTATATAAAGTGGCGACAGGAAACCCACTTTATAAGCGCAAAGGATGTCCACTTTATAGTGAGCTATACATGGGGGATCAAAACACACCATTCTCGGACCACTTTTGGAAGTTGAGATGTCGAAAAAGTGCACGCCGTTGTGGCGCGAAGCACATTTCGAAGTCAAAAGTGTTAAAAACTGACGGTCTCGGACCACTTTTGGAGGTTCAGATGTCGAAAAAGTGTCGAAAAAGTGCACGCCGTTGTGGCGAGCACATTTCGAAGTCAAAAGTGTAAAAAACTGCGGGTTTTGAGCCTTTTTTGACGTGAAGATGTCGAAAAAGTAGACACTGATTAACTTAACTAACTTGACTAACTTAACTAACTTCACAAACTTAACTACCCTAACTTCGACGACAACAGCAACAGCAACAACAACAACAACACCAACCACAACAACTACAACTACAACAACTACAACTACAACAACTACAACAACTACAACAACTACACAACAACTACAACTACAACTAGTACAACTACAACAACTACAACTACAACAGCAACAACAACAACAACAGCAACAACAACAACTACAACTACAACTACAACAACTACACAGCAACTACAACTACAACTAGAACTACAATTACAACAACTACAACAACAACAACAACAGCAACAACAACTACAACTACAACTACAACTACACAACAACTACAACTAGAACTACAACTAAAACAACTACAGCAACAACAACTACTACTACTACTACAACTACAACAACAACAACAACTACTACTACTACTACACTACACAACAACTACAACCACACAACAACTACAACTACAACAACTACAACTACAAAACAACTACAGCTACAACTATATGACTGCAACTACACTACACTAATTACATTACACCACAACTACAACTCCACTACGCTACAACTACAACTACAGTTGCAGTACGTCACACTACATCCAGCAGTTGTGGGTGAGGTGACCACTGCAACCATTGCAACCATTCCAGCAAACACAACTCCAACCACCTTTCGGTCAATCAGTGGCTTCGCTCTGCCATCCCTGATTCACAACAGCCAACTTCTCCTATAGGTTTCCTATTTTTGAAACTTCCGCCACCGCCTTGTGCGGTACTACTGGTAGAAGAAAATAATACAAAATAGGATATGATATGATATAATATGATAGACAATGATAGAATAGAATAGAATAGAACATATCTAATGCAATATAGATTTTTCACCCAACTTGAACCTGCAACCTTCTGGAAAGTTGAACATGAGATATACAAAACGTATCTGAGATCAACTAATTAAATAGGGCATGCATTGCTTGGGTGATCTAGCCGCGCTTGCGGCCAGGAACAGTTGTCCCAGCTGGTGCAGCTGCATTGTCGCAGTCGCGAAGTCGCCGGTCCTAAAGAGTGTGGGTAGGTCAACACACTCGTGTGGCCACCACTGTACCTCAGTTCACTCCAATTGATCAGCCTGTTGGTTGGAAATGGATGGAAATGGTTGGAGTTGAAATGTTTGCGCTATTCAACACTGGACCAATCTGGACCACCTTTTGGCGCGCAAATCATGCAGTCCCTTGTAAATGTATCAACCGAACAATCTGAACAACAAGCGAAACGTCGCACCAGCTGTGAGTAGTTGACCACTTCCCTTAAAAGAAACAAGACACTGGACGCTGATGTCGTAGTTCCAGTGCTGAAGTTGGGACTTGTCTTCTTTACCTGACACTCCATGCCATTGCGGCATGTGTCTGCCATCATTCTCCAGCGTGCACCCAATATTTGGCATTATTTGCTGTCATTTGCTGGCCCATCGTGACCCATACGTATAAGAGTGGGTCACGGGTATTGTCTCGTTGCTGGCCGGCTAACTTCTGAAAAAAAAATCGGGTCAAGCTTTACAAACGCACAACCAGTTTTCATGGCCGCGCCTGTGTACAGGAAAGCACGCTCAAATAGCCAAGGACATTCTGGTGGGCAATGGTACACAGGCAAAAGCGGCACCTGGACAAACAAAAATGGTCAATGTATGGTCAATGTGTTGTATTCAACCTGAAATAACCTGAACCACTCCCAAGAATCGCAAACCAATTCTCAGCAATGCAGATTTGGATCCAATTGAAGATCATTGTGAGTTTCGCCGCAGCATGCCCAATGTTTCACTTTAGTAGGAAACATTGCAGAGAAAAAAGGCACCCAACAGGTGGGTTGTCCAACAAACCTCGAGATGCTTTGAGCCTTCTCGGGCGGATCCTCTTTGGCATCTGAGCACTCAGGAAGGAAAATCTCCTGCACTTTGCCAAGGCTTCTGTGCGTGTGCCTTCCAGTTATAGAATCTGTCGATGGAATCCTTGCACCTCTGAAATGCTGAACCCCGAAAACGACATGAGAGAGCGCATGCCTGCAGTGACAGCAAGCTTTCGATTGTAGCGGTGGTGGTTGGAAGCTTTTTATATGCTACACAATTTCTTGTTCAGTGGTGTTACATAGAAACAAGCAAGAGGTTGCTCTGGTCGGCGATTTCAACCCATCCCATGTTCCCCAAGTGAAAGACATAATGAATATGTTTATGAATGAAAAAATAGGCCACCAACCAATCACCTCTGCATCCAGCCACCATGGTGACCCAACAGCACCCGCTCCAGCTCGTTGATCACGGAAACGGCTTCAGCACCACTCACCCAGCAACGGAGGACGACGAAAGGTCCCATGACCTGGCACAAGCTGGGGGCCCATTGACAACCGGAGCCACTAATATCCATTAACATCATTTAACATCCACTCACATCAATTGACCCGCCCCAAAATCATAGAAAATGGCTGAAAATGGCTGATGGTTTGGAGGTGCATAGTTTCAATCTCTCTGGAGAAAAAAAGCCGTTTGTGCTAAGGGGATCTTCATCCCAAAGAGGAAAATATTGTTGAAACCTCCTACAAAAATTAAGGCTTTGGGCACTGCAATTCTCATGTTCTCATGGCTAAAGTTGGATACCCCATTGATGGCAGGAGACGATTTTAGGATGAGGGTGATGAGCTTTTCTGGCAGAAAACTCACCCAATGAAGCTGGAAGGCAGCACGATTTACCCATAAATACCTGGGTTTCATGACGCACAACCCCCCGAAAATCATCCAAAGTCAATAACAGTCTTCCGATTTTTAACAGTGATTTAAGTGGATCTTAAGCTGTGTCACAGTTCCGATCCGCCGGTCGAAACACACTTTTTGGATCTTTTTGGAGCGTGCCATGTGCCAGTTTCATCTGACTGTATTACACAAACTCCGAGTCCAATGGGGGCAGTGAGGCATCTTTTCATGAATTCACTCACCAGTGGACCTAAGCTTTAAACATAATGAAGGGTGGCCATGGATCTTGGTTCTTGGCCTGATACGTTCGCTTCAAAATGTCTTCTTGGCTTCGAAGGCGCATGTGATTTCAAAACATTTCCAATATTTTCCAATATACGTTGAGCCTGCTGGGCCCTGCAATTTGGCTGACCTTCCTCCCTGTGGGGGTGCGGCGCCCGTTTTTCACCACTTATCAACACACCTCCAAATTAAATATATACTTTCAAAGTCCCGCCGAATCTGAAGCCAAGTTCTGCAGACTGCCCGACATGGCCACGATGACATTGTGGCACATACACGGCAAGACTAGCTGTAGTCTTAGAGCCGTGAGTCGGTCGCAGTGGCAACCGGATGACAGACCACTAGACAAGCAAGGACGAACGTACAAAAACATCATCGTGCTACGGCTGGTTTCAAATCAGTTTCAACTTGCTTCATCTGGATGGCTTCCTGCAGTCTTGAAACAGAAATTTCGCTTGGAGGACCGAGAGATTTCTGCAGAGTATATTCATACATATTGATAAGCAAATAACTACATACCTTGTATGAAGTCCACGAGATTGCTCTCCTCTCTCTTGTACTTGAGAATGTCGGACACTAGGCCCTCGAGCCCTCCAAGCAAAGATAGTCTACACCTATCTAAATCTAGGACAACACAAACATCAGCTTTTGCTGCGCGCTGTGCTCTCCACGACTCCCTGAGAAAAACCTGTCTTCAACAAAGAAAATCATAATTAATCATTAATAAGATTTAGTATGATTTGATGATAATAAGTTATAAGCAAACATCCACACACGTCAAAATGTTGTAATCTCATCATCTCATCAAAGAAACTCACAATAAAACAGGTAAAGAGGGCACGATGATGTCCTTCTGGAAAAACCAAAATGCCCAATCGACTAATCGGTGTGGAAAAGGACATCTATGGCTGACGATCCATTTCTTCGCACCAGTCTGGCTCAGCGCTGCATCTGCTTTCGGATCTTTCGGTCTCCACAAGCGGAAGCCTCTCAGCTGCAAGCCCTTGAGGCCCTTGAGCCTGTGGAGTCTGGGCATCCCGGGCATCCCGGGCATCCAAACCCTGGCGACCCTGGCGACCCTGGCGACCCTGGCGGAGTGGCAAGGCCGCTAGGCCCATCGCATGGACTGCACGGAGGGCATCTGGAAATCGGCGCAAGAGAACGGCATTTGGAGGCTCCAAAGCCAAGGCTTGGATTGAGAGCGACAGTGCATCCATGTCGATTTGCAGTGAATCCAGCTTTGCTGAGCTCAAATTGCGCCAAATGGATCTCTTTTGAGCATGAAAAGCTGTGCCAGGTACCAGAAAAGGCAACTATTCTGCAGAACACATGGAAGCCCCAAAACATAGGTTTTTGGAATATGATTCTCCTCTCTTGGATGCATGGGCATGACAAATTGGGAAGCTACCAGGACTGCTGTTTTTGCTTAAGGTTGCTTGGTGTTGAAGCTCTCTGAAGAGTGAGCAGCACGGCTTGATGAAGTCGCTCAGTCAGGTCATACCAAAACACCTAAAGAAGAAAAAGAAGAAGAAGAAGACACTTGGAATATCAACAAGCAAGTCAATCTTGTAGGTGTAAGAAGACGTGTCAGGGAACTTCAAAAGGTGTATAATGCTAGCATCTACAATCTGAGATCGGCATCGATCTGCCACAATCTACCCAAATAGTAGGGGGACCAGCACTGCCACTAGCTAGCACGGCTCCCAACACCCATACGACCCATACGACCCATACGACCCATACGACCCATACGACCCATACGACCCGAGCCCACTGCCTGGACTCCCAAGACGTGCTTTGGGTTCGGGTGCGTAGCATCAGCCAACAGCTGGACATCATCGTAAGAAACGGCGCAGGCCTTCAAACTGCGGGGATGGCCATCATTGAATCATGCCCTGATTTTGCGGCTCCTGGTGCCACTCTAAGATCTATAAGTCAATAGAATCAATAGAAAACAACCAAGTATCAGCCATGAATCTGCAGTATGATGGATCTCCATCCATCTCTTGGGTTTGACATTCTCCATAAATCGACAGACAGAAATCCAATGCTTCATCATGTTCATCCAATTTATGAAATTATAATTATATGGAAGTCTCCTAAATGGAGGGTTCCCCCCAAATCATTCATTTAGATAGGTAGGATTTTCCATTATAAACCATCCATTTTGTGGTATATTTATGGAAACCTCCATATAGCAAGTTTGCGGGTATACATCCCCTCATCCCCCTGCCTCAGGCACATCGTCCAAGAGCTGCAATTGAAAGTCCATCTCTTCAGCCACGGCTTTCATGGGCCCGACGATTTCAGGCCCTTTGAGCCACAAGAAATTTCTACCGACGGCAAATCCTGATGGCCCAACAGGAGCCTAGAACCTCTGTGACATGTGTTGACTTTATATTGGTATTGGGATGGATGGGGATGCATGTGGGAACCCACGCTGCTGCGTTGCATTGCGACGACATCCCTGTCTTCACACTCTCTGAAAATTCAGCCGTGTTGTGCGCTGCTTAGACTAGCACTCACATGAACCAAATGTATCAATGTCATACTGCTGGTTTCATCCCGGCTTGTCATCTCTATGGGGGTTTTCTGGTCTGTGATCACTGTGATCTTAAAAATTCTGAAAATGACAAGCTTTTTCTGGGCTTCTCCAATCGCTCGACCCATATCCGACCTCATCGAAGGGATGGCCGCTGCCAGCCTCTCATTTGGACGAACTAATCACATCCATCAACCACCCGAACGATTGGCCCCCGAAGTGCGCATTGCTATGTGTCTATGGTATACATATGATATACATATAATATACACAACATTGTATTATATTAATACCCATGTTCATTCACCCCAAATGGTTTATCCGCACTTTCTTTTTAGCGTGGACCACGGCCTCCCAGTTGAGTTCCGGCCCCAAAGATATGTTTCTATCTTGTGGCAACCCCCCCAACATCTTAAGGGGGTATACACCGCCCCTGGAGCGTCCAGTGGAATTTTTGGGAGGGAGTGGCAGGGAACAAAAATTCCTCTGCCAAGGGGGGCCTGAACCTAAAACCATGACGGGGTTACATAAACACTGACATGACACGTCATGAGCGCGTTCACTCACCCCAAATGTTTTATCCGCACTTTCTTTTTAGCGTTGACCACGGCCTCCCAGGTGAGTGCCGGCCCCAAAGATATGCTTCTATTTTGGGGCAACTCCCTGATTCAGCCACTCACCATTTGGAGAGGACTTTCACGGGTCTCTGGCAAGCTTTACCAAATTTTCCGTCTTTCTTTTCTCTAGAGCGCTGCTCCTTCAAAGCTTGGATCTCCTTGTAGAGCGACAACAGAGGTAACGCCTTTGCAGTCCTGAAAGCCATGAGCACGAAGTTCCCCCTCACTTTGCTGCTGATGGAATTGACTGAGGGGCTTAGATTCAGAGACTTGAAGCTGTATCTGGAATGGATAAGGAGAGAAGATAACATTGAGGCTGATGCTCTCAGCAATGAGGATTGGGGTGACTTCAATGAGGAGTTGAGAGAGATAAGGAGACCTGAGAGGATAGGATGGAAAGTTTTGGATAAACTCAAGGTAAGAGGTGAAGAGGTGAAAGCTTTCGCCCTTGCTTCTACTGCCATCACCCCCCATAGCTTGACAGCCACAATCGTAGCCAGTAGTTCCAAGGCGGCTATCATCCTTTTTGGGCTGCCTCCTCTCTTTTTGAGCCATGCGGGCAATCACCTCATCAACCTTGAAACTAAACCAAGGGCATTCTTTCATGTCTTATGAAAGTGCCAGGTAACCACCTATGCACGCATCCTCATCTGACGCCCTAGCGTCCGTGTAAAAGGTGATCACCCTTTGTCCTCCTCCCCTTTGATCACCTCCATCCGGCCGCCCTCCCCAAGCCTGCCTGCAACCCAACCAAACATGGATAGTATTGCCCAGGGGATCAGGACTTCTCCTCTTTGGTCTCTGATTGCGGCTGCCCAAACAGATAGCGGCCTTCTCCATCCAAGCCAAGCCCCCCCAAAGTCTCGGGGTGGCACCAGCCATACAGACCTATTTTCTGGCCCAAAGAGTGCCTCCCAAAATCAATGGTCAGCTCGATCTACCCAGTGACCATTCCTCCTCTCTGCTTCTTCCACTTGAACGGTGAGCCCAGTACCGCAAGCAACACAAAGAGCAAGACCTGCCCCTTTCTCCCTTCTTTCCCAATGCCCATCGTTTCCAATCATCGTTTCCAATCATCTGCATGCAACAACGCCTTGATGGGAACAGAAGGAGGCAGTGGCCTAGGGCCCCTGACAGCCTTGACCACCAGTACGGAGTGGACGTGATGCCGAAAGTGCCAACCCTGTTGGCATATATCACGTCCTTATCTTCTGCCACTTTGCATGCCAAATACCCATGCTCATCCCCTCTGTACTTGAAGCATCTGTGGGCCTTTCCAAATCCCCTATCAGGGAAAAGGCTATATCTTCTCTCTTCTTCCAGGCATGCGCAACTTGTCTAGGCAGCGAATCCTTGGTTCACTTTCACACCATGTGAACCGTCGTGCACGACCCGCTTTTTCCTAGCGGCCTCGTCCTCCACTAGGACCGGAAAAGCTGCCACAGCCCTTTCTTCTCCAAACTTCTCCTCAAATGCCCTCCGTGACATCTTGTCAATAAGCCCTTCCTTCACTTCCTCCTCGAGGTGTTGCCTGACATGATCCTCATGCTCTTTGGCCAACGGATAATGGGGCTTCTCCGTCATGTATACCTCATGTGGACCGAACTTCGGCGCGCATTCCACCTGTCTCTAAAAAGCTACTGGAGTACACGGGAGCGGGTGCTTCACCCCTAGTGGCCGGCCACTCTCGGCCAGAGTGAGAACTCATAGTCCTTGTCTCCCGCCATCTCCAACAGCCTTCCCATCAACTTCAGCCTAAATGGCTGGCCTTCTGCTACCGAAAGGACTCCTCCTCCCTTATCCCCACAGAACTCTGCCATGGCCTGCAAGAGCCTCTCTTACAAACCCTTGTTCTGCACAAGCCTGCAGCCGTTTTCTCCTCTCGCCATGGCAAAAAAACATTCCCTCTCAAGTGCTGATTCGCCTCCTGCTTCCTCCACTACCAGCCTCCTGAGCTTGGCTCTGAGCCCTATCTTTTCTGCAGAGCTCGGAAACTCCGGTGACATCAGGCATCCCCCATCATGAAAAGGGACCTTGGCACCCTTCCAGACGCAACATCTTGGGGGGCCTTCTCCTCCCTTCCCTGGGTCAAAAGGGTCTGTATCCTGCTGCCACTCCCTGCAGCTCTCTTCTTTTCTGGATTTTCTGAACCTTCGTCCTCCTCAAAGGTCCTTTTCTTACTCTTTGTCTCCTGGCTGCCCCCTTTCTCACTGTTCTGCCCGAACGAGGCCAGGATCTGGATAGCGACCCACTCACAGAGCGCTGGTGGCCATGCTGCTACTGTTGTGCTGCTGTTGTCAGGGTTGGCGGTTGGCCTGCCTTCTTGGGAAGGGGCCCCAGGTACCACTCCTGGGCTTAACCCTGGGCATCAAATTGTGGGAGGCCTTTCATACATCTCCGGGTGAAAGGGTCCCTGCGTTCTCATCAGGAACATGGTTGGCTTGACGCTGGGGGATCCGAAATCAAGTTGGGCAAAGGCTACGCTCTGCACCCCGGGCAACCTCAAAATCCCCTCAGGGCGATGTCCGGGTATCCTGTCCTTCTTTGTCTTACCCAATCTTCCGCTTGTTCCATAAAGGCTACCTTTCCGCGTCTCCTCCGGAATTGTCTCTTCATGGCCTCAAAAGAAAAATCTGCCAGGATGTTTCCCAGCATGGCCTTTCGACTCCTCTTTTTGAAGTTCCATGTGAAACCTCTCAAGCACTCTGAAGGTCTCAGAGGGAACGGTCCCTCTTCATTTGCCCAAGGCACTCTACTGAAAGTAGAACATGGCGGGGTAATGATCAAGGCGTCCATCAGCCCTGCATCTATAAGCTGCAACCATTTGCGCTGTACTTCTGGTTGCGAGCAATCCGCTTTCCGACTATGCCGGGGGTCAACCTCGATCACTTCCAGCACATAGCGAAACTTCTTTGCAAGCTGCCTGATAAACCAAACCAGCGAATTCTTTCTCTTCTTTCCCGAGAAGAGGTACAGCACCATGAACTTCTTTCAGGTTGCTTCCCTTTCCCCGGCCTTTGTCTTTGCCACCCTTTGCCTCAAATCTCTGTTCCTTTGCTTCTCCATACTCTCCCTGGCCTGGTGGTTGGACTCCACTGGGCCTCTTGGCAAATAAGGCCAGCGGGGTGGTGAAGTGCCTGTCCTTGGCTGTCGGGTCTCTCCACGCCAGGCGAAGCGCTGTAGGGAACGCGGTTCCGTCTTGATTCATCCTCTTGGCTGCCTCCTTCCGTATGGCCCGCTCATTTGAGAGCACCAACCTGCATGCTATCCGCGTCCTTGGCATACAACCCAAAGACATGCTCACCAAGCAGGTAGCCTTTGAAGTCCTCAAAAACTTTCACATATTCGCCCTGCAGCTCAGGGCGGTTGGTATGGCGGGGCGCCACCATCTGGTATGCATTGCGCATGCCTGTGAGGCGCTGCCTGAGGGACTCTGGGTTCTCTGCTCCTTCGCCTTTGTTGAACCTCTCCTCACCATCAGGTTTCCTTTCGAGTCCCACCGGGGGAGCAGGCTATCTGGATCCACCTCGTCTCTGCTCACCACTTCCGACAGCTCCTCCGCTCTGTAGTCTCCTGACTCCACTTCCTGGAGCTTCTTTTTCACGTACTCCTTCGCTGGCGTCAGCTTCTCATCAAGCGTCCCCACAATCTTCTCCAGGCCAGCCTTCATTGCCAACCACTCAGGAAGTCCCTACCGGCTTCCTCCACTCCTTGGTGTCCAGCTCCGATTCCATCTCAGCAGCCCTTGGATCCTTGTCTATGCCGAGGTGGTCCTTCAACACCTCCACCAAGTCAACAGTTGGCAGGATTGAGCCAGAGCGTCCCGGAAAATCAGCGCATGTGTGTTGGAGTGCACGGGAATCCCATGGAGCCCATGGGAAGGTTAGGTTTCTCCTCAAGGGGGGATAGGGTTCTGTAGAGAGATCATGGTAGGCCAAGGGCCAAACGGCGGCCAAACGCAGTTCGGGCTCAAAGGGTGCACAAGACTGATGAGTAGAAGGAAGCTGCCCTTGAGAAGGGCAACGCGGATTTGCCTATTTGAGAGGAACGAGGTGCCGGGAGATGTGATAGCGAAGTGGTTCCACGCTGGGGTCACAACGCTGGAAAAATTTGCTAACACAGCAAAGGATGTGAACTCAGGCCAGCACAGCCGGCATCTCGTTGTACTCACCCACATCCGGCTCAACCTCGTACGGGGTGCACGGAGGTGACGTAGGAGTTGAGAGACCGAAAAGGGGAGCTCCTAATTCCCCATGGGTGGGAACGGTTCTGGACAGAACATAGTGGGCGTGTGTGGGCGTGCCACGCTACCGAGTGGGCTGGCAGCTTTGGGTGTTCCAAAGTCAGATCGCAAATTGTTGGGGAGGTGGATTCAGAAGGGTCTGACCAGCACGTTAGGACGTACAACGCAGTGGTCATCCGGATGCAGGCAAAATTTGCCGACCCAGTCAAAGGCAGGAAAGGGCTACTTAGCCTTTGACGAGGGCTCCATCCTGGAAGGCCTCAAGGTCTGGCTATGCGAGAAATGGGCTGTGGAGCAGAGAGAAGCTAATGCCGCGGTGGATGAATGGAAGACAAAGCTGAGGCCAGCGACGAGCTTCAGGGGCATGGTGGGCAAGTAATTAAACCACCAGCAGGAGGAGATCTATGACAAGCGGGTATGGCCGGCTGGGTCTTCAAGCTCATCAAGCGACAGCGCCACCACAAGCCGTGGAACTGTCAGCGCAAAGAGAAAGAAGGTTGAGAAGTTGGACTCAGAGAGAGAGATGAAGGCTTCATCGTAGTCTTCAACCGGATTGACCGGGGGAGATCGCATAGAGCTGGCAAGCATGGGTGCTGGATGGCCAGGAGGAGGAAGTTCAAAAGGGCCTCCACGACATTGCCTCTTGGTAGGTCATCACATAGTTTCCCGTGGCCGATCCCTGGCTGGTGCCCGCCGGGACCACTAAGCAGAGACTTTCTTGTCGTATGACCTGATCATATCCATCCTCACATGCGCTGCGTCGTCGAACCTCAGCGATGCCCAGATCTTCAGAAGCTTCACGAAGGCCCCTGCTCTGAGCCGATGCCCCTTCGTGTCATCCATCACTCGCCTCTCGCAAACTTCTCGAACTAACACCTTTGCCCACTGACAGCGGGACTGATGCCCCCATGCCATCTTCTTCCCAGGCAAGAAGGTAGTCCACCAACTGCGCTCCCCTTGACACGGGGGCCTCCCATAGGTGGCCACGACCCATTTCCGGAAGCCTTGCCAGTACGCTGGGTAGCGCTTCACCGTGGGCGCTCTGAACTTCCCCAGCAACGCCTTCCTAGTCCTGTCCGGGCTGGCTGTTGCCGTAATCTGTGCTACGGTAGGAGCTCCCATGAACTCCAGCTCCTCTTCCGCCTCTCCCATGTCCCTGGTGGGGATCAACATATGCGGGAGCTTCTTCAACTGCCCTCTCCTTGGCACCTGTACACGCCTATGCTGCGCCGCAACCCCAGGATAGCCCCAGGATCTTCCGGGCTACTTAGGGCTGCACCATCTTGCAGTGCCCCTTCCATACAACAAAAATTCCTCTGCCAAGAGGGGCCTGAACCTAAAACCATAACGGGGTTACGCAAACACTGACATGACACGTCATGAGCGCAATAACAGCACTATGAAATAATTAATTGCGAGTGGTAAATCATTGTGAATCTGGGGCTGTGTTTTCTTGGGAGAAGGGATGACCTCCCGACATTCATCTTGCACCGCAACTTTTCCTCGCTGCAGGCCTAACACTGTTGAACCTGTGTCAAAAATATCCCCCGCGCGAGCGCAATACAACGCCGGCACCTTTTCCATGGTGTTCCCTTCGACCACAAATCGCCAAAACAGATCAAAACAGTTCGTCTCAAGGCTGTAGCTTGCGCTAGTAGGTCTGCAAGAAAGCTTTTTCCCGTGTTACTGCTTCAAGGGGATACATCATGATACATCTTCTAGCAACGACTCGCTCTGCCTTTCTTCTTCTTAGTACCTTTTGCCGCCAACAAATGAGTCTGGCGTGGGGGTCAGAACGACTACTGTACCAAAATAAGCGACATAAGAAGCAGTGCTCAACTGTTTTTGGGTTACAAATGATCCCACATCCACCCAGCTTTTTGGTATGTACCATTTAAAAACAACGCACAGGTTATCTTTTAAAACAATCCAGTCACGTTTGACATGATTTGACAACAAATGCAGGTCTTCAACACCAAAACCTATCACCTTTGTGATCGCAGAGTGCTTCCTGGGATTCATGTGCACAACTCTTGGAGTAGAGTTTGACATGTCATGATGGACACCTGGAATCAAGTGAACTCTCGGCATATGAAGGGCTCGTGTGATGTCAGACACCGTCAAACCAAACATGGGAACAAAATCTGACCATATAGATCTTCATAGATCTTCATAGATCTTCATAGCTTCATGACTGCCAAGCAAACACAGGAATTTCACACGGAGAAGTTATTGCTGGGTTGGCAGAGCCTGTCGACTAGCTGACAGGCCCTCTTGATTCCAGGTGTTTTGTGCTCGTCCGGCACTTCCAGCATCTTCTCAGGCATCGTCCACTGGAATTATCCCCGATCTAAATATGGATCTTTATGGAATCGCCTTGCCACGGGAAGCATATGGACACATCATCCTAGAATAAGATGCTAAATATAAATGTATATATATATATATTTAAAAAAAAAAGATCTGAAATGGAAATGCCTGGAGAGTGGAAAGACTTGCTACCGCCGGAGTCACCTACACTACTGTCGTCGAGTTCAGCTGCTGCGGTCCCAAACCTGAATACGCGCCAACAAGGGTTGATACAGCGACTATAGTGAATTTTACTTCCTTCTGCTTTGTCGATTCCGCTCCTGACTCTGGACCTTACCATCTTGGGGCGCTTGCTGCACCCGCTTGGTCTGTTCTCACTTCAAAATATCGACCAGGTATGCCAGTATGCCAGGTCTGATTTTGCAGTTGGACGGGATAGTGATGAGGATGAACAAATGAAAATTTGTGCATGCATCATTCGAAGCACCACAGCACCGAAATTGCCCCTGAACTCACATCTGCCAAAAGCGGCGGTGGCAAAAGTGGTGGCACATGGTGTCACTGAGAATGCCAAGTGACCCCATCCCAGTTTTCGGGCGGCGGCATTTCCAAATATGACGCACCTTAGGCAATGCGAAACCAAAGTCCGATCTTGACAGGTTCGAAAGAGGAGTCAGTCTGTTGCAACAGCTGAGAGCGTTTTGTTCAGTCAAGAGGCAGCGGTTCAGCATCAGAGCTGAAGCTGTGTCCTGGTTCAGCAAGCATCAACCATCAGAATAGCTGTAATTAAGGCTGCCCTGATCCTAGAACCTATGAACCTGGAAAAACCATGAAAAACCTGGATTTGGATCAAGCTACAGTGCCACAAAATCAAGTGAATCCTATGGCAGTCCTGTGTGCCGGTGAGTTTGTGCATGGCTTTGCCAGCAGTGGTGAAACAATCCTTCGCCTCAGGGAACGCATAACAGCTCAGCGGACCACAAACTAGAATTACCAGCCCGGAATCCCTCTAGGATGCGGAATTCAGGAAATATGTTTTTTACGATTTTAATATGGTTTTGAATACGATTTGACGATATGAATTTGATATGCTTTGAATTTGGGGTTATGATTTCGATATGGTTTTGATACGATTTTGATACGATTTCGATACGATTTTGATACGATGTTGATATGATTTTGATATGGTTCCAGTGAGTTAGCTTCAAAAAAAGAAACAGAAACAGCCCAGGGACTGGTTTTTGGTCGATTTGTCGAAGGTTTTTGTGGTTTTGATATGTTTTGATATGATTTTGATACGATTTTGATACGCTTTTGATACGATTTTGATATGGTGTTGATACGATTTTGGAATATTTTGGATATGGTTCGGATGGGTTGGCTTCAAATCACAAGTTTGACCCACATCAAGAATCATAACTGAAACCATATCAAAATCATAACTGAAACCATATCAAAAACATAACAGCAAAACCAAGACATAAACAAATCATAACAACAAATCATATCTGAAAGTCTGAAACGTATCAAAATTATTTTAAAAACAAAAACAAAAACCTTCATCCTAGAGACTTCGGATGTGTTAAAACTAGAACAACACACTTGTCACACTATCGTTGCTGGTGGAGTCAGAATATGAACTGTCCAACGCGAAAATTGCAACTGAAAATATGTCCTGTTGATATTCACAATTACTCCCCAGTCAGTAAAAAATCATAAAAAATCATTGAGAATCCTTTTTTCAGAAAGGGATTTTCCATGATTTTCCATGGCTTTGATAATGTTTAAATTTATTTATATATATATAATTATATATAATACTTCCCAATTACTTGATGGCCTCTCGGCCAAGGCGGCCAAGGCACTTCTGAAAATCGTCTGTGCCTGTAATGTTGCATGCCCTCCGCATACATATCTGTCGCCTTTTCTTCCAGAGAAGCCTGAAACAGATGGCCAAATGCCAAAAAATGGGTCCCAACACGTTCCAATGAAATTATTTGATGGAAATTCTCCGAGAAACTATGATGTTTACATGTTCGTACCTCCCAAAAAAAGAGGGTTCCTGTGATTTGTTCAAACCACTTGATGGGACCAACGGTGAAGTTTTGTGAGGCAAATCATTTCATAATCTTCATAGGTCTTACGGTATGGACATGTAGCGTGCCCCGAGACTTCGAATGCTGGTTGTATCTTTCATGGCCACATATGGTCATCGAGATCCTGACCTTTGATGGCTTCTTGTTGCTCTTCCAAACCTCGAAAATCCTCAGAGCCAGGCAGTATTACGGCAGTATATTGATGATCGGACACATTTCATCATACTTCTCCGGGAGAAACTTGAATGTTAGAGTGACATCATTCCATGCAGTGATGTCCTGCAAATATGAAACAGAGATGAACCAATTTTGCAAACTTTAATGGATAACCTGATAACGCATTGGAGTTAAAAATTGGAGGGGTGCAACTCTACTGTATACTGAATCAACCAGCCTGTGGGAAAAGAATATGTCTGACTTCATGTTGAGTTCTGCTTTGGTCGTTGCACAGCTTTGCTCCGCTTCTCTCCAAGCTTCTGTTGACTCTCCCTTTCCTGAGCGGATTCACTTGGGCGGATGAAGTCCTTAGTCTCGCAAGCGTATCAACGTTCTGGCCAGTCAAGCGGTCAGAATATGTCATCACACAGAGTCAAGCAGCTTGTCACGTTTCAAATGAGTGCGATGCCAAGCCACAATGGGTCGAGAAACGAATCCTTCGATTTCCATCTCGCTATGTGTGGACTCTGAGACCAGCAGCCTCGAGCAATGGTTGCGAGAACCTTTCGAGAACGGTCTTGAACCTGCTTACCCCCGGCTAGCATCGGCTAGCAATAGAGGGACACCACTGATCAAATGCTAGACTTGCTGAGCAATTCTGAAGATTAGCTTGGACAAGTAACTCTTGGAAGCAGGCATGTGAAGGTGCATCTGTCAATATATGCATATGATTGCATATGACAGTAGATATGTCATGATATGATGTGATATTATATTATGATATGATATGATATGATACGATATGATACGATATGTCTGTGTTGGTCTATGTGCTTTTGAACGAAAACGACCACATGCTTCGTGTCTGCAACTTTTCAGCCATGGCTCTGAGTGCCATAGGTCTTGTTCAACTCTTCTAGTCTCCCTGGCATGCTCGTTTCGTCCCCCACCTTGGAAAGAGCCAGAAAGGTTGCAACTAAGGAAGATCTGGCTACTGAATGCTAATATGCTGCTAATAAGAGCAATCAGCAAGGCATGGCCAAACGACTTCCATCCAGTGAGCCAGTGGAGTGGCTCTGCCATTGCCAAGTTGCTATGCCATACTTTATCCGGTATTGCATGCCTCAGCTCCACTGGGCAAATTTCAGATCCACGCAGGGAGTCAACACTACTGCATGCCCCAATTATATCCAATTATCATTTATATATATTTATATAATATATACAGTATGTGGAATTATAATGACCCAACTGCAGCCATTCTGGGATCGCTGGTCCTGGTCTTAGAAATTGGCTGAAATTTGATGGGACTCGTCGGGAATGGTTTTCTTGTTTGGGGCAGGCGGTTGATACGGCGCCCTGTGAGGGTGTGTCGATTTTTTGATATCTGATATCTATTGATATCTTGGGTATCCACGTTGGTCATGCAGTCGTGATACGACTGCCTACTGGGGTGGGGTGGGCTAATAACGTTCATGTACACTTGCGTACTTGCTACTGCTACGCTATGATGTGTTGACGTACACTTGCGTACCCATGGAGTGCTACGCTGTGATACGTTCATGTACACTTGCGTACTTATACTGAATACAGCTAGACTCCACGTGGCGTCACTTGAAGAGGTGGCGTCCTCAAAGTTTGCAACAAAAAGTGAATTCGTCAGTAATTACATACCATGCAGTACACATGCGCATACTCCTATGTGTAGAGGCACAATGCCAAGTGTGAGAACAACCTGACTTTGAGGAGCCTGAACAAAATCCTGTGGCGCTGATGTTGAGAAAGAATTTTCTGAAGTGGCTGCTCATATCATTTAATTAAACCACACAAATTCTATATACTGTATATAATGTTTTTTCTCAGCCCCTCGATCACAAATTAGTATTTCGCTGTGGCGAAATACTCATTTTCACTATCAAGTCATGCGCCTGTCATCGAAATAACAACATGAATGTTCATCGGCATTTCCAAAAATGCCACAAATACAACGTTTTCGGCGACATCGCAAAGAACAAGTGCAATGAAATCGACAACCCTTGATAGGGCGCAGAATCAACTGCACTGTTCTTGGGCTCCTTTCTACACGGTATTTCCAGCCTTCTGGGGCTAAAGACTCTCATTGATGTGTTTGGAGAATTTTGGCATTGGAACCTCATGTTCATGGCCTTTGCAGCATGTTGGAACTAGACTTTACATTTGTATCGTTTTTTGCGGCATTTGAGAATGTTATTCCCATGGTGTTTCAGCATTTTGGAGCTGCATTCCTCGATGGTTGTGGCTTGGGGTAGTGCAGTTGAACTACAGTTGTTTTAAGCACGAACCTGGCATGTGCAGTGTAGCTATTGAACCGATAGAGCCAAAGCTTATTTGCAGAGGATGTTATTTTTAATTGCTATGTTCATGATGCACGCTTATGTTTCCACAGCTGTGTTGGAACCTGTGGATGGTTGTCTTTTTTTGTCGCTGTTGTTGCTGTTGCTGTTGCTGTTGCTGTTGCCGTTGCTGTTGTTGCCATTGTTGCTCTTCATCTGGATATTTGATGTGACTCCTACAGTTTTACGTGTTTCTAGTTTGGTGTAGCTGTGGATGCTGCTGTTTTTGTCTTTGGTGGTGGCTACCTGGCCCTACTTACGAGATTTACGAGATCTTAAAAGTGGCTGCAGATTGGCTAAATGGGGGATTCTGATCCAAGTGGCCCATGTTGCCTACCAAGACCTCGCCGGTGTGAATCCCGCAGCGAATGGAAATCCTTGGTCACACAGAGGGCTTTCGTCATGCTCATCCATGTTTAGAAAGGTTTTTTTCTAGGGGTTGCTGCTGAAGAATTGAAGGCGTAAAAGTTAGAGATGTTCACCTGATGTACGCATGGTTGATTGGGGGCAATATGGCGTATCTGAAATATTGCATCCATGCGGCGTTGGCAAGCCTCGCCGATGTAGCCACTGATTGATCCCGGTCATCGCGGCAAGCATCTCCACCTAAAAAAATTGAGTCATCAAGAGATCCGAACCGGACTTTGCCGTGCCCTGAAACCAATCATTTCAAATTTTGGAAATATGTTCTATCCCCTGGAAGAAGAAGTGAAGGGCCAGAGCTCAACCCCAACAGACCCCCCATAAAAACTGGAGCAGCCCCAGGCACTGCCGCCATCACAGCAACAGTTGGATGTTTGTCGTTCACCACCGGTGCCCCATAGATGCAAAGGATGGCATCGCCTGGCAGTGTACATTAAATTGTTGTCACTGGAATCTCCTGGGTCTGGGTTTCCATGTTGAAGGCCCATGATCTTTGAAGCTTTGGGCACCACAACCACTAAGTTTTCGGCGCTTTGTGGGACATGGTGGGACTGCTTTTGAAATTTTGATAAATTTTGGCAGGAAGCACGGTTGCTGCTTACTTCCTTAGCGTAGCTATGCGTAGCTACTGTTGTCAGAATCATCCTATAATATCCACAGATATCCTATGATATCCTATGATATCCTATATAATCGCAGGCGGTTGGATCCTACCAGTCCTACCACATTCCCACATTCGTCCGCCGTGCAGCACAAGACACCTATGAACTCCACCACGATTCCGCCATGTTGATCCACAATTTTGGACATCTCCTGCCGCAGAGCTTGGTCAGGATGGTTTTGAGCACATCCTCTGGTCATGGTTTAGTAACTTTGGTAATCTGCATGTCCTTATCTGCAGTGTCATGTTATGTCACAATGCTTCAGGTGTTTCTGGGTGGACAGTGGGCATGTTTGGGATTGTTAACATCTCCTCTTTGAGATCCATGATGCTGACTAGGTCCCAGCGCACCTGAAAATAGCGGCTCAGCAGAAGCAATGATTTTTGTGGTGGCATGCTCTCGACGATGGTCGTAAAACTCGCGATGTCAGAGAAGAACATGGTCACCTGCCAGCTGTAGAGATCTAGTATCAACTAGCTAGAGCTACAGCTTGCCGTTGCTTGTTCCGGCATTCTGGGTACATAAGATTTAGCGCAGTGCATTTCACTCTCGTCCATAGTTGTCAATTGCAAGACATACAGAATGGGTAGAATGGGGAATGTTCATTTGATGTTTCAAGCTGCAATCAACGAGGCCTGTGTGGACCAAAGGCAACAAGCTTCCAATTCATAGTCATCTTGAAGGCTTCATTCAAGATCACCGACTTTCAATGGAATATGCTTAATTCATTTTAATTCCCTATCTAAACATCAAAATCAAAGATGTGTTGTGTGCGAAACTCCATCTGAGATTTGCCTTTCTTTCGGAGACTTCGATGTTGGCTTCTGCATCCTTTCGCATCATCAGCTGGACTACTGGCCTCAAGGTGCTGAAGCTTCAAAACATAAAACCGGCCATCCTCTTCTCTTCTAAGCATCCTCCTTTGATGGCGCGCTGTGTTCGTGTGCGTATGTCCATCTCATCTGTATATAAGTGAAAAATGCAGTCATGTATGCATGCATAATGCTCATATTCACTATTGGTTGCTTATTTGACTGTTTGTTCCTTTACTCTGTAGGTCGCGTACAGATGTATGAGTGTGTGTGTGTGTGTCAAGCTCTGTACCAAAGAGTTCCTCACTTTCTTGCGACTGATTCCAACCAACTAGTTTTCAACTGCTTTCCACCATAAATTTTGGATACCGTTGCATTTTAATTCATAGCAGGGGGCACAAGGACCTTTGGTGAGTCTTGTGCCAATGAAGACACTCACCTTAGGTTGTGAAAACGTACCTGCATGATGCACCTGGATGACATACCCAATATGTTGGGGTCATAGCTGGTGGTCATATTCGTATCTGTTAGTACTTTATGGGATCAGGCTAACCCAAGAACCTGCATGCCGTCATTCAGTCATTTCATGATCACGTTTGATTGAGTCGTATTGGTTTCTCTTTTAAACAACCTGACATTCAAATGTCAACGGATAAGCTTGGCCTTTTTAACTCGGTATGGCCGAGTGATGCCTTCAATCTACCATGAGGTAATCAGACTTTGCATTCATGAAAAGAGACCGTCTTTCATGACTTCGCAAGTGTGTATTTCGGCCGTGGGATCTGTCAAAGTCCGGTCGTGATCCTGGAATTCCAGGCGTCGTATCTCCCCTGGGGGTGCGAGAATCCACAAGTGAATTTGACTCTTGAATTCAGCCACGGTGGCTCATTGCAATGATTGAACGTGTGTCTCTGACACAAAGCGTGCATTTGAGAGAATAGATCCCGGTATGCTATCCGGCAAAAATAGCTTGAATCCACTGAGTTTGAACTTGAATTTGACTTTTGACAATTTTGGCGACTGATAGTCACCAATAAGATGAATTTTCTGAATTCCACACTTGAAGCCTCAGCATTGAATTCCAAATGGATGAATTGTGTTTGTACACATGAATGCCTTTTGGTGTACAGTTGAGCAAGCAACAATACGTTATCACTTGTTAGTTGTCTAACTGATCAATCCTTGTACAGTTAACAAGTTGTCATATTAGACAACACATTTTCCATTTTCCTTTCTCTAGATTTCTGAGCCATGTCGACTCCGGTGTATAATGTTTACTTTGTGGCCGGCAACGTGGACCCGACTCCACCTCGGCCACCGAAAGCACCGGCGAAGCCAGCAGTAAGACTGGCATTGACACCACATGCTCCTCCAGCAACTCCGGTAGCAGCCCCAGCCGCAATTCCAGGAACGATCTCCGTACCTCGTCGACCGTCAGCAGTCCAACCTGCGGTGCCGGTTGGAACAGATGATGACAAACAGGAAAGACGCACAACATCAAGTTGCTCCAGATCCAGAACAAGACGTCGTCATCGAGCATCCCATCACCGTCACCATCATCGTGGTCACCATTCTCCGAGGTCCACTCCGAGATCTGAAAGAGGTAGGTCAGTTAGAACGGCTCGTTCTTCTTTCTCTCAAGCTCTCCGTCCTCCACCAGGTCAATGGGACATTCATACTGGTCTTTGGGACCCGTATGTTGGAAACATTCCTCCCAGAGCGCATGTTCCTCCTCCCAGAGTTCCTGCTCCTTCTCCCTTGAGACCGTTTTCAGCCTTCCCTCTATTAGATCGCTCAGGACGTCACGAAATGACACCAACCAGTCAGCCAGTCACTCCGAACCAGGCAAATATTCGATCTTGGTTAAAAAATCATCAAGATGATGACTACCCGATGATGGACAGTATGGTGAAATTCGTTGCACAAATTCTGGACTCCACCAGGTATACTCCTGATCATTTGTCCACAATGAAGTTGCTTGTTTATGACCCTCAAGATCATGAACATCATCCTACTGATTTGGGCAAGAGTCATTTTTACCTTATCAAAGGACATTTCTCTCAAAGAGAAATACCAGACCCAGTACGAGCTGCACCTGCGATGAACCTCCAGGAAGTACAACATGTGAATTTGGTTCATGCTAGCAGTATTGGAGGCATCAAAGGCATTTTTTCTGATCAAAAGATCGGACCTAGCCGTTTACACAACAACCAATCTTGCTCATTTTTCAGTCTTGGATCTAAAAGAACCAACGACAGAGCTTGGGATGACAAAGAAATGGCCAGAATCACACATGCAGCATGGTACGCTGCAAAGAATACAAGTAACATTCTGGCAGTAGCGGTAGGATGGGGAACGGCTGAGGCCGTAAAGCAAGGGGGAGAATGGGAATGCGTGCAGAAAACCATGAATGGCGGATGCGTCCACCATCAAAGAGGACGTATGTGGGTCACTAATGAAAACTCCCACAAACTCCTAGGTTTTGCATTCAGAGTGGCAGCTGAAAGCCCACTAGACTAATTCCCTACTCCGTTTTGAACCTTGCTGTTTTTACCATTTTCTATTTTTGTCTGATTGGAATTTTGCTTCAATATGAACTGCCCGTTTCTCCATCAGACTTGTTACCGGTATGCTTAATTCATTTCCGTTGCATGTGCGATCGACATTTGCTGAGATGTCCAAAAAACCGCATGGACAACCCATGCATTCCGATTTGTGATTTAGACGTACATATTTTAACTCAATCGGAATTGTGATCCATTTTGTCCAACAAGACGATACATCAGAATGCTGCGTTGAATCAACGTGCCGCATCCAATTGCAGATTTTTCAATTTTTGTTATTTCAGTTATAGCTGCAGTTTTGGGTTCTTAGGCTTCCTGTTGACGTGTTAACTTCTCCGTTGTCAGCCATGTCGTATTGGAACAGGTCCCAATGGAACTCTTGGGACAATCAATGGCAGCAGCAGCAGTCTCCTCCACCTCCGCCTCCGTCTTCGAGTCCGCCCGTGAGTTTACCATCAAATTGGCGCAGCACGAGTCAATGTTGGGATGATCAAGTTCAATATGGTTACCGTTTGTACAGATCAATTCAACCGACTGCATGGAGTCGCAAGAGGAATCTTGCTGGCCAAGATCCACTTTCCGTCCCGCTCAGTCATCTTACTCGACATGGACCTGATGAAGCAGCGCTGCGAGCGCTCAGTGAGGGTAGATTTGTTGGAATTATTTGTGCGAAATCTGTTGCTGAATCTGTGTTTGGTTCCCAAATTTTGAAGACATTCCGTGATCAAGGAATTGATATCGATGCTACGGCTGAAAGCCTCCATCGCCAGTTGGCCCCCCTGCAGGGCATTCCCAATCGCACGGACAAACCGATTGAGTTTATGGCACCTTTAGTTCAGTTCATAGCCGATAAACTCAAGGCTCAGTGTCCTGTAAAACAGGATACCGAAGCCATGCGAAGGCTCCAGGAGACCGAAGCGAAGCTTCAAGCTGCCAAGTCCAAGCTTGCACAAGCAGGCATTCCGGATACACCCCAGAGATCACGGCGTACCACCGGCACTTTTGCCCCTGATCCCAAATTGCCAACTGATGATCTTGATGGTCCTGGTTCTGCTGGTTCTGTTGTTCCTGTTTCTCCTGCTGTTGTTTCTACTTCTCACAGGAAGAGACCTAGCGAGGCATTAGGGGCTTCTCCGAAATCGCTGCCAAAGCAAAGAAAGCTGGCACCTATGTTCCGCAAGGCAGCTGCGTCACCAAAAGATGAGACCTCTGCCACGCACTCTCCGACAGAAATCACAATTCAGGAGATTTTGGAGCCAAAGGCCCCAAATCTCAGAGAGAATCAGCTTTCCGGAACCACTGCAGCCAATGTAAAGAAGTGGACACAGAATTTCAACCTGGAAACCCAGCAGATGTCCAAGAAAATCATGGATATCATAAAGGCTGCTAAATGCACCAAGGAACAGTTGCAACAGGCCAGCACTCAATATGGCCTTAATTTAAGTGCTGTCCTCAAGCTCAGCATCACAAGTCTCCAACAGGCAGTTGCTGTTGGAGCAGCTCTTACAGCTTGACTAGCTATGGATGTTTCCAAACATCGGCCGAAAGCCGTTCTGGATTACATCACAGTTTTGAGATCCGTATTTATTGAGATCGTGCACTCTGTCCCTGCTGTCAACAAGTCTTGTGCAATTTGGGCCCTTGGTTTGCTTCATCTCATTTGTCTTTTCCATTTTGGATCACGCACGTATCATACCGCGGTTTGGCAGCGAAGACTGCAGAACCTTGGTATTAATCCAGAGAGTTACACTTTTGTATTCTTTCAATGTACAGCTGTCACCTATCTTAAAATGCAGTTTAACCTTCCCAACTCCACTTCACTTTCGTACAAACAAGCTGGCAGATTTTATATCGGCTCCACATCCATTGGAATGGCCAAGCGGGAATTCAATAGAATGGCCAAGTACAGACTGGCCAAAGATGGTACTCCTGTTCATGTTGAACTTGCTGTTAAGTACTGGTCTCGACTTCTTGCATCAGCCATGAAGTTCAGAAATATGACGATACCAAAACTGAATCGTCCAGCGACTATGCCATTTTTGGCACACTCCGATTTTTCAGCACAAGTTTCAAGATTTTTACGTAATCATGTCCTACAGTACAAGGAAATTGCAATTCCGTTGCATCTTCCAACCTCAAAACTGAGGGAAGCTGCAGCACAGACACTTTCAGGTTTTCTACACAATCACAAGCACTATGAGCACAAGCACCCTGTACAGGATCCGACCCAGTTGACATGTTCGTGCTCTCAATTGATTGCCAAAATCAAACATTTTGATCCTTCAATTCATTGTTTTGGTGTCCATCAACATGTTGCAGTTGGTATCCATGAGTTGAACTTGCCCTCCAAGTTGCGCATCTTTGAGACTGCCAACGCCTCCTCTACGTTTTTTCCCAGCTTCGCACAATTTCAGAACATGTGGCATGAACAATTGCAGTACTGGACTAAATATCATGGTTGCCCTCCGTTTTCTCATTGGGATCTTCAAGCCGAACTTCTTCGACAATGGACCGCCCACACCAAGGAGTTGCAGACTAATCCCAGATTTTCCTTCCACAACATCAAGCACCTCCTTCAATGGTTACCACCCAATGTGGTGATTCATCATGCTGATCATGAAATTCATCGCATCACCCTGTTTTGTCCTTCCTTCTACTTTGAGTCTGCTTGCAGAACATGGGATGATCCTGAATTGTTTTCCCGTTTTCCTGGAAATGAAGAAGATGCTCAAAAGCTCATTGCTACTGCTTTGACACCGTCCTTGCAGAACCGATACAGATGGGGGATTAACACATCCTCGACACTGCCTCACGGCTTTGTACATCTGAAACGAAAGAAGATGTTCAACAAAGGACGTACATTGATTTCGTATTTGGGTTCACGCTATGGTAAACTCATGCAGGCCACCGCCAGAACTCTTGATACGATGTGTGTGATGCTTTGGCCGCAAGAAGCCGGCCAACTTTCAGTTCCTGAAATTTGGAAACATATCCATCAACGGTTTTTTCGTACAGATGACGATATTCAATTTGCTGCCATCAACGATGATCTTGTTGGATTTTTCAACAGCGTCCCTCAATCACGTTTACTTGATGCGATTCAACAATTGACCACGGAATGGGTCAATCAACATGGTGAAACACAATTTTCGGTCAACATGGCTCTGAAAGGGCCAGTTGTCCACACTTCATTTGTGGGACAGTGCAAGAAGACATCATCGAATATCAAGACCGTTCGAGTTCAAGATATTTTGACAATTGTCCAGGCTTCTTTAAGTACCCACGTGTTTAAAGCTGTCAACCAAATTTGGGTACAACATCGTGGAGCAGGGATTGGATCACACATCTCTCCCTCTCTCAGTAATTTGGCTGTGACGCTCATAGAGCGCAGCTGGAGAAATGCGTATTTAACTTTTGTTCAATCCAGCCAACTCCAGCTTCTGTTCACACGATATGTGGACAACAGATTCATTTTGTTTGACCATCGATTTCGCTCCGCATTGCCCATGCGAGTGCTTTCCGATTGTTTCTTTTATCAAGCGCCGGTGGAGTTGGAAACCGTCGAAGATGGTACACTCCTTGGGTTCACCATCGATGTCGTGCAACGAACCGTAAGGTACCAAGTACCTCCACTATGGAAAATTCGTGATCTCCATTCTGCTGGCAGCATGCGTCTCCGCTTGTCCGGACTAAAGTCCCGTGCAACCTTAATTCGCCGATACACGTTTCCCAAACAATTTGTCCGTGATGATCTCAACCAACTCATTCAGCTGTACGTACAGAAAGGGTTCTCCAAAACAGACTGCCAACGCGTCCTGTACAGAAGGCAGTTCAAGCATACCTAACCTTTTGGCTGCGGCAAAATATTTACTAACACGCTGATGAGGTTGCAAAAAAATTTTCCTCTGCGGTTTCTCACCAATCTATTGATGATGTCTTCCATTCTCGCCTTTAAAGAAATACCAACCCGGCTTCGTGCCTTTTTGTGTGTGTCAAGCTCTGTACCAAAGAGTTCCTCACTTTCTTGCGACTGATTCCAACCAACTAGTTTTCAACTGCTTTCCACCATAAATTTTGGATACCGTTGCATTTTAATTCATAGCAGGGGGCACAAGGACCTTTGGTGAGTCTTGTGCCAATGAAGACACTCACCTTAGGTTGTGAAAACGTACCTGCATGATGCACCTGGATGACATACCCAATATGTTGGGGTCATAGCTGGTGGTCATATTCGTATCTGTTAGTACTTTATGGGATCAGGCTAACCCAAGAACCTGCATGCCGTCATTTAGTCATTTCATGATCACGTTTGATTGAGTCGTATTGGTTTCTCTTTTAAACAACCTGACATTCAAATGTCAACGGATAAGCTTGGCCTTTTTAACTCGGTATGGCCGAGTGATGCCTTCAATCTACCATGAGGTAATCAGACTTTGCATTCATGAAAAGAGACCGTCTTTCATGACTTCGCAAGTGTGTGTGTGTGTGTTCTTTTGCAACCCCAACAACACTTGTGACGTGTCGGCAGGCGAGCTCGCTCAGCACATTGTTGCGCTGGCCACGACAAAAGTGGATTTTGACGTCCGCCACTTTGTCGTGGGCTTACCCAAACCAATGCTCCGTAGAGCAACTGCAAGAAAAATGTACATGTCAAGACAAGACAACAGGTAGTTGTTAGTTGCAAGTCCAAGACATGAAATGCAATCAAAAATGGAGAAACGCTAAAAAGTGGAAAAATCCCTCTCAGCAGCAGCATCTCAGTCGCACAGCAGCCGTCAGCTGCTCACGCCGCACTTGCTGCAGCCAGCGCTGAACTCTCCAGCAGCCAGCCATAGTCCACAGCTGCAGCAGCATCAGCGCAGGTCGCCAAAGCGTGCAAAGCTCAGCAGCCAAGCGCAGTGCAAAGAGCCGCACTAATGCATTCAAGGGGCATCCAACGATGGTAGTCCTGTGAGTCATCCATGTTCTCAGCTCGATCGTCCACCGGTGTGATCCCGCTGAAGCTTCGGAAAGCTCTTGGGTCTGCAGTCTCCAAAGTCCTGACAGTGAAGGATGTTGGACGGGTGCACCAAAACATCACACAATTGCGCAAAACAATCTCTGGAAGAATGTCAACTCTGTCCGGTGGGCGTCCGTCTTCATATAACATCCACTGTGAGTTGTACCGCAGTGCCGCGCGATAGTGGCCAGATAATGGAGAGGATCCAAGATGAAAAATGATTGCACAAACTGCAAAGGTTTCGAAAATCACTGCACCCTCCAGTCCGCTGAAGTACGGGAATCTGACAGAATTGTGAGTGATCTCAATCTTCTGTTGACACTTTGTGAATGTTTCAGGGTTGAAACGGTCAATCATGAGAATCAATTGATACCCCACCTCCTCAGCTGCTCTGCAAAGACCTCGGGGATTGTGCCACAAGTCAATGAGTGATTGAAGCTGGACAGAATCGGCCAGATGATCAATATACGCAAGCTGAATGGGTGTGAATCTGGATCCTTTTTCGGAAGGCATGGAGGCGTCCCCTGGTGCCAATCGTTCTGGCATTGTAACCCAGCTGCAGTGGAGAAATTGAGGCTGCATGACATTGAGCAAATAGGTGGTAAATTCGCAAACATCATGTTGGATTCTGAATGACTCCACTGACCACTCCCCTAAAAGGAGCCACAAAAACGGATCAAATTTGGGCAGATCCATTGGAATGTGGCCCGCCAAGAAAACGTTTCGAAGCAACTCATAGCCATGGACCCACTGTGAAGGATCATCTCCATTCGAAAGTAAAGTCAACCAAGCAATGCAAATCACCACAACGTTCGCAAAACAGGCGGTACCTGTGCTGTTCATGAAGATGGGGATATGGATCACATGGCCTTCATCAAAGTCTTGGCCAATGGGGTGCGCTCCATGCTCTGTGGGCGGAGACGCACTTGGACAAGTTGCCAAGAACTGTGATAGGCCAGTCTGGAGACTTCGTGCCACAGTTCTGGTGAATTTCGAAGCGCCACCGTCCAAAGCCACGGGAGTGCTTGCTGCGTCGCCGTGTCGGAGGTGGGCTTTTTCAGGCTGTGAAATCGAAGGGTCACCTTCGGGTCTGCTGCCAGAATTCTCAGGATGTTCTGCAGGCTGCGACTGATCTTGTGGATGGGCAGACCTGGCTGTTCCGTTGGTTCCAAACATTTGCGCTGATGGCTCCAACGCAGGAACGGCATTGTCCTGTCCTTGTCGTCCCGTATCAAATGATACGCTTTGCAATCCTGGAAAAGTGCTTCGGTTGGAGTTGCCTCCATCAACTTCTGAAGTCTTCTGGCCATTTCCTCCATCATGGTCTGGGCAAGGAGATGTCGGAGTGGAGTTGTTTTGTCCACCTTCTGATGCCATGAGCGGCTGACATCCATCATCAAAGGAAGGATACTGCCCTGCCCCGGTGCCAGATGTAACAGGAACTGACTCTCCTGAAGGAGACTGTTGATGGTGTCCTCGTGCTTCAGGACAAGTCTGCATAGCGTGCCCAGAACTTCCTTCGGCACTGTTGTGGAAGCGGAGCTGGGTCTGCTTTTGCGATCTGTCCTGGGTCTTTTGCCATCTCTTTGCGCTGGTGCTGCAATGCCCAAATTGTCCATCTGTTCCTTCGTCAACAGATTGCCCCAAATCTTGTTGGCCGCATCGATGCCTTCCGATGCCTCTGATGCCGTATCCATTGACAAGAAAAACTGCCAAATTGAGCAGGACCGGGCACTGCACTGTGTGCTCTTTGATACCACAAAATTGGCAAGGGGCAGTGCAACGTAAGGTCAATCGATGGTAGCACATGTGTGTTTGAAATTGCAGAAAATTGTGCTCATGATGAAGATGTTTGATCATTTGATTCACAATGAAGAAAGCTTTGCCACACAGAAGGCATTTGTGTGTGATACTTTCTGCAATCAAAATATCTTCAAGCATCTGCAATCCACATTGGGCGGTCAATTCAAGCGAAACTCCAAAAGTATCTGGGGTGCTGACGTTGAACTGCCACATCTTCAATGCGTGGCGCTGACGTGTCTCAGCGATTTGTTCCTGAGAGGCCCAGGTCAACGGTTGCAATGCAGGGCTTGCCCATTTCGGGTGCATCAAAAGCATTGCCATCTGCGTGATCATTGGGCACTTCTGAAGGTGGGCATGAGGATCCACACACATCTCATCCTCGGAGTTCAGGTAAGATGGCAAAAGTTCATTGCACCAATCACAGCGCTCTTCTGCAAGGCTCAGGTTCGCATACACCACACTAAGCTGATGTGTCACATACTTCAGCTTGTCAGCCGTGATTTGATGTTGGACCACCAAGTGTGCCTGAAGGTGACTTAAGTCCACCGGCTCCTGACAGATCAAGCATCGGGTACCCAACATTCCAAGGAGTTCTGAATCCTCCCACAACAAATGAAAATTGCGTGTCATCAGTGCCATGGAAATTCTCTGAAGGGCATCACAGGGAAGGAGGTCAGCAAGGAGCACCATCAGCTCATGCGATGTGAACGGCCAGGGGATGATCACCTGCCAGTTGAACGACGCAGCAATGATGGCCAGCTGAGTCAGTCCAACGCATTCATGAGTGGAGTACCCCATCCAGGCATTGGATTGCAAAAGCATCCCATTTCCATGAACATGCTCCATTGAAACAGCTCTGTCAAATAGAGACACTCCTGCAAGATCACCGGGTGCATGGCCATCAGATGAAGTCGAAGATCCTCAGCATTGGTGCCTGAGTAGCCGCAAACCTGGCAGTGCATTGTGAGGTGCATCTTCAGAGCACTCCTGCAGTAGAGGTTGTGTGTGAAGCCCAACCAAAGCAGTGGTTCAATCTGCTCGACCACACTGAGGATCACATCAGGGGGCTCTGCAACCAATTGAGGCATCAGCTGCTGCTCTTGGTCCAACCTGAGCAGCGCAAATTGCAAGTAAATGTTGCAGATGTGCTTGGAGTGCATGGGTGGTTGACAGACACATCCAACAATTGGCTTCCATTGTCTGTCCAACTCGATGGCTCGGTATTCACAGGCGTGCCAAGAGGTTGCATGGTTTTGTTTGATGTGTCGAAGCAACTCACGTTTGCCCATGTATTGTTTGCGACATTGTATGCACCTGGTGGACAAGAAATGCTGGATGTCCTCCTGCTGTAAGAGGTCCTCGCACTTGTTGGCCAACACAGCCTGGTGGATTTGACAATGCAGATCAATTTCTTGGGCAGAGACATCTTCGACGGCCTCTTCTGCTCTGTGATATCGGCGTTCATGTTGGAGAAGGCCATGGCGAGTGGTGTACGCCTTTCCACAATGCTTGCACACCAGTGATGATTTGTCTTGTGCAGCTTCGTGTCCCTCTCTCGTCAATAAAAGTGCCATCTGTCGCACAATATGACACTTGTGATAACGCTTGAAAGAGATGCCGCACAAAGAGCATGGACTGTCATGTTCAAACCTGGGTAACAAAATCTCATTGACTGCTTCATGACGTTGAAATTCTGAAGGATGTTCACGTTGCCAGTGCATATGGAGACCCTTGATGGTCAGACTGAAGTATGCACACAGAGCACATCTGTTGTGGAAATAGGCCAAGAGTGGTGCATCAGCCGCAGCGCCTGCAATTGCTGGCCACGCGCGTACTGCAGCATCTCTTGTACTCTAACTCGATGTTCGACTTCCTCAATGTCCTGTGATGGCTCCATGCAAACAAATTGCACATGATACTGCAGACTATGATGTGTTGCAAATTGCATTTGGCATCTGTTACAAGTAGGTACCCCTCCAAGACGATCCATACCGGTGAATGCTCTAAGCGCACCTGGTCTGTGGCCATGAGCTTCGGTCAGATGCTTCCTCAACTGCGACAAAGAGGCAAGTGTGGTCAAACACTCAGGGCATACCAGCTGGGATTCTGGCTGAGCAATGACAGTTTGTAGATTTCTGTGCCGAAGGTGGTACCACGTCGTCGTCAGCACCTGCATTTGCTGGTCATAGTTCATCATGGGTGCACGCAACAACACATCTGTGGGTCGGAGTTGATGTCTGCGTGAAACATCCCGCACCTGTGCGTCTTGGCAAAATGCCACCAATTGCAGCAGCGGATCCGTCAGGTTGTGATTGGACAAAAATTCCTGATGTGTAGTTCTTGTAAGGTGAGCAGGTTCCCTAAAGATTCTGCGCAACTGTTTGAGGCATGCAACATCAATCATGGTGGCAGTTTGATGGGTGAATCCTATCGCCATAAGACTGTATCTCAGGGTGGTGAAGACACACTGTTTCCAGATCTTGTACTTCTGTTGTCCATTCAGTCCCCAGGTTGAATGCAACCAACGGTGGAGCTGCTGGCCAGTCTTTTCGCTGGCTTTGATCCGTGCCAATGTTGTGGTGCGTTCAAAATTGTGGTAGCAAACAGTGGCACCCAAGTATTGAAATTGTGTGACAAGTCGAATGTGTGTCATTCTACCTGAACGTCTGGGAATTTTCAGAAATGTACCCTTGGGAGTTCTCAGCAAATACTGTTTGTAAACTTTGTTGACTGCAGGCCCAACCAAGCGCAACAACGCGTAGGTTTTCTCCAGGTTGATAGTCAGCTGGGCTGCTTCAAGAAGATCCAAGGTTGATCCTACCTTGTGCATAAGGTTCCGGAACTGCTCAGGTGAAGTCACAACCTCATGCATGCAACCATCATCTGCATACAATGTGAGGCACTCATACAACCACTGGGCATCAATGTGTTTGCATATGTCAAGGAGTAAATGTGTTGCATACGCCGCCCATAAGGTCGGAGCAGCTTTACAGCCTTGTCTGATGCCCTTCGATGTTGCCACTCGTCGAGTCTGTCCACGATGTTGAAAAGTGAAATCAGTTTGACAATAAATTGCATTCAGAAAATCAATGAGAACAGTGGGCACTCCAAGATCGGCAAGGCACCTAAATAATCTCCCTCGGGGGACCATGTCAAAGGCCTTCGAAAGGTCGAGGGTGACCAATAGCCCACCTGTCAGGCTGCCGGTGTGATGTCCCCGTGCTAAATGCTGCAAAGGATAACGTTGGGCATTGCACTGAGTTCGGACAGCATCACAATGCCTGAAGATTCTTGCAAGTGCATCTTCAGTGCTGCGGCCTGGAAGGTAAGCATACTGTGGTACAGCACAAAGTTGTTCTCCTATTGCATCAAACAAATGGGAAGACAACGTGCCGAGAAGTGCCTTACCGCAAGGTTCCAACAACGTGATGGGTCTCAGGTCCTGCGGTGCATGAGATCTTCTGGTATGCTTTGGAAGTAGACATAATGTGCCAGTGTTCCATTGCCTTGGCAACCCCATCTGTTCACTGCATACACTGAAGTACTCCTGTAAGTATCTTGCTATTTCATCAGCTGCACTGTGCCAATAGGGTGCTGGCGCAAACTCAGGTGCAAGCGCCTTCAGGGCCGGAAGAGTCTGCAACCCCTGTTGGAGTTCCGTTTCTGTAAAAGGCCAATCAAATGATTTGCACTCCAATTGAGCCTCAGGATCATGGTAGAGCTCAGCAAGCCAATCTCGGATCCTGTCAGCAGCATCAGATGGGTTCAGAAGCCGTCCATCTGTGTCACGTAGCTGAATACGTCTGTATGGCTGTTTTGGTGCAAGTTCTCGGATTGCCTGATACATACGAAAATGATCTTTGGCAGCTTCTGCACGACCTGCTATGGTGAAAATCTCACGAACCCTCTGTTTGCGGGCATTTGCTGAAGTCATACGCATCTGCTGGCGGGCTTTGTGTCTGTGATGGACATGAAACCAGGCCTTGAAGACGTTCACCAGCGTTGGCTGTCGAAGTGCTCGAAGTGCTCGGCTGTGTTCCTGAAAGTGCTGAAATGGAGTAATGTCAAACTGTGATGTAACAACACGTTTCCGATGTACTGTTGGTGCTGGAAAAGAGTTCAGGGCATCATGAACATGTTCCATCCGATTACCATCCAAAGGAAGATTGACAATTGTTGCTCTGATATCTTGTTGTAGATCCACCGCTGCTTCTGGATGTTGTGTCCACTGTCGATGAAGTGCAATCCTCTGTGCTCTGGTCCAGCCCACTGGAGCATCTGCTGGATGTGGGTGCCATACCTTCAACAGTGATGCAATTTGTGGGATGTGGTGAGCTCCAGAGAGTCCAATCAGCGGAAAATCTTCAAGATATTGGATGTGTTTGGATGTCTCATCGGAGTGGCAACGACGACAAACAACAAAATCAATTCTGGAAACCTGATCACCAAAAATGTACGTGGGCCCAAGTCCAGAGTTCCATGTGTTCACAGCAATCAAATCAAATTGTTGAAGGATGTTGTGCAGAATGTTGGAATCTGTGTGATTGGGTCCCCCACAACGATTCTCATGCCAAAGAAAGGTGTCCAGGCCCACCGCTGCCGAAGTCTTCCGCAGGGAAGTGTTCCAGTCTCCCAGGATAGTCAGATGATTACGCTTTGGAAATCGTGTCAACAACGTTTGCAATGCCATCCATAAATGATGTCTGTCATCCATTCGATCCCTTGCATGTATGTGCTGGTATATGTTGATGAAGTCCAAGTCCCTATCACGTCCATGTATACGAAAATGGAGAAGGCGGCCTGGAATGACTTCTTGCCAAGACAAATCATGCATGGCGCAGAGATCTTTGGATATCATACAGAGTAGGCCGGCATGACCAGAGCCCGCCCCGCTATGCAGCACGTAGTAGTTCTCAGTGGTCCATTCACTGGTATGTCGCCAGTGCGTTTCCTGGAGCATGAGCACGTCCAAACGTTGACAGTCAATCCACTGTTGCATGTAATCCCAACCCGAGGGAGAAAGTCCACTGCAGTTCCAGCTGCAGCATGTGAGTCGTTTCCGTTTCAGTTTCCGATTTTGAGTAATGTTGATTTTCTTTGGCAAGTCTTGTGATGATCCAATGAATTTGGTTCCCAGTTGTTGTGCCGTACAAAGCCGTCCCTTATAGAGTGTGAACCCATGAGTCTCAGCTCGTTTGATGGCCCTTCTAAAACTGCGTTTCTTGATGCAACTTTTGGTTTTGGTTTGGGGTGGCTCGAAAGCGATCTGGGGCTCCTCAACATGTTCTTTTGCAGCATCACCTCGAAAAGGATCGTCTGCTCCCGCACTGTCCATGTCAACAGTGCAACCCTCACTCCACTGTGCACTATGCGATGTGGTCAGAAAAAGTAGGAAAAGAAACCACCAGTTCCAACGCCGTCGAAGACCGTGCACAGCTCGGAATTGGGACCGAGATGCGGTCGCAGCTGAATCTCCAAACAAAGAGAAAAAGGACTGCCGTCCGGAAATAAATCCAAAAATCCCAAACAAAATGGTACAAGACACCAGTGAGTTCCGATAGTGTGCAAAGCTAAAGGGCACGTTGTCCAGCAGTAGCAAGCACAGCAGGCTCTTGGTGATCAAAATGAGGAGCACAATGTAGCCAATGGTCGAAATACCCAGGCCAGGAAAAATCCCTGAAAAAGTATCCCTCATACACCAAAGCAGTCAAAATAGGATCAAATGGAAGTCCGGAGCAAAGATGTAGCGCTAAGGAACCGAGGATGAAGTCAAAATTCAGAAGTAGGTCGCGGCTCCGCAGCAGCAGCGCGCGCACAGCAGCAGCCACAGCAAAGCACCCGCCTGAGTGGCTAGCTCAGGGGGCCACCACAGCTGCAGCAAAGGTCAAAGGAGCCGCCGTGCCAGCGAACAACGTACTTGAAACGTGGGCTGAGCTGCTACTAAGGTGCCTCCTCGGCCCTTGAGCGCGGTCGTCGTGACCGCATAGGAGCTGTGTGTGTGTGTGTGTGTGTGTGTGTGTGTGTGTGTGTGTGTGTGTGTGTGTGTGTGTGTGTGTGTGTGTTTTTTGCAACCCCACGACCCTTTACGTGTCGGCGAGCGAGCCATGCATGGATTTACCATGGCCTTCCGGAAAGATGTCCATCGGAAGGGCTTAACTATGCCAGATGTCCCTTAGGACGACGAAGAAACAACGCTGCTTAGCCAGCATGGATTTCGACTTAGAGTCGTTCAGTCGTAATCCAATGAATTAGTCGACACCAAAAGCTCTATGAGCAGTGTCGAGACAAAAGTACACATGCAAAATTGCCATAAGAAGCTAATGAAGTGGTGAAAAGAAAAGAGTGAGACAGCGCCAGGTGAGAAAAGCATGCAATCTGTGAAACCAGAAATCAAAAAAAACTACGGCACCAGAGGCTCAAAATCTCAAGGAACAGCCATCCGTGCCTCAAAGCCTCTCACCAGCGAGCTCTGCTAGCCCACTCTGCCCGGCAGCTGCACCACTTTGCAACCACTCTGCCCAGCAGGACAGCTCCACTTTGCTCCATCCACTCTGCCCAGCCTGCAATGCCCGATCATGAGCGCAAAGTCAGGGAAGGTGGTGCCGAGGAGCCCAGTGGTGTCCTGTCAGACATGGAGATCAGCCAAATCAAACTGGCCTGTTTTTGAATGTCAATGGGCAACTCTGGATATTGAACTGGAAGCATGCCGTCATCGTATGCAAACCAGCGATGATTGTGAAAGAGGGCAGTTCTCTAATGACCACTGGTGGCCCGTTCTCCAATGTGAAAGGCAATCGCAATGATTCGAAAAGATTTCCATTGAACAGTACGTGTCTCATCAAAGAATGGCATCTGCACCAATCCAGTCTGAAAATCAATCTGTTGTTGACATTTACCTTGCACAGTGGAGTAAACACGATTGATCGCAACGCAGCAGACATCTGAGGCCTCAAGAAGTGATCTGCAATAGCCTCGGGAGTCATGCCAATGGAGTACAATGTCTGTGAAAATGCATCTGTCTGAAAGAGGATCAATGAGATTCATCGTGATTGGCTGAAGTTTGTGTCCTTTTTCGTCCTGCAGCATTGTGCCCGCAAAGTCAGCAAGTATTGTTGGCTGCGGTACCCAAAGGTTGTTCACAAAAGTTGGCTCCATGAGCAACAAAATGTGAGAAGTAAACTCAACCAGATCACATTGCTGATCTAGTTTGTCCAATCCCCAATCGCCCCCTGGAAAAAGACACCGAAACTGTGGCAGGTCATACAAAGACACTGGTATCGGTGTCCATTGCGTCATGACCTCAAGAAGGTCAAATCCCATATGCCAAGCCCGTGCAACCATGTTGAGGCTCAGAATGCTCACCCATGCAAGGCCCTGGAGGGTTGCGTTGGCATAGCAAAGTGTTTGGGATCCATTCAAGCAAAGGCGCACAAGTCTCCTCACAGATGGCGGCTCAACTGTTGGGCCAGTGGTGATCTCTGCATGCCGCGGCTCTTGATGCGGCATTGAATCAGTAGCCAGCAGGCATGAAAAGTCAAATTTTTGATCTGGTGCCAAAGTTCCGGATTTGTTCTGGAGGATACTGTCCAAATCCACGGTGTTGCATTGGTGGGAGTCTCGCTCATCCTTCGAAGACTGTGAAACCTCACAGTTACCGTCTCGTCCTGCATCAACTGCAGAATGTTTTCCACCTGCTTCAGTGTCTCTGGCACTGCAAGGCATCGATCGTTGCTTGGCTCCAGGACTTGCTTCTGAGGATTCCATCGTAGGAACGGCATTTCCAACTTCTGATTCAGAATGTGGTGTTGCCAGCATTCCTTCACGACATCGTCCTTGGTCAGGGAACCGTTCAGACTGGTCAATCGATCCTTCAGCAGGGTCATCATGCAGACCGCCAGTTGATGTCGTAGTGGAGCTGTTGAGGTGCATTTTCCCGCCTTCCAAGTCTGGGTGAGTTGGAGCATGTCCGGAACTATGCTGCCTTTGCCCACATTGATGTGGAGAAGGAACTGATGTTCCGTCAGCATGGCGTTCAACGCGTCCTCCTGACGGAGTATCATTTTGGCCATCAGTTGCATCATCTCGGATGCTTGACCCTGAGGGTTCACGGGCATCTGCTTGGTCTTCTCCGGTTTGTGGCGTTTGGCCGTCCTGCCGTTGGGCTGTGATGGCTGGTTTCCGTTGGAGAGGGTGGCAAACAGCTTTAGCTGATCGGGACTCAGCATATTTTGCCAAATGGCGGCTGCTTGATCCAAGTCTGGGTTGCCCATATCGACCATGATTTTGTCCATTGCACAACGCCACGGAGAGGTTGAAAAGCGCAATGCACCGTTTGCCAAAATTGTTGGCATGTGAAATGGCCCCACAATATTTGCAAGTTGCTGAGGTTTGCATGTTCACCAGAAGTTGATGAAATTTCTCGGTCATATACTGATGATAATTGTGGGAGGTCATGAGATGGGTCAAAAATTTGTTGACGCTGAAGAACATGCGATTGCAGCAAAGGCATGTATGATTCATGTGTGATCTCATCCACTCATCATCCAAGAAAGGTTTGGCACATTGAAGTTGGAATACAAGTGCAGCTTCTGCGGGATCTGAGAGTGGTGCTTGGAGCTGCCAGCTGCGTCGCTCCCGTTGTCGGTGGGCTGCCAATCTCACCTCCGCACTGGGACCAACGACAGTGGGTGTGTAAGTCACTTCCCACGTGGGGTGTCCCAAGAAGACAGCCAGTTGAAGGAGCAAATTGCACTCACACAGATGGGCATATACTGAGGCTTGCATGTCACCAGATGTCGTGTGGCCAGACATGTACTCCCCGCAGAAGTCACAGGCAGGGTCCTCGCTTTGCAGCTCCATGTATATGGAGGCCAGTTGCTTCTGATGCATCTGAAACCTGCGCAGATCAAAGCCATGTTGAGACTGCAAATGGTGTTTGATGTCACACAGAAGCAAGATCTCGTGACAAATGATACATCGGCCCTGGAGTAATTGATGAAGACCACGATTGCCCATGAGGCTCCCAATCCTTCGTTGCATCAAGTGCATTGTCAGGACAGTAAGGTCGTTGTGTTCAACCAAGGAGTCCAAAAGATCCACCGTATCTTTGGCAGAATACGCAAATGGCAAAAAGATTGGCATGCCCATATCAGCCCAGATCATAGAGATTTGTTTCAAAGAGATGCACAGATGGTGATCTTCAGAGTTGGTCATGGGGTTACAGCAGCAGCCATTGACACTGTAGTAGAGCCACATCAGATAGTCATAGGCCTCATTGCTGCGATCCCAGAGGTCCCCATGTTCCAGTTGACAGTGCGTCGCTAAGGTCTCTCCATCCCGGCAGGTGAATTCACAGAAGAGGCAATGTAAGGTGATTGCCAGCCTGAGATCTCGTTTGCCATAGATCTGCTCGACCTGTCCATGAAATACTAAACTGCTGATCTGCTGTGCCGTTGTGGCTGTGAAGTCAGCAGGAAGGTCATCACCAGCCAATCCAGAAGCCGGTGCTCTGACGCCAGCGTACCTCAAGGTCTGATGGAGCAGCATGCTATATTGGATGAAAATGGTGCACAGATGTTTGGAGCGTTGTTCAGGTAGACAAAAACATTCTCCAACAGGGCAATGGATATGTGCAAGCTCAATGGCAAATCGTTCTGTGTCGTTCCACAAGGTAGCATGATGATGTCGCAAATGCCTTGTCAGTGTATTCTTTTGTCCAAAAGCTTTGCAACAAATAGGGCACCATGTTCCCAAGTACTCCAGGATCAACGGGTTGAGCAGGAGGGTGGAACAATCATCGGTTTCCACTGCCTCAACTAGGGCTGCATGTGCCTGTGCAATATCTGTGTCATCATCTTCAGCTGAGTCATTGGCTTCCAGACTGCGATGATACCTTTGGATGTGCTGTCGTAGGCCATGTTTGGTCACGTAGGCCTTTGGGCAGAATGGACAGGTATGCATGGCTGTGGATGCCTGAGAATCAGTGTGAGTGACAGGTGTAGTGTGGGCAGCATGCATGGCAATCTGGCAGTGAATGATACATCTGTGGCTGCGTGTGAAGGAACATCCACACAGAGAACATGGCGATGTTGGTGTTTGGCCACTCTGTGTGCTCTGAAGAAAATGTCCATGTCTGTGATATTCATCAGGGTGTTCAGCCGCCCAGTGAAGTAACATCCCCCTTGGTGTCAAAGCAAATCGACCACAAAGAATGCAATGAGATTTCATGTACAAAAGAAGATCTGGTCGATCTTGCAATGCCTGAAAGTTTGCACCATTGGAGTACTGTAGGAACTCCACAATGAGCAACCGGTGCTCCAGCTCGGCAGCATGCGCAGCCTCAATTGTCTGGGTACACACAAATTTGATGTGATAACGAAAGTTGGCAATTGAGGTGAATTTCAAATTGCAATGGCTGCAGGTGGGAAGTCCATGTGCAAAATCACTTGATTCAACTTGTCTTTGCTGGCCTGTTCTGATGCCATGCGTCACGGTGGAGTGTCTGCGTAGTTCACCTGGTGTGTCAAAACGCACATCACAATGTGGACATTGCAAGGTGGATGCCAAGTCTGAGGGTCGATCCACTTTGTCAGCGCAATGAATTTGTTGCAATGCCGTCTGCAGGACCTGTCGTCTTGCATCATAGTTGATGGCTGGTTGTTGACACAAAATATCATCAACATGAAGATGTTGAGATCTGATCCATTCTCGCCTTTCTGTGGCTTGGCAAAGGTCCCACAGTCGGATCAAAGGTGGCAAAATGCCATGCTTGGCCAGGAATTGCGTGTTCGAAAGTAAGTTCAAATGCACTGGTTCTCTGTAAATTCTTCGCAATTGTCTGAGGCATGCGCGATGAAATTGCAATGCATGTGCCACCTCAAATCCTGTATGTATGAGTCCATGAACACTGCTGGTGTAGGCACACTGCTGCCAAAGTTTGACTCTTTGTCTGGGATTGAGGCCGCGTTTCAAATGGAGCCACTTGTGCAACAGTTGTTGTGTTCTGGTGCCAGCTTGAAGTCTGTGTGTCATGGTCAGTTTTTCAGGGTTGAAATACGACAGTTTCACTCCCAAATACGTGTGGTTGTTCACAAGTTGAATCAAAGTAGTGGATCCATCACCTCTGGGGATTTTCAAAAAGGTGCCTCTGCTGTTTTTGAGGAAGAAACGTTTGTGTGTTTGTTGCAACTTGCGTCCATTCATTCTGCACAACGCCACTGTTTTGTCCACATTGATGGGGAGTCCGGCATGTTCCAAACAGTCCATGAGATGCCCAGCACGTCTCAGCAAAACGATGAAATCATCTTGACTGTGAAAGATATCATGTTGGCAGATGTCATCTGCAAAGGCAGTGAGGCAACGTTGAAGCCACTGCCATGGACTGTATTCATGAAGAGCTACGAAGATCTGAACAAAGTACAATGCCCATAAAATGGGAGCACATTTGCAACCTTGTCTGATCCCTTTCAGCGTCTCAAATTGTCGATACTCTCCCTTGTAAGTGAACTCAAAGTGCGTGTGATGGTAAATGGATTGCAACAAATGTTGTAAATCAGGGGAAATCTGCAGATCTTCAAGACCCTTGAAAAGAAGGTCCCTACGCACTTGATCAAATGCCTTGGACAAATCAAGGCTGATGGTTAGGCCACCCATCAAGTCAGGGGCAGAATGTCCTGACGCAGCACGATGATATGGATATTGAAATTGCTGAAGCAATGTTCTGACCTGTGAGGTATGGTGCATCAATCTGTTGATGGCGTCAGCAACTCCTCTGTCAGGAACGTATGCAAATTGTGGGATCATTCTCAGCATCCACCAGGTCTCCTGCAGCAGTTGGGAGGCAGCAAGTCCAAGAACAACCTTGCCAGTAGGCTCTAACAGCGCGATGGGGCGCAAGTCAGAAGGTGCCTTGCCTTGTCGTCCAGGCTTTGGTAAGAATGTGAGGCTTCCGTCACTCCATTCCTGTGGCAAGCGGCCCACAGCACTGAGATGTGTGAGGTGTGGGTGCAGAAAGTCTGCAATCTCAGGTGCAGCCATATGCCAAACTGGTGCAGGTGCATATGATGGTGCAAGTGATTTCATCAATGGCAATTTCAAAAAACCGTTCATCATGTCTGCCGTTGTAAATGGCCATTGAAATGATGTTGGTGAATGAACCACCTTGTCGGCATGATAGAGATCTTGAAGACATCGTTGAAGCATGTCAGCTTCCTGAGAAGGAGTAGCAATTGTGCCATCAGAATTTCGAAGTTGAATGCGATGATTGCTTTGTTTTGGAGCAAGTGTTCTCACCGCCTGGTAAAGTCGAAAATGATCATGAGCACGTTCAGCTTCTGATGCCTGTTCAAAAACACGCTGCAATTTGGCTCTTCTGGCAGTTTTGGAAGTGGCATTCATCAAAGTTCGTGCACGTTGGCGCTTGCAAACATGAAACCAAGCCTGTATGCAAGTTCGAATTTGAGAATCACCAGCAAGTTGTCGAAGTTGTTGTTCATGATATTTGAAGGCCTGAAAAGGTGTGAGATCAAATTGAAAAACGGGTTCAGGAAGTTTGGCATTGAAATCCATAGGTGAGATGTTGTTCATAGCCTTGTGAAGTGACTGCAACGGATCCAAATCATCTGAAAGGTTGGCAACATCTGATCGGACTTGTTGTTGTAGTGTAAGTATTGGTTGATCTTGGTGTTTCCAGCGTGTATATAGTTCCAGCCTCTGTCGATGGCTCCACGCAGTGTTGCCGGTCTTGGTTGTGGGAATCCATGTCCTGATGAGGGATGTCAGCAGTGGCAAATGATGTGCCCCTGTGGCACTGCGCATGAAAAACTCTGGCAATGCTTTGACCTCCTTGGATGTCTGATCAGCATGTACACGTTTGCAACAGATGTAGTCCAGCCTAGAGGCAACGGAATCATGTACAAATGTGGCTGGATTGCAATGTGACCAGGTATTCAAAGCCAATAAGGAGTGTTGTCGCAGCAAATCATGTAGTTCATGTGCATCATCATGTATTGTGCCTGTGCGATTGATGCCCTCGTGATTGAAGGTGCCCACACCGACGACGTTGGATCTGTGTCGCATGGAAGTGTTGAAATCACCAAGCAAAGTTACCAAATTGCGTTGAGGAATGCGTGTGAGTACATCGTTGAGTTTATCCAAAAGTCGTTGACGGTGGTCAAGATTGTTGGTTGAATAAACATGCTGATATAAGTTCACAAAATCATGTCCTCTTGTTTGTCCGTGAACTCTGATATGCAAAATGCGTCCCCTGTCAACTTCATCCCAGGAGATCTGATGGGCCTGACAAAATCTCTTTGAGAGCATGCATAGAACACCACCTTGTTTGCCTGAGAGTCCGCTGTGAATGCAGTGATATCGTGTTTGTGACCATTCTGATGTAAACGGCCAATGGGTTTCTTGAATTGCAATGAAGTCAATATTTTGTCCATCCAGCCATTGTTGAAACATGTCCCATGTGGCTGGTGCCAGGCCTCCAGCATTCCAGGTCATCGCAAGAAGACGCTTGCGCATCACTCTTTTCGGTGGATCCAGTTGAGTTCCAGGAGATGCCTGAGAGATCTGCGGTTGAGATGAACATGTAGAGGTCATTGGATTGGTGAACAACTTCCCTCGGTACCATGTATACCCATGTAGCTCTGCACGTCGCTGAGCCCTGCGAAAGCTTCTTTTGGCAGTGGGTTTGGCATAGTTTGGTCCGGAGACCGCTTTTGGCTCCATTCCATGTAGTTTCGCAGAGGCAAAAGAACCCTCTGCTCTCATACCACCCATGGATGTGGTATAACCCTCACCCCACATCGTGTTGATACAACCGTGATCTATTGTCAATGTCAAAGCAAAAAGAACCAACAGCAAAATGGTCATACACGATGCTCGGACTTGGGACCGAGGTGCAGCTGCAAGTACTGAGTCAGAGATCGAAATCTGATTGGAATGCCTGAAAAACCTGGGTGGCATCAAAGGTCCGCTGGATGAAGAATATTGTAGCCAGGAGAGGACCCACTCAAGGGCGCGTTGGCCAGCAGGAGTGATCCACTCACTCAAATAGAATATATTCAACCAGAGAAAAATCCAATGAGCAACAGGGCCAGTGAAAAATCCAAAGAAGGGAGCCCACCCCTGATCCAAAGTGCTAAGCCCGATCGTCAGGTCAAAGTCAAAAGGGTGCAGGTAGAACAGCACAATGGGAGGAGGACGTAGTGCAACCAGGCGCAGCAGCAATGCTAGGCCACAGCAACGCACTGGAAGCAGGGCCAGTGCAACCAGCCACCACACTCCGGCAGGGAGTTTGCACGCCGTGTCAGCGAACAAGTACCAATGAGCGACGTGGGGCAATGGCTGCAGGCCAGGATTTTACCAGGCTTCACCTAGTCAGACTGAACTGACTTGCGTGCAGTACTCGCGACTGCAAAGGGGCTTGTTTGTGTGTGTGTGTGTGTGTGTGTGGGTGTGGGTGTGGGTGTGGGGTGTGGGTGTGGGTGGGTGTGGGTGTGGGGTGTGGTTGTGGGGTGGGGGGGTGGGTGGGGCGTGGGGTGGGGTGGGTGTGGGTGGGGCGGTGGGGGTGGGGTGGGGGTGGGGGTGGGGGTGGGGGTGGGGGGGGGTGGGGGTGGGGTGGGGTGGGGGTGGGGTGGGGGTGAGGGGTTGGGTGGGTGGTGGGGGTGTGTTTTTTTTTCCTACGCTCTTATTTCTGTGACAGAAATCCGCGCTCGCCAACAGCTATGGAATGTTTCCATGCCGGCTCTTCTGTTTCAGAAGAGTCTGGGTTCCCTACCGCCTCGTCAGCTGCCAGTGACTGGGGGAAAAATCACTGGGCAGCAAAGCTTCGGTGTCGTGCAATGGCGGATGTGGCATGTTGGAAATGCCATTGAAATGGTGCAATCCATGTCCAAAACTGCGGTGTTGCCCCGGGTCAGTGGGCTTCAGCCTGCGGATGCAAAGGACTTTGGTGTTTGGATCACTGGGCTCTACCCACGCGAGGAGTTGGCCGCTTTGGATCCACATTGTGACACTGCAGGTGAAACACATTCGAAGCAACAGCTTTTTTTTTTTTGGCTTCTTTTGGTGGCCTCCTTTTTTTTTTTGGCTTCTTTTGGTGGCCTTATATGACAGGGGTACACCTCGGGGATGCCGAGGGGCAATGTGCGATCGGGCGATCGTCACATAAGCTTGGGTGGGGTGCCAGTGGCGCATGGGCACATTGCTGGGGTACCTGCGGACAACTCAGAGGTGTCGCACTGGTAGAAATTGTTGGGTCATGGTGGCACTCCTGGTGCAATCTAAATCACCAGTCAATCACATAACGGGTTGCCAAAATGGCATCATGGTCGGAAGAAATTGGTGATACAACCTGCAGCGGCAAAAGAGCAGGAACAAGATCCAATTGAGCATGCCAAAATGGCCTGAGTTGAAGCGCCTCCTAGGCCGGAGCAAAATGCCCTGTGAAACTGTCTTATAGCCAAAATGGCGGTCCCAAAACAGAGTGCACCTTCTAGGTCTGAGCAAAATGCCGATTGTGCTGAGCAGTTCTCAGTTGCAAGGCCTGGCAACGACTGCAGTCCAAATGGTAAAAATAATCTGGAAGTCACTGGGCGACCCACTGAGGGAGTTTGCCTCGTTGGACTCATGGTGAAACATCTGACCATTTTTTTTTTTGGGGCTTCGTGCTGATTGGGCATTTGCCTCTTGGCCCTCGTTTTCTTTTTTTTTATCTGGGATCACTCACCAATGGTGAGGGCTTTGGGGGGTATGATGCTGAGCGAGGCCAGTGGCGGTCCTGGATGGCCCTCACTATGCATGCGGGCACATCATTACATCAGCCGGTGCTGTCAGTCAGCAGACGCACCAAGGCATTGTCTGTGGCAGCAGGGTGGGATGGCTGCATCACTTCTGTTGGCACCGGGGCCGCAGGCAAGTGGTGGAGCTCGACCTGAGAGCATTTGCATAGCCACATGCAAGTGACACCTTCTTCAAACTGCGGGGGAATGGACCAACAGCGTGTGGGAAGGCGATTATCATCACAGAACAGCCACATACTGGGACAGGCAATGTCGGTGGTCTCTGGGAATGTTTTGAGAAGTGCCTGGTAGTGCCCTCCATGTGCGCCACCAAGATGGGCAAATGCAGCAACCAGTTGATATGGCTCCCAACGGACCTGGGTGTCTTGTTGTAAGACTGGCAAGTGAATTGTCCAACAGAAGCGCACGGACGTGTGCAGTTTCTGTACCTGTCCATTGAGGTCATGCACCAACCTGTCAATGTGCAAGATAACAATGTCCGATGGTGCAGTCAGGCCCGTACTCATTCCAAGGTCCCCGTGCCAAAGCCTCACCAAATTTGCAAGACTGACATCATTGTCGGCAATCATGTCCAAGTCAAGCTGTAATGTGATGGGCATATGGGCGTCCCCTTGGTCATGCAGCTCTGCTTTGGCTCTGTGAATGACGCGGCGCTCCCATTTGTTCGACACAATGTCGGTCCCAATCCAGTTCAGCAACCTGTGGGTGAATTCTGCACTGTCTGCTTGGTCATCAGCTTGGTCCCACCCCGTAATAACTTGGTCAAACCAAACCAGTGAGTCCAGTGAAATGGGAGCATCTGTTGAATTGTGCAGAAATTCCAGCAAGGTTGCTGAGTGCTGGCCCCAGTCTGCTAACTGAAAATTTCTACGTGACATGGAGGTCCACAAATAACAAAGTACCGCGCTATTTGCGTAGCACAGGGTATTTGGGTTGGCCAGTGCAAGGCCTGTCATAGTCTGCCTCAGCTGTTGACGCTGCTCCCTTGTCAGGATGTCGCCGGTGGTGCTGAGGAGGCATTGGACGTGGTCTTGGGAGGTTGCTTCCCCTTGCCCGCTCCCTTGGTCGATTTGCCTTTGCCTTTGCCCACCAACTCCGAGAGGGCCTGGGCTTGTTTGGATAGGCTCTGTTGGTGTTGTTTCAGGCTCATGGCAAGGAGCCCCCACACCGAGTTGCCCGTCAGCTCGTTGAAAATGGCCCAGAGCTCGGAGTCTCTCATCGTCAGCTGAAGGATCCAGGGAGTGGTGTCCTGTTGTGTCCTCAAGCTGTGGAAACGGAGGACATGCATGTTGTCCTGCAAGGCGGCGATCAGAGTCTTCAGGGTCTTGACCATCTGTGCCATGGGCATGGGTGCGCGTTGTGCTTGGACCAGTTGTTGCTCCGAGGGGGACCATTTCTGGTACACCCAGGCCCCATCTGGGAGGATGGTCTTCTTGGCCACTGCAGTGTCCCAGAGTTGGCTGCCCACCTGGCTCTCGCTGATCTGCACCACCCGCGTGAGAAGTTCCTGCATCAGTCCTTTCAGGAGGTGGGTGCGCAGGGTGAGCCACTGCGGGTTCTCCCGATTCTGTGGCATCTTCTCCTTCCAGTCTTTGGCCAGCACCGCCATAATGGGCATCATGCCTATCGGGTGCGCACGGGCGAAGATAACGAAGGAGTCCTGCTTGTGAAGATTCTGCAAGCTGCGATCGTGGTTCAGCAAGAGGTTGGCCATGGCCTTGATCACTTGCGTCATGGCCAGCTCCCTCTGTGTGACCCCTGTAGCCTCTGTGCTTGTTGGCTTGTGTCGCTTGTGCTGCCTGTCGTCGCTTGCGTCCTGCTGCTTGCGTGTCCCCAGCAGAGGAGCCAGCGCTTCCAAGCTGTCCATCAGCTCTTGGTCCTGTCTGTCCCACGTGACGGAGTCCATGGAATGGGAGCAGCAGCAGTGCGATCTGTCTGAGCACTGGGCACCCTGAGGTAAAATGGGCTTGCAGACGCATGCATCTTTCACGTGGGTCCATGAGATCCCTGGGGTCATGTGGCAAATTGAACACCAACTGGCAGTAAATGCAGTGATAATCCTGGGGTTGCAGCTGTTGCATGCAGTAGTGCAATTGGTAGACAATCTGAGTTGCCCACGCACTGTCATTGGGGTGCATCACGGTCAAGTGATTGGGCAGATGAGCCGCATGGTAGAAACCTCCACATACCACACAACGGGTTGTCAGCAACTGTAACACAAGTGGATCTTGCCACAGCCGAGAGAACTGGCGATCCCTGAGGAAGCGTTCAGTCAGTCGGACTGCATCTCCATCACCCAAGTTTGTCAGCATGGCCTGCAACAGGGAGTTTGTGTACACTGTGGGGACCAAGACTTCAAGTTCACATTGATGAAAAATCATGGCCAGTTGTCTCATCACCGTGCAAACGTGTGTTCTGTTGCTGCCATGGACCGATGGGTTGCACAGGCATCCTGTTTGTGATATCACCGTCTGCAGGAGGAAGCGCAAGGTTTCCTGGGAGTTTCTCCACAGTGCACCGTGTGATTGCAGGAGGTGTGCCACAAGGTCTCCCTGCCTCTGGTAACGTGTGCCACAAAACTGACATGTGAGCGATAGCTGCATGCGCTGGATGGATGTGAAGGCTGGAGCCGTGAACTTGCCCTCAGCAAGCAGTCCCTCCCAACGTGCAGCAACCTCCAACGGTTGGGGGGAGGACTGGGGGTCAAAGTCCCTGCAGCGCCCCTCAGTGATGTGGCGTCTCAGGCCTGAGCGCGTGGTGAAAAGTTCACCACAATGCGCGCATCCAGAACTGTGCTGATGAGCGTCCCTGGATGGGCACCAGTCATTGATGATGATCCCATGAACCTGGCAAACATGTCTGTATAACAGCGCCATTGTCGCCTGAGTCTGTGAGCAGATGTCACAAGTTCTGGCGATCAGGTCCATTTGGTCCGGCGGCTGTTGCAAAATTCTCAGGAGTCCAATTTGCAAGGTCACATTGCAGCTATGTTCCCTTTTGCAGGTGAGATTGCACAGGGAGCAGTGAGAGTCTCTGTCCAGCATGTGTGTCAGTTGGGCTCCCTTTGCAATGCCCCCCATCAGGAGCTCAGCATGGTGGAGCCGCATGTGACTGTGGAGTTCTTGGAACCTGTTTTGCCACATGCCACATATCATGCAGTGGTTCATCAGGTATTCACTCATGTCCTGTAGTGTTGGCAGATCCGTCCACCGTTGGTCATGCACAATCTGTTTCAACATCGGCCAGAAGCGTTGAGTGCCCACATGAAACTGATCAACGTCCAGGTGGGGTGCTCGGTAGATTCAGGGCCAGGCAGATTGGCGGTGTCATCTGTCTCCATTCTCCACCACTGGCGTGGACGTCCCTGTGTGGCCTGGCAGCAGTCACGCTCTATGTGAATGTGAAAAGTGCGCCAAGTGGTAAAAACCATATGGCAATTGCTGCATTGAGGCCGTCCATGCAGTGCAAAATCCAATGGGTAGCTCTGTGCAGTACGGTGCTGGTAGCTAGAATGAACCACAGTCATATGCCTACGAAAGTTGGGCAGTGAAGTAGTGCAGAACGAGCAGTGTGGGCATTGGTGGGCCTCACGCGTCAGCACTGGTCGATCAGGATCTGGATCTATTGGCACCTGTGCATGATGATCTTGGAGCATGTCGATGAGTCGGATGGTTTCATCAAGGTGAGTCCAATTGAGAGTATGCAGAAAGTCATGGGTGGCAATCTGAGTCGTCCGCGCAGTCACTCTGGCAAAATGGGTCATGGCAAGGCGACGTAGCATTTGCAAGGGCGGCTGCAGTTGATGGTGTCTGATGGCCTGCTGATGCGTGTGATGTGTCACATAGGCATGGTCGCCTATTACCGATCTGAGCATTCTGTACACCGTGGCTTGATATGAGTGCAGGATTTTGGTTGTGCACTGTAAGGCAAAAACGCTATAGGTGAGGATGGTGTGCACGCAACTGGTCCACAAATGCAATCGATGCTGTAAGTGAATTTGCCTGTTTTTGATCCAGGGCTGCAGTCTACGGAATGCGGTCCAGGCTGATTTGGTGCGATGGGCCCAGGACAGCTCTTCAAAGGATCGATAACTCATGATCATGCCAAGGTATGTACCTGATGCTTTCATCGGCAACGCAGTATTTTGACCAGTGCTGCGGGGAATCAGGATGGTCGTACCATCAGGTGACTGTCTCTGGATGCCTTTCAAGGCAGCACGATGGTTAGTCCCTGCAACTGCTAACATGGCAAAAGTTTTGGTGTAGGACAATTCAAGGCGCATTTCTTCGAGAGTGTCTAAAACCAATCCAATGTTTTTGAGGGACAGTCTGAGCTCAGTCAAATTGGCAAACTGGCAACCGATATGCACGTCGTCTGCGTACAGCGTCAAGCACTCAGCTATCCAATCAGAACCAGTTTTTTGGGACAATGTGCACAGAAACTTGTCCATAAACAACACCCACAACAATGGGGCCGCTTTACATCCTTGGCGCAGGCCTTTGCCAACAGCAACCGATGTAGTGGTATGAGGAGCGGTCAATTGATACTGAGTACCTTCGTGCCAGGACGCTAGCAATGAAATGATATCAGGAGTAACGCCAATGGCTTGTAGATGATTAAAAAGGTGCAGTCTCCAAACATTGTCAAAAGCCCGTGTCATGTCCAAAAATAAGGATAGACCTCCACAGATGGTGGTTTTGGGTGCATGAGAAATCCTCTGCATTGGTGTTCTCCGATGTGCGCCAACTAGGCTTCGAATTTGGACACAGTGCCGCGCAACACGGCAGATCGCATCAGTGGCTGATCTCATGGGGAGGAATCCAAAATGGGGGCTACCAACCAACCTGCCTAAGACCTGCGATTTCAGGCATTGGGTAAGAAGGCCAACAACAATCTTACCAAGGGGCTCCATGAGTGAAATAGGTCTTAAATGGGAGGGGCAAGTGTTGGGCTTCCCCGGTTTTGGGAGAAAAGTCAACCAAGCGTCCTTCCAAATTTGGGGTATGATTGGGGGTTGTTGTGACCACCATCGTTGCAAATGACCATAAATGTATTCAGCAACCACTGCGGGCGACCCTTTCCAAATTAAGGCTGGCAGGAACGGTGGTGCAACGGACTTGTTGGGATGTGATGCAGCAATGGCCGTCTCCAGTTCAGCCAAAGAGAATGGCACTTCCGGCGCCCTCTCAGAGTAGCACGGCAGGGTTGCAGGTCCTTGCCATGTTGTCTGGACAAATCGTACAGTCAATGCATGGGCCATGTACTGATTAGCGATCTGTCCTTCAGGGGTTCTGAGTCTGGCCCGGGCCATGGGCCGCTTTGGGGAGTACCTGTTGATGGTTTGGAACATGGTGTGAGCATCATGGAGTTTTGCTGCGTGTTCAACATCTTTGCACAATTCCTCAAAGCGGTCTGCTTTGGCACGTCTGGCCTGCTTCTGCTGCAATCGTTGCAGGCGTGCAGTGTGACACCAATGGAACCAAGCCTGAAAACACCGTCTGAAGGGACTGCCAACATGTTGGTGCTGGAGTCTACGGATGCATCTACGGTGGTGCCACTTGTCTGCAAGAATGTCACGAAATGTGCCATAGTCCACCGTCCGTCCAGGATCCTTTTGTTTAGAAAAAAGGTTTTGAAGTTTATCAGCAACAACTGAATGAATTCTGACAATTGGGGAGTCTGGGGATTGTACATCCACTGTCTGTTGGGTGGCATGATGAACTGTTTGCTGGAGCTCCAGCCATGTCGGACTCTCCTGAAGAAACGCCCGGCGACATGAAGCCCGTTGGGAATAAGTGCATTGAGTTGGATTTGAGAACTTTTGATGGGGGATAATTCGAGTTTTAAGAGAACACTGGATGGGGATGTGATGAGAAAGGTTATTCGGGATGATGTCAGCATGTGGAAAAAACTTGACCTGTTTAGATTGTCCATCACAACTGCTGATCCGCGTAAAGAAATGATCGATCCTGGATGCAGTGTCACAGTGCACATACGTCGGTCCTGTGGACTCGTCCCAGGCCGTCAGTGAAATCAAACCATGCTGTCGGAGCAATTGCATCAGGTGATGCTGATCCGCATGAGGTCTGCTCTGGCATTTGCGTCCTTTCCATTTGAAGGCAGCAGTGCCCGTCCAGGGCGGAGAAGCAGCAGTGGTGCAGTTGAAATCTCCTGCCAGGAGTAGATTATTCCGCTGAGGCATCTGATACAAGCAAGTGTCTAATGATTTCCAAAGTTGGACCCTGGCTTCATTGCTGGCAGTCGTTTTGTGGTCAGTGTGCTGGTAGACGGCCACCAGGTCGATTGCACGTTTGTCAAAATGCATTCTGATGTGCAACAGGCGTCCAGGTACACGGTCATCATAGCCAATGTGCTCCGAACTGCAAAACTTGCGGGCGATCATTATCAATATCCCTCCCGATCGGCTTTCAGCAGCCGCAGAGTGTATATAGGACCAATTCTCATCACTCCAGCAGGAGTTGAATCCCCACCGGGTCTCCGTCAGCACAAATGCATCAGCTGGATGGGTTTTTGTCCATTCCTTGAACTCCTGAAATGTGCTCTGCGCCATACCTCCCGGGTTCCAATGGAAGGCTGTGAAACGGGGATGCCTTGTAGCAGCATGCAAAAACTGTGGTTTCAGCTTGGGCTGTACATCAAATTCTGCTGTGATACGTTGCACCAATGATGAAGGAAAATCTTGAGGACCGAAAGTGCGCCCTTTATATTGGGTGGTTCCATACAGCACCGCACGTTTGCAAGCTCTACGGTAACTGCGTTTCTGCACAGCTGAACTGGGTAGGGAGTGCTGTCTGGAGCCGTAGCTCAATGGTGGCGGTTGTCCGCATTTTGCAGGATTGTTACAAAATTCCTGAACCCATGAGTCTGCTTCAGCAACCGTAGTGGATCGGTTGCAACCCTCACCCTGATGGCCAGTGATTTCAAAACCTGGAAAGTCATGCAATGTCTGTTGTCTTCTGGTGCCGCATCGATGCATGTCACCAATCAGCATGGCCACCCCCGGATTTGGGACCGGGTTACAGTCACAAATGTTGTGTCGAGTGAAAAAGCTCCAAATGGCAAGGAAAAGAATGATAGACATCGATGGAAAAATCCTGTTGTATTGAATCAGTGTCCGCAATCAAGGGCTACGTTGGCCAGCAGGAAAGCGTACACTGCACTGAACCTGAAGAATACCAAAGGGGCCTATCAGAACGCGGGAGCCCCACCCGCCAAACCTTCTTGGCTGATAAAAAGGGTGCCACCCCTGTCTGCAGTGAGTGGAAGCCACTCCACCAGTTAGGCCAGTTCGATATGGCTGGATCGAATCAACGACGGGGGGCCTCTCCTATCCCTGTGATTCCTCACCACTCGGGGCAGTGCATTGACTGCAAAGGGCTTGTGTGTGTGTGTGCGTGTGCGTGTGCGGAACCCTGTTAGCCAAGGGAATGCATGTCCTGTTCTTACCTTTCCTTGTTCCCTCTTTCACCTCTGGTTTCATGTCTTCATCATCCATTTCGCGCAAAGAAACAAAGAGAGACAAGAGAAGCAGTCGGTGCCCACTCTGCTGGGCTTGGGCATCCTGATGAGGAAACCCAGCAGAGCATCCGAAACTGCAAAGAGACAGAGACAGATTTCTTTCATTTTCATCCCTGCGTCAGTTTAACTGGCCAGCGCGACAAAACTCCGGCTATGCATAAAGAACTCCAAAAGATCTGCGATTGGATCAGGATGTTCGCATAAGACTGGGGGCCGCTCAGCGGTAACACTACAAGTGTGTCAGATGCGGGCCGTTTTCGCTCCGTCGAGTCGGCTACTGAACTCTCCCCAAAGTCTGCAAGGGAGGGCGACGAGGTGGAGCTTTATGCTCAAGTAGTTTGGGATTTATCCCACCTTGGCCATTGTGCCGGTTTAGAGAAGGCTTGCCCTCTCAAGTTCAACAGTTTTGGATAGTGTGCAAAACGCTCTCCTCCCAAATTCCAAGTTTTGGGTTTTTTTCCCCTCCAACTTTACCAGTTTAAGCGCAAGCGCCGCTGTCTATGAGATTTTTCTGTTAACTTTTCGAGCATGGCTCAGATTTATTCCAGCTCGTTTCTCTACTACCCCAGTGTGTGAACATCCTTTGGTTTCCAACTGGTTTCTGAAAAGCTTGATTCATCTCGCTTTTCTCCTGGTTTACCTTCAAGGTCGAGGACTAGGCACGCAGTCATTTCTCATCATCTTCACTTTCATCATTCAGCACCATCTTCTTCCCTCCTCCTCTTTCCCTCGGTATGTTTGTTCTGATGCATGTGTGTGTGTGTGTTAACGTCTGTTTGTTTTTGTTTATGTTTGTGTATGTGGGATGCTTTGGTCGCAGCGGTGTGGATTGTTTTTGCTTGTTTGGAGGGCAACCAACCAGCGTCGGTGACACACACATGAATCTTGGCAATTTCCTTTCTACTCGATCCTGGATTTTTGTGTTTCTTTCCAAACCTGGTATTTGAATGCACCTTTTGCTTTCGGAACGACACTGTTGTAAGAGTGCTTGCACGAGCACAGTTAGAAACGAGAATGCAAGCGAGATCGAGCTATTTTTCTCCATTTGCTGTGCCGTTTCAGCATTCTCAGACCATTTGTTGGCATATTTCATGCTTCCAACCACAGTGAATTTCCCAAGTTAAATGTTCACACCTCACAACCGTTCATACGTCCCCTGGTTCCAATTTTTATGGCCTTCCACGGTTTTCCATTTTAGTTTGGGGTTTCAACATTTTTTGGTGCCACCACAAACGCCGCCCCAGTTACTTTTACTTTTACTTTGGAGACTAGTGCCCCGGTGACGTCTAGGAGTTGTCCGGAATTTTTGAAGGGCTTATGTGTTTGTTTGTGGGGTTGTTAGGTTGTTTCGTTTTTTAAACTCAGTTGTTCAGGCTTTTCGGGAAGTTACGTTAATCTGTTGAAAAGTGGAACAGTTTCTTTAATGTGTGAGCTCACATTATTGTTTAACCTATCCGGCCAGCAATGTCGTTCACTATCTTCACTCCGAAGCTGCTACCGTTGAACCAGCGGGCTATGTCAACGCAATCGGCAGCAACATCGAGTACCTCTCGGGCATCAGTTGCGAACGCGCTACATCAAGATCTACATCCTCTCAACAACTTACCGCGAGCATTCGTTTACCCACCAAGCCCGTTGCCACCTCCACCAGCTCCAGGACAAACCAAGCAAACACACTTGCCAGCCCAGCCTATTCTGCAACCTTTTGATCCCGGGCCCAACTACAAACCAGCAGCAACACCAACCATTTCTTTTTTACAGCAAGTGAAGCAAAAACTCCAGCCACCACCAGCACCTACATTACCATTGACACGTGACCAAGCACAAAGTTTTCAACTGGGATCAAAATCTGCATCACTACCACCACCGCGACAGCAACACCCACAACCACAACGAAGCAGAAGCCCTCGGCAAACGATGTCACCCAGCACTTTTACCACCCTTTTGCATTCAAACATACCGCAGACACCTCCGAACACCAAAACAATTACAATTGCAGATAAGCTTGACGGGCTTTTTCCCAAGCAATTTGAGATTGACAAGAAGAATTTTCATGAAGTCGCTTCAATTTTGGCAAAAAGTAGACTGGCACCACAAGATTTGCAACACAGTTTGCTCCTACACTTTGAACCACAAGAAGGTGAACATTTGAAACCATGCAATTTTGCTTTGGTTTTATTCAAAGCTTTCAACACAAAACAGCCACCTTTGACCAGCAGACGAAATCGACTACTCTTTTTTGGTCACGCAACAAGGGAAGAAAATGCCGTGTCTATTCTCAACGAAGGAAAAATTCGAGAAAGTATCAAGGACAACCCGCGAAGCCAAGCGTTTTGCTGCCAGGGCAACGAAGTTTATTCTGCAGAACCCAATATGTGGGGTGAAGACTTTGAAGAGCTCCCCGGCATCGCTCGCACAGTGGCAAAAACTACCGCTTTAGCCAAGCACCAGACTTCATTTGTGATAGTAGGGTTGGCGTGGGGATCACTACAGAAGAATTGTTCTGGAGGAATTCGAACAACGTTGGACCTAGCTACGTTTGGTGGGGCACTAGATGCACAAGGTGACCAAGGACACGTTCATGACCTAGCTAGTGAATTTCCAGGAGATGTAGTTCGTGACCATAACAACAAATGTTACTGCTGCCACACGAAAAGACATTGCATTTTGGGCATCGCATTCCCAGTGACCTTTGGCCGTTTTTTGAAATGAAGCAATTGTACAGCACTCTAAGATTTCAAAGCGGGGCAAACTGCCTTGCCAACCAAAAACATTGCTATGATTCAATTCCAGCCCGGCATCCCCAGCAAAAAAATGGACGTTGTGACGATTTGCGTTTTCCTGTTTCCGAACTAGACCTTGGCAGTTACGTCAGGCACACGAACCATGTCATCACCCTGTTTAATGTTTCCATTTCCAGTTTGTTCGCACCCCCTGGGCACTTGGCTGTTTGTCTGTTGATGTGTTGAAGTCGCGGTTTAGTGCCTGCAGTCCTTGAGACCGACTGTGTACCATGGAAAATGCATCATTGGGCGGATGTCTCTGACATGCTGTCAACGTTTTTTTTTTGGCAGAACCACCAAACCATTGGTTTTTTCTTTCTACTGCCCCCAACAGGTCACCGTTTGCCGTCTTTGGTTTCTTCTTTTTGTTTTTCCTTTTTTCTGTGTTTTTTCTTTTTATTTTTGTTTGGGCATTTCTTGGTTGCTTGGAAGTAGATCCAAATTGATTTGCAATGATACTCTATCTGCGGCGGTGCCACGCGGATTCCCCGCGCTCGAGAACCGACGTCGTATTTTTTGGGGGGTTGTTTCCAACCATTTCCCACCCAGCTTTCCTTGGGTTTACTGGTTTACCTGGTCGACGAGTTCGTTCGCATAATTGCGGGCTTTGCCTTTCCGCATTCTCGCCACGTAATCCAACGCCCCGAAACTTTGACTCGCGGTTTGTTTTTTTGGGGGGTCTTTGATTTTTAAGTATATTGACTTGAGAACAAGGGATAGGGTCGAGAGACACGACTGGCAGCATTGCAGCTTGGTTTTGCAGACGTACAAATTTGCAGCTTGACAGTGTGACCGTGCAGCTTTGTCTTGCAGTTTTGCAGTTTTCTCTTGCAAACTTGCAGTTTTGTCTTCAGCTTTGCAGCTTAATGTGACAGCAATGCAGCTTTGTCTTGCAGCTTTGCAGCTTTGCCTTGCAGCTTAACAACTGTATCCGACTGTGATCATGCACCTTGATAAGTATGAGACTCACGGCATCGCTAGCAGCTTTGTCGCCTTCCATCATGTGACGTTAGTTTCACCTTCCAGCAAGGGCACTACAGAATATAAACGTTGAACTTACTTTGTGAAAAAGGTTTCACAAGCCACAAGCCCATTCAAATTTTGAGCCAGCAGCAGTCATTTTTGCGACTCTGATGTAGCCCCTTTTTTGTCAGACCTGCGTTTCGATCTGCAGTGCAAACCGTGCCTCATCAATGGCGTGGAACAAGTCCGGCTCTTCTTGGCCCAATTGGAACCCAAACAATTCCTGGGGATCATGGTCAGACAGCCACAAGAACTCATGGGATCAGAGCCAGCCAGAGTCAAAGTGGGATCAGACCAAGCCATCCGCCAGCATCACCCAGACTCCGGTTCCTTCAGACTTTCAGGCTGATGAGGAGTTCTTAGACAACCGTGAGAAATATGGGTACAAACTCCACCGCAAAGTTCAACCCACCAATTGGTCCCGAAAGCGGCAACTAGCGGGCCGCCCGGTGGAAGACATAAGCATCGTGGACATCACCAAGAACGGCTGGGAAGAACATGCGCTTCGAGTTTTGTCTCAAGGGTCCTTTGTCACGCCAGTGTGGGCCCGATCCACATCAGAAGCAGTGTTCGCTGCAGGGTTGTTCAAGAAGATCAGGGAAAAGAAATACAATATTGATGCCATTGCTGAACGCATTTGGGCTGACAGCAACACACCACCCCCCAGCAAACATGAACATGCCATCGACTTCATGACACCGCTTGTGGACAAAATCATGAGTCTTTTGGATGAGCTCCACCCGGTCGCCCAAGATTGCACCGCCTTGAAGAAAATCCAAAGCTTAGAGGCAGAGAATGCTCGGTTCCGAGCCAAAGGAGTTGTTTTGACTCCGGAGAAGCATACCACCACAGGGGAGAAACCAGGAGAAGCGAATTCAGAACCAGGCTCATCAGTGCATCCCGCAAAGAAACGCAAGGTCCAACTGCTTGAGGTTGATGCTATCCACCACCCCAAGCAAGCTCTTGAGGACCCTCCTTCAGCCACCACCGACAAAGCCATGCAACAATGGCTTGAAAACATCAAGAAGCACATGGACAAGGAGAAGGCTTCCCAGCTCGACAAGTACGTCAAGCAAGTTGTGGAACACCACAAAGGGCTCAAAAGCAAAGACCTGGGCGACCTCCGTGCCTTGGCTATCAAATGGGGGCTTCCCTACAACTTGGCAGAGAAGGCCAGCAACAAATCGTTGTCTCAGATCGTTGCAGCGGCGGCACTGCAGGCTGCCTGACTAGTGACAGAAACAATGAACTGCCATAGCAATGGCTGTGTACAGCAAAGCCAGCTTTTCACCCACCTTTTTAAACTTTTGCAGGCGCTCAACTTCTTTGTTTATCATGTTCCGTTTGTTGACAAGCAAATAGCACTTTGGGCACAAGGTTTAGTGCATCTCACACTGATTTGGCATCATGGAGAGCACACCTTTTCAGGCAAAGAACTCAAAGCGAAATTCAAAAACATTTCCCTCCACCCAAGCAAATACACCTTTTCGTTTTTCTCTCACAGCAACATCACATACGTGCGGCTGCCAATTTCTTTTCCACAGCACCAACAAATGCAACCTCGGCATTTCAAGGTTGACAGCAAGCACATTTACATTGGCAGCACTAAGGAAGGACTTCCTAAAAGAGAATGGAACAGGATTAGCAAGTACAAACAAGTCACACAAGAGCAACTTGTGCATGTTGAGCCAGCGATCCGCTATTGGGCAAGAAACAACACTTTTTACCAACACACTGTTTTAGTACTTTCCGCACATGACACATACCAGCAAGCCTGGTGCTTTGAGCACCTCCTCATACAACGCTGGCAGCCACATCTGAACTACCCACATATTCTTCGCCACTTTCGACGAAAATCCAATAGTTTTGTTCGATTAGCAGTGCAGCACAGAAGCAGTGTACTCCATACCGGAGTACGACTCTGGAGAAAGCTTCGCAAACACACGTTTTGCTCAGTTGCAATGTTTCAACAGCACACCATGGAGAGACTTCAAGCCTGGGATCTTCTCTACAGGTTGGCAGAGAACTCCAAGAGATCCTTTGAAGCGTGCAGATACCTTCGCAGCGGGGCAGTTTTGGATGCGGAAATCTATGCCATCTACAGGCTCACAAACGTCATCGAACAACCCCAGAGAAGCAAACTCCAAGGCTTGTTCCACAAAGTCATGCAGTTTCGCAACATGACTCGTCCAAGATCCAGCCAGCCAATTAGGTCGCCATTCCTTGCCCACCCAGAATATCGGTCTCGGATGGCGGCTTGGTTACGAAAGTTTGTCCTGGAACACAAGGAGATTGCTGTTCCATTTCACCTTCCATCAGCCAAAGTACAAGAAGCTGCAAACCCATCGCTCAGCACTGCACTATGGAACTGGAGGCAAGCGGCTGAACATTGGACACCGCAGACAGATTTTCGGGACCTTTCATGCTCATGCGACAGCATGCTCAAAAAGCACCCGTTGCTGGAAACACTCGATGGGCACATTGCTTCAGGCATTGAACAATTGACATTCACCAGCACCAGACTACAAGCATTGTACCAATGGGCTAATGCGCAAGCAACTTTCTACCCACACACCAGCCAGGTATTGACCTGTTCAGCCCAGGCCCTTAAAAAATGGGCAGACAAACATGGGCTGCCCAGCCGACAACTTTTGAAACAATTTGAGCAATTCTTTGACTCCCAAATCTCCTCTCACAAGCAATTCCTGCGCAAAACGCCCAAATACACCGCTCACAACCTCCAGCAATTCAAAAAGCTCATTCCAAAGGACATGGTGGTCCACAACGAAGACCATGGGAATAGCCATCTCATGATCTACTGCCCCAAGATTTACCTTAAAGCTCTTCAAGCCACATGGAATGATGCCGCACTTTTCCAACCAATTCCCAACCAACCAGATGGGCCACAGTTCCAGTATCGCTGCGCAAGACCCGAGGAAAGCTTCAAAAGGACAGTGGGCACAAGCCAGTCAACAAACAGTACAAAATCCCAACAGGACAAGCGTTCCTGAAACGGAAGAAATCTTGGAAAAAGGGCCGTACAATTATTGGATACCACTGCAGTGTCCTCACCAAGCTGACGCACATCACTGCAGTAGCCCTAGCAGACATGCTGACCGAAGTGTGGCCTTCAACCTTGGGGACAACACCTACACCGGAACTATTCCAGAAGCTTCACAAGTTCTTCGATGAGACTTCCAGCGACATTGACCTCGTGATGTACAACGACGACTTGGTGGGCTTCTTCAACTCCATCCCTCAGGACAAAGTACTCTTCTTTGTTGACCACCTGATTAAGCACTACAAAGCAAAACACCCAGACATCCACACACTTTCAGTTAACACCCAAAGCAGTTGCAAACACAATCGCACCACCAGCGGCTCATTGTCCCAGCACCATCAGCACACACAGGTCAAATCTTTGCGCCTTGATGACATCCTTCCAATCGTCCAAACAACCTTTGACACCGCTGTCTTTTCCGCCCTTAACACAACTTGGCTCCAAGTTCAAGGGTCACCAATTGGCAGCAAAATTTCTCCAGCACTGTGCAGCATTTGCGTTGCAGGCCATGAGATGACATGGCGGCAAACTTACCACATTTGGAGGCAATCGCCAGGGTTGCACCTTCTCCTCATGCGGTATGTAGACAACAGGCTCACAATCGTTGACCAACAGCATTCTACAGATCACCCTTTGGCTGTTTGGCTCCACAAGTGGTTTTATGGCAGGCCTATCGAAGTTGAAGAAGTTGAGGACATCAACTTTTTAGGTTTTGACATTTACCCACACAAACGGCAAGTCAAATTTATTGATGTTGACAAGCCGTGGAAAGTCAGGAGTCCAGCCAATGCAGGAACAAACAACCTCACACTTTCAGGATTTCGCAGCAGAGCACACTTGATTGTCAACTATTCTTTTCCAAAGGAATTGATTCCAGGAAGTTTGAGCGCCCTTCTTGATTTGTATCACAAAGCTGGCTTTTCATTTTCCATTTTGCAAGACACTTTGCCAAAAACGGCATACCGGCATCTCCCAGAAAAAAAAAACGCTGCCCGTCATAGCTACGGGCGTGTGTGTGTGCGGAACCCTGTTAGCCAAGGGAATGCATGTCCTGTTCTTACCTTTCCTTGTTCCCTCTTTCACCTCTGGTTTCATGTCATCATCATCCATTTCGCGCAAAGAAACAAAGAGAGACAAGAGAAGCAGTCGGTGCCCACTCTGCTGGGCTTGGGCATCCTGATGAGGAAACCCAGCAGAGCATCCGAAACTGCAAAGAGGCAGAGACAGATTTCTTTCATTTTCATCCCTGCGTCAGTTTAACTGGCCAGCGCGACAAAACTCCGGCTATGCATAAAGAACTCCAAAAGATCTGCGATTGGATCAGGATGTTCGCATAAGACTGGGGGCCGCTCAGCGGTAACACTACAAGTGTGTGTGTGTGTGTGTGTGTGTGTGTGTGTGTGTAGTTGAGTGAGTGACGTGAGTGAGTGAGGGTGAGTGAGTGAGTGGAGTGAGTGAGTGAGTGAGTGAGTGAGTGAGTGAGTGAGTGAGTGAGTGAGTGAGTGAGTGAGTGAGTGAGTGAGTGTGTGAGTGAGTGAGTGAGTGAGCGAGTGAGTGAGTGAGTGAGTGTGAGTGAGTGAGTGAGTGTGAGTGAGTGAGGGAGGGAGGGAGGAGGGAGGGAGGACGGGAAGGAGGACGAGGAGGAGCGGATACAGAACTAAAAACAAAAACCCTACACGTCAATTTGGGGAACAACCTCAACAGATGAGAACAATTTCTCTCCAACATTTTCGTTTTCTTCAGTACGCATGCTATCACATGCTCCTTTCCCTAGCCCTCATCTATGGTTTGGCAATTGCAGCTCTTGATGTGAAGGACGCATTTTTAATGGTTCCTCATATGGAAATTCTCTATGTGAAAATTCCACAGTGGATCAGGCAGTGGACAGGCAGTCCCAACACTCACTGGTTTCTCAAACGTTGCCTTCCTGGGCAAAGAAATGCGGCGTTACGTTCGCACCAACATATTGGACAACTTTGTGAACAAACTGAACTTTCCAGGAACCCCAACAATCTTACGTCACCGAGATTTCAACAAGAAGGTGTTTGTCAATATACATGTAGATGACTTTTTGTTGGTGTGCAAGCCTGGTGCTGTTGAGTTAGTTTCAAGCAACAGTTGGCGCTACGTTGACAATGAAGGTTGATGGACCGATCATGCCTGGGGATGGAAGCCAAGTGATGTATCTCAAGAAGAGAATGACAATGAGACCCGGGGGTATCCTGATGCAGCCAAATGCAACATACATTCCAGAACTTGTTGGATTGATGAAGGTGAGTGGAAGGAGGAAAAAGGTTTGCCATACCATGCAACTTTGGAAGCGTTCAGTGCAGATTTGATTGTGGAAAGTGTGGACTTGCACTCTACTTGGCAATGGGCCGACCAAACATCCAATTTGCAGTAAAGACCCTAGCCTCATACATGGCAAGACCCACTGTCAAAGCATCTTCGGTTTTGAAACATTTGGCTTCATATTTGGATGGAACTCATGAGCATGGTTTGCTTTTACAAAACATTGATGAGGACAGATGTATCTTTGATGTGTGGCGAGAAGATGAGGTGATTTGCGATGAGATCAATGTTCCGCAGGAGAAACCAGAAGCAAAATTCAACCTTGAAGCATTCAGCGATTCTTCATGGGTAGATTGCAAGCCGACTCGCCGCAGCACAAGTTCTGGTTTGGTATTTCTCAACGGGTCGATGATCCTTAGCATATGCCGAACGCAGGCATCAGTGGTCTTGTCAAGCCTTGAAGCAGAGCAAATGGTTTGATGGTTGAATGATGTTGAATGCATGTATCTCTACAGGCTCTGCAAATTCCTGTGCGAAGATGAGGAGGAAACAACCAACAGCATGGTGCAACAGCGGTTGTACACTGACTCAGCATCAGCTTTAGCGTTGGTGCAAAGAGCTGGCACGGGAAGGCTGAAACATGTGCAGGTCAAACAGTTTTACCTTCAAAACTTTTTGAGATCTGGAATATTCACGATTCACAAGGTCAACACAAAGCTGAACCCAAGTGATTTGAACACCAAAACACTCATTCAAGAGCGAAGGAAGTTTGTCAGTCGTTTGATTGGACTCTTCATGGCTGACAGCTGTGAGGAAAACGATGACAGTGAGCTGAGAAGGGTGAAAAAGGTCAACCAGGTGACAAAACAGCAGTGTGTTCGATTCATTCAGGTCGCAACAGCAACATTGAATGCATGTTTTCAGTTGAAAAGGATGCAGTTCTGAGCTGTCTCTTGATGCAGGTGGAAAGGACTTCGAGCTCTACGATGGTGGTGGTGCAACAACTGCAATGGTGATGGAAGCAATTCTGGAGAAAACATCTGAAGTGACACACATGGTCATGATGGTGGTTGGAACCAGTTTTCATGCTGGAATCTACATCGTGGGTGTCCTGGTCACTCTTGCGCTGGTGATATTCATGGTCATGGGACCAGTCACATGGAGAAACAGCAGGATGCCACGGTGGTTCGAAATCCAACATGCAGCACGGACAATGGGATGGAAACATCGATTGCTTATCAAACCTTCCTTGCAGGTGGCACACTACCTATTGGGTTGTGAAATAGCATACCTTCATGAACGTTTCCGTTGTGCAGGACAACGTGGCGATATGATGGTGGACATTGAAAGCATTCATTGCTGACTTGGATGAGTACCTTGGAGGACAGCGGATTCGTGCGGATGAACCACGCGAAGCAGTTCCGCCTGAACCAGAAGGAGGTGAGGAGGAACGACCTCCTGCAGACGATCCGGCTGATGGAGACGAAAATGGTGATGAGATTGTGCGAATGGCTCTGAATGGAAGAAGAATTGATACAGCACCTACTGAGTCCGAGCTTGACTATCGACATGGAATTGCAGAAGGTGGTGAAAGCGATGTGGAATGAGAGAAGATGAACCCGCTGAAGCACGCAGGATTCGCTACATGGATTCAGAACAAGGTGAAGTATCGGACCCAGAAGAGTGGGCCAGTCTTCATCACGGCCACTGGGATGCAGATCAGCATGCCCGAATGGTCGACTATGCCAATGAGAATTTACAGCGATTGATCAATGCCAGGGCGACTCTTCGAAATCGATACAACAATGCTGCTATCCACGGAAACTGGGAAGAGGCAGCAAACTACAGTCGAGCGATTGAAGAGGTGGAAACCTTGATGGATATCGTATAGGATGCAAAGTGGTAAGCAATGATCGCATGAGTCACAGAACCATGGCAACATTCCTCCAGATGTAAGAGCCCAAGCATGTGAGAGCGGAATTGTTTTTCAAGGTGCCTATAGCTGTAAGAGGCCATGTAAAGAAATGCGTGCACTACAGATGGCCAATGTACTAGGTCAATGGAATTCGAAATGGCACTTCATGGCAATAGATGGCAAGCAATTTAAAATTCCTTGCCAAGGTGGGGTGTCACAATTCAGTCAATGCACTCATGTGTAGGTTTGCAGGTAATCAGGTCTCCAGTTGGCACTTGAAAAAAAATACTGAGAAAATTAGCATGACCAGTAGCTCAGTTGTCTGGATGACATGCACAAATCGTGAGGTGAACTCCAGATGCAAGTGGCTCAACGAGCATGGCAGAAAAGTGGCGCTTTTGAGTAGTCCCTTGATGTTTGAAATTTAGCCAATCCTTGTTCATCTCGGGCACAACTGCGCTTGCAGGTCCGGTTTGACGATTTTTTTATCCTAGATGAAACAAATATGGCAAAGGCATCGGGCCGTGTCGATGGTTTGCTACGCAAACGCTGGTGCGTGAACGAAAGGCATGGAGCATGTCGCTGTGACAGCTCACCTGGACTTCTTCCAAAAAACTGATTTCAAACCTTGTTTTCGAGCATGGAAAAAGGATGGTGCGACTGTCATTTGCACAGTTGCACTGGCAGGTACCATACCATTCCATACAATTGGAGCGCCGCGAAAGAAAGCGCAGGGCAGTCAAACATGCTGCAGACGCTGAAGTGGAGGTGTGAAAAGGTTTTCCGCATGCAGTTTGCAAGGGGATGCGGATGATGCAACCAATAGATATTGTAAAACGATTTTTGCGAAATCCGAAAAAAGGTAACTTAGACCCACAAATGCATTTTTCAATTAAAGTTTTGCCAATCGCTCATATGCAAACTATGGCAAACATGTGAAGAAAAAACATGCATACAGTTACGCACGCACGGAAACAATAACGGTTTCAACATGGTGCGCAACAGCCTTGCTCGTTGATTGAGGTAAAGCTCCAGATAATACGAAAATATTTGGCACAAAATAACGGTTGCATGTCAGTGACGTCACCTGTGCTCAGGCAATCCTTTCTACATATGGTGACTTGGGATCCCCATCCCCTCAACCTAGGTTTTCGGGGGGGGAACTTTACAATATGTAATTTACATTAATTTACATTTTTCGGGTTGTTTGTAGGGGAGTTGTTTATTGTAAATCAAGGTCTTTAAGGTACCAACAATCCACGCTTGGAAGGGTGAAAAATGTAAGTTAAGAAAGCCCCCCCTAGGTATGGCCCTGGTCAAAGCAAAATCAAGGTATTCCCCAGGAATACACCACACAAGTGGTGACTATGGAAATTGGGGGGCGAACCACTCCTCGTTGGGGACCAAAGTTGCAAAAGAATTGCATTGATTTGCCCTTGCAGTGAGCTGCTGGCCTTGCCCCGCCCTGCACGTGTGAAGTCATGATGTGCACTTTGTAGAATTTGTTTGAACATGTGATCAGTTCTCACCAAATACTTAGCACTGTTAAGAATAAGTAGGGAAGGAGCGGCCAACACACCCAGACATACTTGGCCAAATTTCCATAAGCTTGCGTTTGTTCCCTACCGCAAAGATTTCACCATAGTGGCTTGTCTGGCACGGTCTCTTCAATAGGCAAATCTCAATGCAGCACTCAGCCAACCTTGCTTACCAACGGCCAACGTCCGCCCAACTTTGTCCATAGCTCGCATGTAGCAATCACTCTCAAAAGAGGGGGTGCAGAAAATAACCAAGGAAAGCGTTGGTTAAACCTTCTCATGTGACTCCATTTTGGCCCAAGGGTTCTGGAGAAAGCGGCCTTGCATTTGTTGTTTGCTTGTTTTTCTTGAATCATTT
>CAMXCT020000002.1:381270-508770 GCA_947184155.2 Cladocopium goreaui
CGACCGTGGAGCCTCTTTGCAGGGAATATGGCTGGTCATCTAGCCTTATTAAGGGGAAATGAAAATCATATTGGGGGCTACAACTTGGTTTTTGTTCTGCTTTTTGTCTGGTATGAATTGTCGTCACTGTTAGTGTCACGAGGCAGGGCCCAAATTAGTATATTATTTATATTTATATTACAAATATTTTATTTTTTCATTTTCCATGTGCAACTTGCAACCAAATTTCAATCATCTCTCGCAAGTTTGCACACTCATTTTCCAGACGTTCGAGATTTAACAAATTTGTTGGCACATGTTGAGCTCCAAATTGTGTTATACATATACATATACATATATATATATATGCGAACTAGTGGACCAAATTGGATGACAAACTTTTCAAGATAAGGCTGGAAAAATACGAATAACATAAACATGAAACTACTTACTGGACAGGAAATTGCCCCATCAGGTTCCATTGGCGGTTTTCGATTTTTCAAAGTAGTTGAACATTTCAATTGGCCGCGCCAGTTCTGGATCTACCTTTACCCTGCGCAATTCGAGAGAGATGGCGTGCTGAGTTTGTGGTACCGTATCGCGGCTAAATTGCTGTGTCCGGTTGCATGTGTGACCATAAGTGCCAACATGTGGGCGCACGATGTGTCCAGTGTTTGATTTGTTTCCTTTTTGATTTTGTACACGGTTGTTTCATAAAAACAACATCCTATCTATGAGGAGCATTCCAGTTGCAGTGTTGTTCTTTTTGTTTCTTGGTGTTTTGTTGTCCAGCAAGTGTTAGTTTCACAAGGCCAGCTCTACTCCGAGTTGGAACATCATCCATATCGTGCCTTGGTGGGACGGCGGAGTGGTGAGTTACAGGATGCTGCACGCAATTGATCGGACAAGGGTCAAGCGGTAGTTTGTTCCATAGTTGTATGTCCAATTCTTTATCCGTGCAAAATGTTGCAAAAATATATATATATATATCTAATATGTTTATTTTTTGTTTTCATGTGTGATTCAATGTTCCTACGTCAACCTTGGGGACGGATACTTTGGTGTGTTTTCATTGTCACTTGTCAGCTCAAAATTGGATTTGTGACAGGTATCTCAGAGTCACCCCGGTTTAGGCATGTTACTGGCACCGGGTCACTGTAGGTGAATTGTAAATTTGGGTTCGATATACTCAAGGGCCGTGTCTTCAGCGGTTTGTTTTGATTTTGCTGCAGTCTGGCATTTACAAATTGCACCTGCCAGGTTTAAAACGTTTTTTTTTTCGGTCATTGGCAAACATCATTGTTTGTTTCATTGTGCACAACTTCACTGCGTGGCGTTTGCTTTCCATTAGTGTTTAGATTGAACGCTTCGGTTCTTTCAAGTTTCCCAATAGTTTTTAGATACTGAACAAGTGTTGCTTTCATTTTTTTTGCTTCTCAGGGAAGCAAAGACCAGCCCTAGATCAGTAGGGTCTAGATCAGTATTTTTTTGATAGGAAAAAGTTGTATAAAAGCTTTAGTATTGCCCTGATTCCCCAAAAGTCATAAACAACATGTTATCTGAAAAAAAAAACCTAGGGTTTTTAAAACTTTGAGAAAGTTTGGGATAGGTAAAAGAGTTTGAAATTATCAAGTGACCAAGTTCCAAGTGCAAGTTGCTGCAAGTTGCTTTTGAGCCCTGTGAGCCAAAGATCAGGATTGACAAGTGATACAAACCAGCCAGTGCAAGGTCACACCAAAAAACACAACTAACAACAACAACTGCAACAACAACATGCATGCATACATACACACATACATACATACATACATACATACATACATACATACATACATACATACATACATACATACATACATACATACATACATACATACATACATACATACATACACACATATATATATACGTATAACACACACGCATATATATCTATAATATAAACAAGTTTCTTCTCTGGAGCCAAACAATTTTGAAACCATTATAGTTTTATGTTGTTTGGGGTTATTTCTTGTGTTGGCCCAGGTTTTTTTTTTAATGTGTGAGAATCGTTTGGAAAATTTTCCGGGTTAGCCCAGAAATTGTGTGAATGTTTCGTTTTTTTGAAATCTTTTTAAAAAAACAATGGAACATTTTGAGAAAACCCGGCTATTTTTGAGAACAAATTCCGGGTATTTCCCCATCTGCCAGGTGAGGGTTGTTAGATTTTATCAGAGTTGTTCTTCTCCTCCTCCTTCTCCTCCTCCTCGTTCTCCTCCACCACCTCTGCCTTCACTTCCATGTCCACTTCCGCCTTGCCAACTCTTCGCCAAGCTCTTCGTCGCCAACTTCCGCACGCAGTGGCCACTGTTGGACCTCAACTGCAAGGGTCTGAGCGCACTGGGCACCGCTGGACCTCAACCTGGGACCTTCCGAGCTCAGTGAGCACCGCTGGACCTCAACCTGGGACCGTCCGAACTCAGTGAGCACCGCCTGCCCCTAACCTGGGACCCTCCGAGCTCAGTGAGCACCGCTGGACCTCAACCTGGGACCCTCCAAGCTCAGTGAGCACCGCTGGCCCTCAACGGCCAGATAGAATGCCAGAAGATATGCCAGATAGAATGCCAGATAGCATGTCAGAAAGAATGCCAGAAGATATGCCAGATAAAGTGCCAGAATGTTTGCCAGATAGAATGCCAGAAGGTATGCCAGATACAATGTCAGATAGAATGCCAGAAGGTATGCCAGATAAAGTGCCAGAATGTTTGCCAGAACATATGCCAGAAGATTTACCAGATAGAATACCAGAAGATATGCCAGAACATATTGCAGAATATATGCCAGGTAGAATGCCAGAAGGTATGCCAGATAAAGTGCCAGATAGCATGTCAGAAGATATGCCAGAAGATATGCCAGGTAGAATGCCAGAAGATATGCCAGATAGAGTGCCAGAAGATATGCCTGAAGATATGCCAGAAGATATGCCAGAAGATATGCCAGATAGAGTGCCAGAAGGTGTGCCAGATAAAGTGCCAGAATGTTTGCCAGATAGAACGCCAGAAGATTTGCCAGATAGAATGCCAGATAGCATGTCAGAAGATATGCCAGAAGATATGCCAGAAGATATGCCAGATAGAATGCCAGAAGATATGCCAGATAGAATGCCAGAAGATATGCCAGATAAAATGCCAGAAGATATGCCAGATAGAATGCCAGAAGGTATGCCAGATAAAGTGCCAGAATGTTTGCCAGAACATATGCCAGAAGATTTGCCAAATAGAATGCCAGATAGAATGTCAGAAGATATGCCAGAAGATATGCCAGAACATATTGCAGAAGATATGCCAGGTAGAATGCCAGAAAATATGCCAGAATGCCAGAAGATATGCCAGATAAAATGCCAGAAGATATGCCAGAAGATATGCCAGATAAAATGCCAGAAGATTTGCCAGTAACAAAACGTATAGATGTCATGGTGGGGATAACTCGAAGTAAAGTAATTTATGTTTTGCATCCTTCCTTTTACTTAGCATTCGCCCTGTCCTTTGCCACTTGGACCTTTCGAGAAAAAAGGAATATGTTGAGGAAAATCCGTGTATTTTCGAGAAAAATACGGGTATTTCTGAGGAAAAACATGACATTCAAATCAAGTACAAAGTGATCGTCTCCCAAATGTCAGTGGTGATGTCACAAGTGGCACACAGAAAATGTTGAAAAAGGGGATTTGCAAGAGGCACTTGGTCAAGTGGCAAGAGGTTCCTTCAAGAAAATTTACCTATCCCAATTTTTTCAAATGGTTCAAAACATACATGTTTTTTCAGGAAACATTTTCTTTCTGACTTTTGGGAATGCTAAAAACCCGACTGGTCTAAAACCCTACTGATCTAGGGCTGGTCTTCGCCATCCTGGGTTTCATTGGTTTTGTTCCACACAAGCGCGTGGTTTGTTCACACGCCATTCATGATACGTCAGCACCATTGCAAACGCGAACGCCCTTTTCCTCGGCAATAAGGCACCACTGATCCCCATCGAGCTTCTGTGTTTTTCCTCGGCATTGATGTGCCTCGTAGGCATGAAAGGTAAAACAAAGGGGCAGCCGGGCAGTATTTTTCAAGTGAATACTAAGGACCCCAAAATGACAGGGTACGGCTTGGTATGTTCAACCCATTCAGTCTTCAATTGCTACACAAAAAAAGGGTTTCACGTGTTTGCAACATCATGATCCACCCTCGTTGCAACCCCATTCATGAAAGGTGAGCTGCGCATATTTGTACCCTGTGTCTCTTGGCCGCCTGATGTCAGCATGATGTGGTTTCAGCTTGGGCCAGAACATATTTGGTTGGTGGTTTTTTACATGTGATATTGCCCTTTTTTGACAACCAGCAACTAGCCAATATTTTTTGTTGGATCGAAACCTCCAACCAGAGGTATATTTATTTCTGCACCATGTTGCAACCAGCAAATTTTGAAAACATTTGGCCCCTGATGTTTGGACATTTTTCATATCAAAACCCAAAGAAGTCATGAACAATATGAACCGCCCGTGGTTTTGGACAAATTACAGTGCCCTGCATGACCACGGCCTCACCACAAATGATTATTAGCAACTTGATCTTCCAAACAGAGATGTTTGTGAGGAAGTCATTATCTTTTCGATGTTGCCAAAGATTGTGGATGAATAGTTCCAGTTAAACCTGCAACAGTACGTTCAAGAAACCATTCCACCTAAAATAAATGCTTGAGGCACCTCGCGTTTAGCATTGTTTTTTGAAATCTATATATTTCGTGTTGGGGCCATGGATGCGTTTGCAGGGATTGCTATTATTTTTGATAACAACATCCTCATTATTTCTGATGGTCCATGCGCTGTTTTTGTGTCAATTGTTTCCAGGTATGCGGCTCCGGCCCCGGGTGCTGAAAACTATGTCCAAGAGGTGAGGTGGCAACCTGTGTTGCTGCATGGAATAGTGAGTTACTTTTGTTGCAATTTGATATGTTGGATCTTTTGAATGAATATATAAACAAAACAGATGTACTAAATGCAATCGTATGCAGTAGTTGTTGGTGATTCGTACATATTGTTCGGGTGCCTTTTTCCAACATTTTTTAAGGATTGCACGGTGCCGGAAGGACATGTTTTTTTAGGTTGAGCCTTGGGGTGAAGATGGTTGAAGTGTGTTGATCTAATCCAACCCGGCCCATTCCGTATAGCTCTTTCAACTTCTGCTTTTTATCAAACATTGAGATCCAGGTTCAAAACATTACCTTGGATGTGCCCTGCCCCCAGTACCTGACATGCATAGCTGCACTGATGTGTAGCTACCCCCCCCTTCCATACAATATATTCACATGCTCTGGGGACCTCTGGGGTGTGTTGGCATGCGTTGACATTCTCCTTATTACTAATCGTCGTGGATTCTCCTGGATGTGCCCTGCCCCCAGTACCTGAAATGCATAGCTGCACTGATGTGTAGCTACCCCCCCCGTCATTCAATACGTTCACATGCTCTGGGGACCTCTGAGATGTGCTGGCATGCGTTAGCATTCTCCTTACTACTGGATACTGTTGGAACACGCTGGAACCACCTGGAACCTATACAACCCTAAAAGAATCGTCCTGGATTCTCCTGGATGTGCCCTGCCCCCAGTACCTGAAATGCATAGCTGCACTGATGTGTAGCTACCCCCCCACTTTCATACAATACATTCACATGCTCTGGGGACATCTGGGATGTGCTGGCATGCGTTGGCATTTTCCTTACTACTGGATACTAGTGGAACTTATTGGAACATATCGGAACACATTGGAACCACCTGGAACCTATACGACCCTAAAAGAATCGTCCTGGATTCTCCTGAATGTGCCCTGCCCCCATTACCTGATATGCATAGCTGCACTGATGTGTAGCTACCCCCCCACTTTCATACAATACATTCACATGCTCTGGGGAGCTCTGGGATGTGTTGGCATGCGTTGGCATTCTCCCTATTACTGGATACTGTTGGAACACATTGGAACCACCTGGAACCCATTCTCCTGGACGTGCCCTGCCCCCAGTACCTGAAATTCATAGCTGCACTGATGTGTAGCTACCCTTCACTTTCACACAATACATTCACATGCTCTGGGGACCTCTGTTGTGTGTTGGCATGCGTTGGCATTCTCCCTATTACTGGATACTGTTGGAACACAGTGGAACCACCTGGAACCTATACAACCCTAAAAGAATCGTCCTGGATTCTCCTGAATGTGCCCTGCCCCCATTACCTGACATGCATAGCTGCACTGATGTGTGGCTACCCCCCCACTTTCATACAATACATTCACATGCTCTGGGGAGCTCTGGGATGTGTTGGCATGCGTTGGCATTTTCCCTACTACTGGATACTATTGGAACACATTGGAACCAGTTGGAACCATCTGGAACCTATGCCCCCAGCACCTGACATGCATAGCTGCACTGATGTGTAGCTACCCCCCTTTTCATACAATAGCGTGTGTTGGCATGCGTTTTTCGTTACTACTGGATACTTTTGGAACACATTGGAACCACCTGGAACCTATACGACCCTAAAAGAATGGTCCTGGATTATCTTGGATGTTCCTTGCCCCCAGCACCTTAAATGCATAGCTGCACTGATGTGTAGCTACCCCCCTTTCATACAATACATCAAGCATTGATGAGAATTGCAGACAGGTTCAGAACAGAGGGGAGGTTTTAATGTTCAAATATTTCTTGTTGCTTCCAAATGGCTCCGCATCTTAGCTTCGAAAATGAAACGCAACAAACTTCAAAGGTCTTCAAAGCATCGTGAAAAAATGCGCAGCCGTCCTGTTTTCGAAGCCTCGAAATTTCGTGAGATTGCAGCCTTGGCAAAGAGAAAGGCTGGAACTTGCTTTGGACTCATTGATTCCGTGGCCAGACATCGAAAGAAGCTGTGGAAATCAATCGAAGGGCATCGTCAGTTTTTGAGGTTGAAACCCCCTTACTTTCATGCCTTTCATACATTTCCAGCGTTTGACAGAAACCACCTAGTCCCCCCTATATTTTATACAGTTGATTTTGTCTCATCTCATCCAGATTACTGCAGTAATTGAACTTGGTCCCCTCTATGCTTCATACATTTTAAGATTTTTTACTTGTAATGAATTGATAGTTGATAGTAGCAGCTCACCCCCCTGAGGAATATTTTTTTTGGGGTTTCCCAAATATTGTTTTGTGCTGGTGCAAGGCAGGTCGCCTGTATAAACCTTCTTGAGACCTCTTTCCGTCGCCGGGCTTGACCACCTGCCCCCCTACCTTTCATACATTTGATGGTAATGTATGAACAGGGGGGTGTATACATATGGAAGGCATGGGGGGTTGTAATCCATATTCTGAAGTGTGTGTGTGTGTGTGGTGTATTTATCTATCTCAACCTCGCCAGATTTTTTTTTTGCCAGTTGAACATGGCATGGTACATGCTTTATTCCGTACGAAGCGCCAGTGGTCACAAATCCGTTCTACATGGTTTCGAAATGGAAATCTATAGGCATTTGCTGCATATGCTACTCAGCATGGTGGCATTTTCATTTGTTGTGTCGTGAGGGACGCTTTGGACCTTTGGGCGACCAAAAGTTCTGCCGAGACACGCGGAAAGCACGCCTTGAAACCTATGTCAGGAGCGGTGTTTGTTCTTGTAGCGATCTTGCTGCATTGTCCTGTTTCCAGTTCAAAGGTTTCATGTTCAATTAGTTTTCGAAGGAACGCCGCATTCCTTCCAAAGGGCGATCATTGGACTGTCTATGGGCCAAAAGCACAAAAATGTGGACACGTCAATATCACAGGAATGGTTGGGCTCCTTTTTGGGGCGTTGCTGGCAAACAGCACATTGTTTTTGATCAGTTGCTCGGCATCAGCTGGAGGTTTCGTTTTTGTTTGGACTTGCCAGTGCTGCTTCAGTAACATTGAACCACCATCCACTATCAGTTGTAATCCTCCTCATCACCATCACCATCAGTTTGCCAAGTGTATAGTTTGTTACAAATCGCTCGTTCCCCGTTCAGATGAATGCTGTTTCCCGTTGCCAACCATTGGTTTGCCAACCGAGGTTGTGCTATCATCCCTTGATGGAGCTGGTAAATGCTAACCATTTCGTGACTCTCGCGGGCGTTGGGTATTTGAAAAGTCGAGTTTATGGGTACCGCGGCTCGGCCGCGCAATTGTCGCGTGGACAGTGGGGTTTTGGAAGGCCTTCGAAAGGTTATCATGGCAAGATGCAGCATACTTGTGGGATGATGGTATATGATATGGAACGTGAGTAAAAGGGAATCGAGTACAATTGGAATAATAATTGAAATACAGCAGGAATTTAATTTCCAGTCATCAAGCATGGCAGACCGCTGAGGTATCCCCAAAATAAAGGGATGTTTTTGTTTTTTTTCCGGGAAGTGATGTTGGGTTGCCGGAATGTATATACCTTCTGGTAAACTAACATAGCTATTGAAAATTGCCATTTATAGTTAGTTTTCCTATGTAACATAGTGATTTTCCATAGTTATGTTAGTTTACCAGAGGGTAATTCAACGGAAACAATACTTTTTGCTTTCCATTCACGTGCCCTTTTTCATAACCAGCAATTGTATATTTCCTGTTGTAAACAACACCTAGGGTAGCGATTGGCGAATTGTAGTTTAATGATTCGAAATGTGTGCGCTGTGTTTCAACCACACGCAGGAATCAGACAATATAGGATACCCACCCAAAACAATGCTGAATGCTGGGCATCCCAGATCAATATATATCAACTATGCGGTTAACATAGCTTAGCGGCCAGACATTCGTGCTGTGCAAAACAATAGATCTATTTTGGGGGGAAACATTATATCAAATTATATCTTCAAATTAAATTCTATTGAAACGGAATAGGAACTAAAGACTTGAATTCGACCCGTTGGGGTTAAACATGGACCCAGTAAAACCCAGTAATTACCAGGTTGGGGTCCCACACGAGGAATATTGATGCCGTTAAAGCAGGTGGTGCACCACCAACTCCTGACGTGCATGTCAATGTTCATCGTTGACTTCGATATGATATATGTCTCCCATTTGGCCAGTGAGCAACCCGTGACTGACCAAAAAAAACAAGTGCTCAGAATGCTAGTGCGTCATCCTGAATCCACCAGTCGATCACCTTCCCTATTTCTGGCATATTCATTTTCCAGTGGAATAGGTTTGAATAGATTAGACATGCCTTAGATATTCTAAGATAATTTTCTCGTAAATCATTTTTTCCGGTGTATCATCTAGCAAATTTAAATGTAAATATAGCAAGTACATATGTATATATATATATATATAATTTTTAGATAGGTATAAATAAATATTAGAATATATATATATATATATGTATACGGATACATATATACACGTTGCCCACCCATTCAAGGTTAGCCACGAGGCATGTCCATCCTTGCCGGCGCTGCTCAGGGCCCCAGATCGACATCAGTTGGCCTGAGATGCCGGTGACCATGGATGCTGCAAACGGCGGGTGTGACTGCAGCGCGCGGCCACGGCTGGTGTCATTCCAAGGTTGGGGGATGTTCCGGGGACCAATCCTAGTATGATCCCAGAAAATGCCGTAGAAGGTGGCAAGGCGGGCGGTGTACCTTTTTATTTTGTAACGTATACGTTTTAATATATATAGACATGTACACAATATATTTTTTGTTTCATTGTTACAAAATAAGTTTTGTCTATGTAATTTTTCCGTCAGGTTCTCCGTCAGGTTCTCCTGAGGAGCCATCCTAGTTTGGCAGTCGGCCTCTTAAAGCGTGCTGGGTCTGCTTGCGCGCGTTTTTTTTGACTGATAAATTGCTAGCCTTCCTTCATATAGGTATGGACTTCAAGAATGCAATCTGGATCTGGTGTCGTTGCCAAGCCCAAGGTAAGATGGCAGTGGGCACAAGAACTTACTGTCAAAGCTGATGAGTTCTACATTACCACACCATTAGCCAGCGTAAAAACACCGGCCCTTTGTCCTCACAACGGAGTACTTTCAACCTGCCACGGAATTTACTTAAAGGACAGGTCAGTTTTGCAGGTAACTTTGTCAAAAAGGAATGCAACTTGCAATGGTGATTTACTCTGGAAAGTTGATGGTTTGAACCCAAATTCCCTATTCAAGGAACAAGATACATAAGTCAGTTTAGTTCCACTCTTTCAATGTGTATCCTGTGTTTCCACATAGCTGCTCGGAGCGGCCCTCGACACTTGCTAGGCGCAGGCACGCGGAAGGTGCGACACACGCTGCAGGAATTGCACGATGGCGAGGAAATTGCACGGGGCTCAGGAGTGTTGATTAACGTGTCTTAGTTTTCACGTTTTAGGAATGTGGATTATTTGAAAATTTGGATGTGGATTACTTGCTAAACTTTGTCTTTTGTCTTAGGTGGTGCTTTCCATGTCGATCATGTACCAAGTGCTTAAGAGTAATATCCATGTTGTAATTCAGCTATAATATATATATATATACAATATTTACACATTTAAATTATCTGTATATATGTGGTGCATATTGCATACTTGTTACGTTGAAAAGGCCTTATACAATGTATACGACAGGGACTTAACATGACTTAAACATCACCAAGGAACTCCACCATCCAAAATTGGAAAACATGAAATCGTTGGAATGTTCATGGCGTCCGAAGTTTAGATGAACGTGAACCACGGCGTCCGGAGGGTGATTTTCCGCACTTGGATTTGACCACCTTCAGGTTCGACATCGAGCTGGTGGGTGTAACCTCCCCTCCGATTGGCCTAGACTTTCGCAACCGTACCTGTCATGAACATCTCTTGTTGATATTCAAACCGACAGAAATATTATGTAAGAAAGGACACGTTAAAATCCTTTTTTTTTGTTTGTGTGAACATTGACCTGGCCAGAGGGGGTTCATCCAGGATATCACTTCCGACATCTGAGGCACATACAATTAAAAAAAATGTTTTTTGATATTGGTGTCCCCCAAAAAACGGCAATGTTGGTTGGCACCAGCACCGGCATCGACCCCATGTGCCAGCGGGATGATGTTGCATATGCCGCAGTTGTAGCTGCGTTCTGGTTTTCAACACCATTTCAGCAACATTGCCAGCTTTGGCTATATCTCTTATAGCAACAGCACACTGCGTTTTTTGAGGTGCTTCATTAGCCCAAACTGGCATCACCAAACCCCAACAATTTCGGATGCTAGATTATGGAGCAATTTTCTTGGTGATATCCACGGATGAAGAGATTAGGCGACAAAACAGCCAGCCCATTTAAATGGACCTCGAATGTTGAAACACCACATTGGATCTAGGACAAATTTGAATATATAGCGGTTCAAAAGTGCATTCAAAACCCCGCAGATGTTCAATCCATGAACGTGTTTTTTCCCGTTGGCATCGTTGTTCACATGGTAAAACCAACTGCACGATCACAGCAAGGTCGTGCACGTGGTAGATGTTTCGATGCTTGGCCTTTTGCTATGCGCGTTTCGGGTCATAAAGTGAAGACATTGAAAAATTGAAGGCCCATGCTTGGACTCACAATCATTTCCGTCACTTCTGATATGGAAGCATCCGTTCTCAGGCCACACTGTGATCGATGTTGGTTACCGGTTCCTTTGTTGATTCATTAGGTACAAAATGTGGAGAAGGTAAGCCCGAAATTATGCTCCACCTGCCGTTTGGCCGAGTTTGGGATGGCTTGACAATCAAGGTTCATTAATTGTGGTAAACACATGAGTTTCACTACTCTGGTGTCTCCGGTGGCTCTTTGAACGTGATGAGCTTGGCAACAATGATGAGCTGGTGCTGGCAGACGGTACTTTTTTGGTGATCCGGGCTTCACCGGGTATATCTATTGTAACACCAGCTGCCTGAGTTTTTGAGGCAGTTTATACGATTTGACAGCCGCCAGCCATTAATAATGGGCATTCAATCATTATTATTCAACGGCCCTTGAAGGCGACTCCTCCATAATGAGAAGGTATGCCAGGCTTGTATACTACTTGTCACTACCACCAACCAATTGGTCTATTTATCATGTGGTGTCACGTTGGGGGGACCGGGGGTCTTCACATTTCAGCGTTTGACTGTCAGGAAGAGCTCTTTGAATACCACAGATGCGCGGTGGAATCTGAGCCATCCAATCAAGCAACCGTCCCTTGGTTACAGAGCACAGCATGCGGTTTACTTGGGGGCATACAGGAATGTAAATAATCCTGGCATAAAACATGGATTATTTTCCAAAAAAAAAAGTAAAATTACCGGATGCCAAGAAGGCCTGTAGCAATTGGTTCACCTCAATATACCGAACGAATTCTAGACGGAAGGGGGGAAAAACTTGAAAGGGATTGTCGCTTTCCACCTTTTCAAATTGATCCAAAGTGAAAGGCAGCACCATGATCAGGTATGCCAATCTCATGTGGGAAAGTGACTTTGCCTTGGCTCCTGCAGGCAAGAAAAATTCCCCGTTTCTGGTGGTTCCATCAAGGATGCATCAACTGTTGCTTTGCCCATGAATTTGAACCTTGAAAAGTTGACGCGGGAGATGTATTTAAGGATGCTAAGTGCCTTTACATTCTTGAATGATCGAATGCAATCAGTGAAGCGGAAGATCTTTACATTGGTGTCGGAATGCCACTGCACAAAGTGAATCGCTCTGAAAATTAAATAAGGGGTATGCAGGAGTCGTGCTTCCATTTGAGTAATCCATCTGAAAATCAACAAATCAGGGATACTTCACTCGCAGTGTTCCCTCTCGGCATAGACCTTCAGACATCCCGCGTGGCAGACGTAGCCAGGTCACACCCAGTGCTCTTTACGTCTCTATGAGCTGGGCACCTCAGGGGTGGATCGCGCAACCATGGCTCCAAATACCATATCATGGGGCAACATATTGGGATGACTCCATCAGTAACTTCATATGTATATATACACATACAGTATATATTGTTTATATTTTATTAGTATTATTATTATATATATTATATATATATATATTATATTATATATTATATTATATATATATTATATTATTTTTACGTATGATGAAATGTATATATATATATATACTTGATAGATGTCAATTACATATTTATATATATATATATATATATCATATATATATATGATATATGTATGTTTTCTAATAAATATATATATATATATTTATACATAAAGATCGTGTTTTTAGCTTGCAGCTGGGATTTATCTGTGACAATAGTATGGGGAAAATACTGGATGATGAGTAGTAACTGGTTAATCGCTATGGTTACTATGCGGGTCTAGCGGTATCCAACTACTTTTTGATATATTAAATATATATGGTAGTTTCCCATAAGAAGGGAATACATTTTAAGAAGTTGGGTTTACTCAACCGGTCCATCCTGTTTTGTGAAGATTTTGTCGCCAATCATGTGGTGCCATTATAGTTCTTGACCTGTTACAGGCGAGCAACTGCAGAACAGCCATGGGTCCTCCCACATTCATGCTGTCAGTATCAGCCCCAGATCAAAATTTTCGCATAATGTTCACCATGTGTAGGATGGGATGGGGTATTCAAAACTCATAGGAATGTTGGAACGGATTGTTTCAAGGAAACCTTTGCAAATTTGGGTGCAAGAACCGCATGTTTTTTTTGGATACAGTACATTTGCATTCCAGGGATTGCTGATTAATTATCCTACATTGTCGGCTGAGTCGGCTGAGGTTCCGCATTTATACCATCACAATCCAATCAAATCCAAGTGGGGTGTATCACTATATTCCATACGTTTCCATACTCATACCACTACGTATATTCCTAGACCGTATATACCACTATTCATTAAAAACAATATATAGCAATATATTCAGATCATATTTTCCATAGCGTTTCTGTCGCGATGTTTCAGGATCATGTCCTTCTGCACTATCCCCGTGATCCTGGCCGATGCACCTGGGGCCAGTTTTACCGGAGCGTTTTTTTTTCCATGGTGAGGGGTAACTGAAGCAGAACAACATACAGTCAGTCATAAAGACGAAAAAATATGATTGTCACATTTAAGCTCATGATTTGTTCATAGCTTCAATCATCCGATCATCATCAGGCATGCCAAAATGAACGCACATTCAATTGGTGAATATCTCACGGCTTTTTAGTACGCCCACACCTGGGTGCAGGACGTCTTGGGTCAACCATTTGATTGGCAGCGGTTCCCTGCGCATGAGATGTTGGTTCCAATCGGCTTTCATTTTTGTTGGACAGGCCGGCTCGACCGGCTCGACCAGCAAATATCTGAGGAAAAATTCCTTCCCTTCAATGAGATTCTCAATTGGTCTGAGCCCCTTGGCAGCAGGAATGGTCCATCCATGGATGTTCTTCATGGTCATTGGGATAATGCCTCTCCATAAGGTAGATTTGGACAAAAACATTCATTGCCCAGCGGTTAGTTCAATCAGCTGGTTCTCTTGTTCTCGCGACTATGATGGTGACTTTCAACATTCCATCCGCGTAAGACATGGCCAAACTTGGCAAGGTGTCAGCTGCACCATGGCCATGGCACGTTGCTTTCAACCCACAACCAGCCCGGGTTTCATCACATGCCCTGTGTTGGTGAGCGCCGCGGTGAACAACATCAGTGACGAAGTTCAAAGACAAATTCAACACGAAAGCATCCTAGAACTTCTTGATTTGACCAAGAAGGTGCCGGTGGCTGGTCATGGATGGTGCTACTGAACATGCCGACATCTTCTCTGCCAGCCCAGCTCTTCACTGACAGGTGTGGGAGTCAAAGCTCTTCGTCCAATCATGTTTTTCCACACCTTCCACCTTCCTTCCTTCCTTCTTCCTTCCTGCTTCGTCGTCTCCTCCTCCTCCTCCTGGCTTGCTGCACTTGCTGCACTCGCTCGCAAATGGCCAGCTCCGGATGCTATGAGGCACGAACAGCACATTGCCAGCTCCGGATGCTGTGGGGCACGCCTTGGCCCGAACACCATATCGCCATAAGCCTTGGTATTTGCGAATCAGCCACATGACAGGTTCAGTGCAGCGGTGGCGTTTGAAGTGGAAAAAAAGGCCGTGGACGTGATTGCCATTCTCTTGTTTGTCGTTGTCTGGCTGCACACTTGGAATCTGAACAGTGGTCGAAACCGCCACAGTGGGGATGACTCGAAATAAAGCAATATTTTTTTAAACTGCAGGAAATGGTTTTCCGTGAGCAGGTCACCCCGCAAAGTCATCTCCTTTGCCGCTGAGACATCTTATGTGGTTCCCAGTGCTAAAGGGATGAGGACAGATTTGTTTTTTCCAAGAACAGCTTGCCGCAAGCATTCAATGAGGTTTCAAAGCGCTTTGCAAGCAGCTGTTACTAGTCAGTTGTATAGCTGGTTAGTTCTGCTTATATCCTCCTCACCATACCAATCACGATTTCATATCACACCATGTTAATCCATATAACAATTTTGCCGACTGACTCTATTGTATCCCATCATATCCGAAGTATCATCGGGGCTCAAGCACCCTCCAAGGCTGAAACCCCCAACTACAGCCCGAGAGTTGGTTAAGAATCCGAAAGCTTGAGGCCCAGGGTCCCTCAAATTCTTTTTTAAAATGCAGTCAAATTTCCACCACAGTAGGTCGAGGTTCCTTTAAATTCCTAGAGCATTCTTAGTTATGTATTGTGTGCATCTGCACAATTTGCGCGGCAGATTTGACAAGAAACATACGAAAAAAAAAGGAAAAACATGTTTTTAGATCCTGAAAATTTGTTTTTCTTGAAAGCCAGGCTTGTCTGAGTTTCATAAGAGCAGTGCTGAAAATATGTAGCCCGCCTTTGATTATGGCCCCTCAAATTCTTATACAGTGAATTCTTGTACAATACTCAAGCTGCAGAAGGTTTCTTAAAGTAGGAGTTTGTTAGCCACTTCTTCACGGCCCAGGCGAATTTTGACCATCGGGTGAGGGCTCACCTATGCGGTTGGTTTCTACTTTCCATATACATATATAATTAATCATATATATAGATCAACGGGCTAGTTGAATTTTCATTTATTGTTCATACAGCTACGGGCATTTATTCGTTATAACTGGTTATAAGTGGGCTTATACATTCAAGAAATGGGGTCAAAAGTACTTATAACTGGTAAAGGGCCATAACTGTACCCCAGACTATGACAGCGATAGTCCACAAAATATTCCAATGTTTCATCAATTAATATTCCACTGAGCTTGCCACAACCTGGATAAATTATAACGACCTTACTGCGACGTCACTGGGCAGGTGGGAATCGTTAGAAGAATTCCGGTTAGAGAATTTCTATAATTCAGCAATATCCATAATTGTAAAAACTTGGCTCGTAACTCACCTGCATTGTGTAGTGTCATTCAATAGCATTTAGTGCCAGACTCCGGATGAATAAAACATCAGTTTTTTTTTGGATTTGTGGTACGATTAAAGCATCATCACTATTTAAGGGAAGTCCCCCATTAAATTCACCATGTTATCCCGAGTTGCGAGTTGCCCAGGATGGCTGTGCTGGTGCCCGAGAAGGTGCCGGACGTGCGGTCTAGAAGTAGCAGGTGATCACTTGTTGGCCAAAAAATGATGCTCTACCGATCTTGGTTTGCTTGATGGTAGTTATTCCCAAATCATGTCGTGGACACTTTGGAGCGGCGATATGGTTTGATTTTAGTGGGAGAACAAAAAGATGAACAGTTCTGTGCCATAAAAAAATCAACTCACTTTTTTACCATTGGGCTCCAGTGGGTTTAATGCTGTTGTGTCTTGCATGATTTTCCTTCAGACTGGATGTCCACAAGGAAATCCAGCCTTTGCAGTTATGAGCACCGCAGTCACCAATGACCCTGCGAAGTCCCACCTGATTGGTTTCATAGGGACCACCAGCCCAACCCATTGTTTTTTGGGGTTAAACATCCAGATCTCTATTGGGGAACTTCTGGCGTTTCATCACTCATTGTTCCCAATTGTTTGTTTTTTCCATATTTCCTAGCGGATCCACACTAATAAATCATGCCAAATCATCAACTATTATCCCAAGTAGGGGCGTGCCGCCAACGCAGCGAATGTCATGCGTCACACATTGGCTTCGCAGATGGCCCATTTGAAATAACCCCATCACATTACCTATTACATCCTATTACACTTATAATACCTCATTGATGACGTCTAGCATAGCGATTGATGACAAGTATGAACCTGTGGCTAGTCATTTGATTATACCCCACCTTTAGGGTCAGAGTGTCCGGAAGTTTTCATTGGGTAAAAGTTAGTGGGTCCGCAAAGTGCCAAGGAGAAGTCCTACAAGTAGGCTATCCCACTCATAGCTGGGGTACTTGGGTGTGCATCCCCGGCACCGTAAGTTGTTCTTGAGTCCTATGCCTTTTGCAACCATATGTAACTCATATACAACGGGGGTACAATATGGTTTTTACATGTTTTTACCCACTTACAATCTGGGATGCACCCCCAGAAGGTTGTGCCCCGAAGTTGGAAATCGGAACTTCTATTCAGTATGTCGCTATATTTATCATAAACCCAACAGTGATTGGAATAAAAAACAACATATAGCTCAGTATGACCACTACGGGGGCACCATGTTTATCCTCATATTTTCAATGGTTGATGATCATGTTCTTTCAAAAATGGCCGTGCTTCAAAGATTACCACCAATTTATATAACAATATTGTCCACCAATTTATGGAATTTTATTGTTGTATAATTGCAAATTACCACATTTTTTTGGATAGTAATATGCATGGTATAACCCCACTTACTACAGTTATGGCCCGAAATACCAGTTATAAGTACTAAACAAACCACATTTATAGAATGTATATCATCCCATAGAAATAACCAGTTACAACGAATAAATCGCCATATAACTGTACCAAGGTACTTCCACGCGATGCTCGGCCAGGAAGCCCTGTCCATCCCCATGCGGTTGCGTAGCATCGACCCTGCGACGCGTTGCGCAATGCGGCGCAAGGCCCATGAGGCGCTGAATTTTGGGTGCAAAAACCATAGTTGGCTGGTTGTTTGGAAGATTGTTTTTATTTTTCCATATATTGGGAATAATAATCCCAACTAACTCATAATTATTTTTCAGAGGGATTGAAGCCACCAACCAGATAGAAATGTGGCAGTTTTCAACGCGTTTCAATCTGGAATAATTTGGAAAGAATCTGGAAAATATGAAAACTTTCTATGTTTTATTGGGAAAAACGAAATAAAACGCTTTGAAACCACTTCATGGGACCATTGGGGTGTTAGCCGAGACATGAGTTTCAGTTGGTTTAGCATTTTTTTCCTTGGTTTATGATCCTTTCGTAGGAAGTTAAATCTTAAGGCAGGATTCTTAGGTATATTAATTAATCTGGTTGCTGCTCATGTATAGCTGTTTCCGTCCTAATTTCAGCTGGGTCATCAAGTGTAGAGTTTCCAGGTACCATTTGCAGATAGTGTCGTTTGCTGTCAGAACTGATTGATGCCACGTTGCCAGCGGGTGACCAGCCTGCTGCAGGCATTCCACAGATACTTTGCAAATGTTTGGACCTTGGATCATACTGGCAGGGGACGCTTAGTGCGAATTAGATGGGCACCGGCATAATGTATACATACCCACTTGGTGGTTCATCCCACTTAAAGATTTGCTAAGTAGGTTAAATCCCAGGTTACAAGTGGGAGAAGTAGGGTTAATCCACTCAAAGCCAGGGATACAGCCCACTCAGTAAGTGGGATGAGCCACCAAGTACGAATAAGCGAATAAGCCATCACAACCTTTACCAGGCATCGCTTGTGTAAAGTGTAAACCATCCCCCCAATCGGAGGTTTATTTTTTCTACTGAGTTTACCACGTAACAAAACACAATCCGCAAAAAGTTGTTTTCTGCATTTGGAACCACGGCCAGCTGAGGGAGGGGAAACTGGCAATCTTGGAGTGAATGGACAGACGATCGGCAGGCTGCAGCCAATTCCCACGTTCTACAAGGTGCTGGACACGAATGGCTCATGCACGTCCTGGCAATGAGGGCTGCCACATCAGCACTGGAAAGGACTGCGTGGTCACCTCAGGAGCTGCAGGTATCTTTTTTAACAACGGTGGAGCATGTGGAGCAGTCAATCTGCGGTGCCCTGCACCTTAAGTTTTCACTGATACCCCCCCCGGTTTCCATTTGTTGTGGATTTGTTTCGGAGTTTATACCGAAGCTAGCCAGCCGCAGCTCAAATATCTAATTAGTATCATTGGAAGTCACATATGTTATATGGATGATTTTTGGAACCCCAACAAAAGGATCGAACAAAACAGTGGAACCGACGACAAAATAGTTATAGCTTGCTGTCTCTATCTCTTTTGGCGTTGCTATATAACAATCTTGAAGTAGATAGAACATTGTTTCTTGAACAATGTATAAATATAAATATATTTATATACATATATATATATATTTAAAAAAAAACATGGTGAGGATTTTTTGAGATACAGTATCCTGTGATTTCCCTGCTTTTTGATAAAGGATCACTAATTCTACATATACATGTACATACATATATATATTTACATATATATATATATATTATACACACCGATGCATACACATATGCATATGCAATAAACATTATGTATATATATATATATATACACATAATATTTGTACATACAGCAGGCCAAGGTTGGCTATGTAGGTGCGGATACCACAGTGCTGTGACCTTCTCTTGGAAGGTCACCGCGAACATCCGGGGTCTCCTGGACGTTTTGCAAATGTACTGGCAGGAAGGACTGACCGCGGATGGAAACCCATTGCGCGGGTTTTGAGCGGGAAGTCTAACCATCAATAATGGACTGGTTGGTGGTTTGGAACATGTCTTTTATTTTTCCATATATTGGGAATAATAATCCCAACTGACTTTCATATTTTTCAGAGGCGTAGGTCAACCACCAGCCAGTGGAGGTTGGTGAAGGTTGAAGCACCAAGTATTGGAGGTGGGACCAAGCACGGAAGGCCATCAACATTGAGGGGAAATCCGCAATTCAAACTCAATCATGAACATGTGGGAGTGCTGAAGGGTATAGCTGGTGGTTGGGAACCACGGGTGATAGGAATTGTACCACCAAAGTGGGTGATATTTCGGGCACCTGTGGGTATAGAAAACCAAGCAACAAGTGGCTGGTGATGATCCCATTTCACCAAATCCTTGCTGCCTCGATAATGGATGATACTCCAGCTAGCCAGGTTTGGTTACCGAAGGGTAATTGAGATGTTGTTTCTCCAGGGGTGGTCAGAAACTAGTCAGAGGATGGCGGGGTTGAGGAACTGCACTGGCCCGTGTCTCTTGCGAAAGGATTGTGAATACCATCGCACCTGAACAGATTGATCAACTAACGGGGCGTTTCTTATGGTAGAACGTGAAGATCTCATTTGCCCCAGTGATTTCAAATATATATATATATAGATATAGATAGGTAGTATATAGATATAGATATAGATAGGTAGTATCCAGAATGGAATGCCCCAAAGGGTCGCAAATTTCACCCACACAAACACAGCACCAGCGACGGCTGCAGGATTTGGCCCCAACGAGGAGTCACGGAGATTGGAGCAAGAGTTCCAGCAGCACTCGCGGCTACGAGTCATTGGGAAGCCTGTTGGGCCATCTGAGATCAAGGGATGTTTAAGTGGCTGTAAGCCCTAATAAATCAATGGTGTTTGTGATGTTTTTTGTGTTCGACTTTTTTGCAACATTGATTTCCTTTTAATCACGTTGAAGCAAACTGGGCTGGTGGTTTTGCATACTGCTGACATTAGGAAATATTAGGGAGGATCATCGTCTGATTGGCAGTTTCTGAAACGCAAAAAGATGCGGATTGCGACCTTGGAGTGCGTACTACTTTTGGCAGAAATGTTTTCTTCATTGTGTTTTCATGTTTCAGGGCCGAAGGAGAGCAAAGGAATCCAACGTTTGTAGGTTTCTCCTAGTTTGTATTTCTTGTTTGCCATTTAGTTTATGGCCATTTCAGCTACCTACATTGGAGGTACCCACCATAGATAAAGGATGTAATAGGGGAATATGTGATATCCCCCTAAAATAGCTTTACACTGTGGATGGATCCTGCACCGCCTTGGATGGTAGAAAGCTTTTAAATCATGGGCTAAGCCACATCACTCAACTGGTGCAGGATTTTTTCCATTCACAGTATGGTGCAGTGCCTCCATTTTAGAGCCTGGAATTCTTATGGATTTTGTTTTTTTAAATAACATGTCGAGTCTCCGAGGCTCTTGTCCTGGTCCCCACTGGCGCAAGAGGTGGATGCGTTTTACTGACCAGGTTTTTGGGAGGGCGATTACCAGATAGCTAACTTGATTTTTGAACTAGATTAACTATGTTTTATGATGTTTTATCTTAGATATTGTTGGATATGATATATCATAATATATCATGATATATCATGATATATCTATAGTCAATGGGCTTCATACACAAATGATCACACATGTATGGGGCACCACCTTTCATTTGGGGCCACACATCCAGAAGTCAGGAGGTGATTTGTTGGAGTTGAACGCTCGACACCTCAACTTGCAGGAGTCCCCCATTGTTGGATATTGACAGCAGTTGGAAACCATCGTGTATAACTGTACAACTATATGCTATAACTACAAAAATCTATGAACTTCCAACGCCAAAACTACAAACACCTATTGCGCACTTTACATTTCAAGAGAGAATAACTATGGAGAATTGACAACATGTTTAAAGTGACTTGATGAACTGCTTCCTTCAGCTGTTCACTTTAATCAATCCACTGAACTCGCCAGGATTTTCAGCGGCGAATCAGCAGCTTGGCCCATTTGCGACATGGAGCGCACTTGGACCAGGCCGAAGGGATGGGAAGCATGTCGAGTGGTTCCGATTTCAGCATTGTTTTTTTGCCCATCTTGATTGATTTTGATTTAAGACTTGCATATGTATGTGTATTTATATATATATGCATATTTGTATTAATTTACATGTACATATGCCTGTGTCTGCCATATATATATATATATATATTACTTGAGTGGTTTGTCCATGGGATGCATTTGAGTGACACATAGACATAGCTAGGAATGTTTCAACATGCCATTCTACCTGATTCACCTTGATGAGCTGCCAGGACAAGGATTGCAAAGTATCCTTAAACGAACCATGGCTGGGTGTGAGAGGGGATGGTTGGGCGATCCAAGTCTCGATTCTTCAGCTGTTTTTGTGACGGATGATGTGTCGCTATCGAAAAAATGTTTGTTTTGTAACGAATTTTGCAGATACCCATGTCATAGATACATTTGATGTGTGTGAGATGCATGATGGCTTGCCTGATTGTATTGCATGAATCATCAAACGGATGACACATTTGTTTTTGTTGGTGTCTTCTCGTAGCAGACGATAGTACTCATGCACCTTGGAAGACTGATGAACTTGCCCCTGTATAGATAATTCCCCGGAAACTCCTTTATTTCTTTTTATAGTTGTTGAATGGAAATTGCAAGTGTTATCTGATCGCGATGTTTTTGTTGTTAGCTTGAATTTTCGAGCCTAAACCATCCTAAACCTGCTATATGTGAATTTTACCTTGGTATCTAAACAACATGTTTTTTTTGCATAAATGCCGAACTTGTCCCTTTTTCCCTGGTTCACAACCTATTTTGTCACTTGTTTAAAGTGCAATCTCTAAAGCATATCACATGCATGTTTTTTAGGGTCATATGCCGGCCTTCCCCCTCTCCACACGGGGCCACGTTATCGAAACCTTGAGGAAGTGCTGACATTTGCTTCCGCAGATCATCAAGCCGGTGACTTGGTGATCGATGGCTGATTTGTCTGGTGGTCAACGTGATGGGGGAACGGTCCATAAGAATTTCTAACAGTTATCCCATGTTTTCCCATTCACCCAGTCCCTACTGAGCACAGTGTTTGTCATAGCTTTGCAACAAGAATCAAGCACCAACAAATAGTGTGATTTCATGATCAAACAAAGCTGAATGGAGGGAATTTTGCCGGGGATTGTATGCGTATGCGTGTAGAATTGCCTCGAAATGGTTGTTTCCTTTTTAACAAAGTCGCCCGAACCATCGGTTTCCCCACAAAACAAACAATCGACTGGATGATCACTTGATGTTTCCTCTTCAAAACCACCCACATGCCTGAACATACCATACCTATAATTACAACCTAACTTCATAGAATTTGGGGTATAGATAGCCACATGTGGCCACCCAAATTCCTTCACTTTTCCGCCACCGCGCCACCGCTGAACGGGGGCGCATTGCCGGCGAACAGCTCAGGTGCTGAATCCCTGGCGTGTTGGGCCATGAGTGCTGTTGGCACTGGAGGCCACCGGGATGGGATCATTGCACGGATTGGTTACTGTCTAATTCGCATGGTACTTCATAAAACGTAAAGCATTTATTGAAAAGTCTATGGGGGCACAAGCAGAACATACGGGATGCGAGGCAAGAGGCGAATAGAGGGAGATGGCAGAACTGGACATTTGAATGGGGTGAATCCCAGGTGGGGGTTTGAAATGCGGCTGCAGAGTCGGCCATCCCAAACTGCATAGTCCCAGGGCCTAGGTGTGGGCCCCTCTTGACATACATGCATTCATGTGAAACATGCATGCCATATGTGTATATATTTTTGAACATCTTATCTTTGTCAGTAGTGTGTATGTTTTAATATATGTATGTGCGATGTATGTATGCAGAGGTGCTTGCTATACGTTTGTACACTGTACATTGCATAAATCTGGGTGAATATACTGTAGTGACTTCACTGTTACCTCACTGGAATCATGGTTTATATATGTGGAATTATGTGGAATTATCTGAATATTGGCGAACTTTCCAGGTTAGTGAGTTCTTATAATTTGCCCAGATAAATGCATACACAGGTACCTACCTGCAGTGTAACATATGGCTGCCCTCAGGGGCCGTGTCCTGGGAGATGCTTTCGAAGCATTTCAAGGCGGCCGTTTCGAGAAGTGCCATTTGGGAACCGCATTTTTTTGGTAAACATTGGTGGATGGCCAGTTTGTAGGTGATTATATGCAGCAACAGGTATTGGAAGAAGATTATGTGAACAATTCTGAACTAGTTTTTCAAGGTGTACTGATAGTCAAGGTCTGTCATAGTTGTGGTAAGAGGAGACAAATCCAACTTGAAACAGTTTTAAAATTCAAGCATCTTTAAACCATGGTTATATAGGCAGAAAAAATGTTGGATAAGTTCCAACAACAACAACAACAACAAGAACAAGAACAACAACAACAACAACAACAACAACAACAACAACAACAACAACAACAACCCATCACACGCATGGCTGGCCTTAAACATTAAACATGTTGGAGGCTCACCCCCTAAAAGATTGACATTTGGGTGGTAAAAACATATCTTACCTTCTTACACCAAAGTTACCGCCAGCACTTGTTCTATGCCCCAAACTCTTTCTGGATGATTTTCGGGCACCTCATTTTGGATATTTCTGGTATAACCTTACAATACTTTGCGGCCTTCCACTATGGATGTTCGAACCCAGGGACGTGTTTGATCCTCTGCGAGGAATCTGCTGTCCGACAATCCTGGTTTTAGCACTTTTTACTTACAAAAACCTCTCTCTCTCTCTATCTATCTATGTCTCTCTGTGGTTGCAAGACACGTGTCATCTGATGCTCTCTACCAAATATCCTCTGCTTAATCAATCTTACTTTTCACACCTTATCCCTCCATAGCTCATCAAAATTCACCAACCATTCACCGACTATCTTTTACGATTACCATCCTCAGAGCTGCTTGAAAAGCATCTTTTTCGCTCTCGGGCCAACCGTCGTCTAGTTACTTACAAAAACCTTGAAACGAACTTAGAAAAACCCTAGGAAAGACCCTAAATGAACTTTAAAGACACCCTAATTGAACATAAATGAAGCCTAATGGGGCGTAGCGCACGTGCTGCGGGCAAACTTAGAACCTGGAGATTGGAAACCACCCAGTGCCAGTATGATCCATGCAGCCGATAGACTCTTGGCAAGTGGCCATGAAATATTTTCAAATGGTGTTCAACAGGCTTCACGTCTACTTCGAAAAAGGACAACTTCATTGATCCATAGTGAAAAACGCATGTTTCAACATTTAAACCCATATTTATCCCAGTCATTTACGTAATCTCCAGAAAATTTAGGTCAAAGAGCTTCTGAACCGAAAGCACCCGCCAGGCTTTCCATGGCAGCTCGAGCAAAGAAGAGCTCCACCATATCTTCCAACAGAAAGATGTTCCTTGGGCTGGTGGCCACGGTGGCGGGTTCCTGAGGTAAACACGGAGCTTGACATGTGGAGATTCTGTATGAATGGCGATTTGCTGCCAGGTTCGGGGCGACGTAATCAGCAAATGCTTTCAAGATGATTCTGCTGTCTAGACGTGTGTCGGTGATTCCTTTTCATGTGTGCGGTAGTCTGTGCTCTGAAGAATTGAAATCAGAAACAATCAGCCAGGTGCTGTTGTCTACTGGTCGAAAGAGGTGAACGATATAATCCCATGTAACCCCACCAAGACTGGCTGCAAAGATTGGCTATCAAACCTATCATTGAATCATCGTCGGGGCTAGATATGCACGGCCAAGGTCGACGGCTGCTACCTCAGCTGGGAGGAACTGGGTGCGGTGGGAATTTTGGAGAGTTCAGGACGAGGGGAAAAGGGTGACTGTATAACTCTGTTTACACCAATGATGTATTGTTGTAGTAGTTGACTCACATATAAATTCACTGTAATTCTGAAGTTCGTTGCGTTGCTGTCTGTGAATTTGTTGGGTAATTCTATTGATCTAGGTCGCATGGGCTAGAGATGAGGCTGGTAGTCGAAACCCTTCCGCGAGAAGTTCATGGCACAAGTTAAGGAGTGTGGGCCACACTTTGGTAGCTAAAAGATACTAATGATGGCATCCTTAGGGGTGCATCCTGTTGAGTAAATGGAACTGAAGTATGCTGAAGTATTTCCCACGTATAACTGGGTGATCATATGTGATAATATGTTGATTGTTAATGCCCACTTACCAAGTCGGATGCACATCCCAGCGCCTTGCAACTAAATAAGCCGGTGCAGTCTCATGTCACTGACATGTTGGCCCATGACCTGTATAGCCAGAGGTGACATGGCGAGCAAGATGACATAGCCCCAAAAATATATGAGGAAACATCGCACGACTCAGGCGTTTATCGGATACAAAATCGTCTCAAGATATCTAAAGTCTAAAAATCATATAGTATCATTGAAGTTTTTGGGATTAAAAGCTGACATTTCTTATATAGATGATTATCCCAGCTGGAAACCTTCATTTAGTTCGGTGATTTCCCAGCTTTCCATGCTTGATTACCAGAGAGTAAATTTAATTAAATAGATTGCAATAGACCATTAGATAGCCATTACTATCAATGATTCACCATGTATCAAATATTGACAGTTTTCATCATTTACCCAGGGCCATTCCAGGCTTTGTTGCTTGCACAAAAATAAACCAAGGCAATGGGCTCAGCCTGAAGGAAGGTCAAGCCTGGCACGAGGCGGGGTCTGCTTCTGATGCATGGGGTTTAGTTACATAAGGATTGTTTAATTGAATCTCTTAGCTGCTTAGCTGAAAGATACACCAAAAAAATGAAACAAGAGTTTTGTAGGAAAGTTGTAAATTTAGTTTTATGATGCTGTGGATGGAACGCTGTTTGTAGGACATACTGGCGAGATTCAGGATTCCATTTATATAGCACTGTTGAATGCTTGCCAGTCCCGGTGATGAAATTGAAGCCAATACATGAAAGCTCACACAAGCACATCCGACCAAAGCAACTATTCCAAGATATGGGTCAGTACCGTCCGAGTTAGTAGCTATGGGAAATGACCCATTGAAAAAAAAGGATAGGCATGATGACCTACCTATTAAACAATGGTTAATTTCCAGTTCGCTACGTTAAATTACCAGAGGGTAACCCGGCGATGTATGAGATACCCTTGGTCATATATGAATATATTTATTTATATATATATATATGCATACACCGGCTTTACGTTGCTGAGTTACTGATTAACTCGGATCCACAATCAGTCGTAGACAAAATCAGTCTGAGAAAGGAGTCACATCCAAAGGCACCGGAGTCACAGGAGTTGCCTCAAGGCTGTGAAGAAGTTGCCCATTCGGCTTTTTTCTCCAAAAAAGCCAAAGGGCAAGGGAAAGGATCGCACACCAACTGGGAAGACAGAACCTCCCTTGGGAAAGCCGAGGGATTCTCAAGCTTCAAGCTCCGATGCTGTGATTGACCTGGTGGGGCATCATCTGTCAGGGGCAAGGCTGGACCTTCAGACTTCCAGCGGATGGGCGTAACAATTGCTGAAGACTGCCCGCATCGTGATGGGAAAGCATGGTTCTTGAGAAGTAGGTGCATGAAATTGCATCTATCATGGTCCATGGGGCTATGCAGACTCCATGTGTTCCCAATGGAAATGCTGTTTTTTTTTAAATCACCAGTCATAACTAGCAATTACAGGTATATACCTAGTAGACTCTAGTGCCAAAATGGACATCTATTGGCAAAATCATGGTGAACCAAGGGATTTTGGGGCGCAAATCCTGAGACAATCCCATGAAATGCGAGGATTTGGAGCTGCTGGAGCTCTTGGTGACTTCTGTACCTGAGCTGAAGGATAGAAGGAGAGGATGGTTCGGGTACTTGGGCCCCAGTTGGGGTTAGAATTGGGTATAACCATGGTGATAACCGATAGCCTCAAGAATTGGCATATAACCTCTATATCATCCATGGTTAGTTATCGATTTATGACTGCAACTGCATCCCTCAGTTGGGGCTAGAAATGGATGCACACGCATCGCAAGTGGGTCACGTGTGTAGTAGCATGTAGATTGCTCGGTTGGAATCACAAAGTTACAAACCAACCTACGCGGAAAATTGGGATGCACTGCCAAGTAAGAAATTACCTGGTTGGTGGTTTGGAACCATGGAATTTCATGACTTTCCATATATTGGGAATGTCATCATCCCAACTGACTTTCATATTTTTCCAGAGGGGTTGAAACCACCAACCAGCTGTAGTATCCAGGAATATCTGGTAATTACTGTAGTTGCCTAAAGTGACTGGGGGTTAAATAATTCTATATACATACACATCGCCCATCATTGTCCGGGTACGATATTGCAGGTGTATTCGAATTCCTGGCGTTTGATTCCAACTGTTTCATCCCATGATTAAATCATGATTTGTGGCCATGTTAGTAACGCAATGATAAACCATCCCAAAAATTACCATAAATGGTTGGTATGAAGCATCAAATATATATATATATATATGGTTGGTGGTAACATTTTTTACTTTCCATTTCATAATATATGGGATGTCATCCTTCCCATTGACTTTCATATTTTTCAAGATGGTGAAAACCACCAACCAAATCCATGTTTGATAGTGAAACTCCAATAAATCACCATTTTGGATGGTAAACTCCCTATGAAATCCCCATTTTCCAAATTGTTAACCAAATAATATTATAAACCAGCCATAATACTATAGCAATACTATATATATATATATATTATATATATATACATAGGTGATTTATGATTGACCTGAGCTCCACGAGGCTTTCCATCACTTGGATTCTGACTGGGACCAGCAGCTGAACCGCAGGGAGTTTGAATCCGTTGAGGCCAGGTGAGTTCCTTGCCGGTTCGGTGGGGCACCAGTTGGATAGCTAAGTTGGTTTACTGTATTTGCAAAGGTTATAACTCTTGGGTTGATGGATGATTGTGGTATATCTATATGTATATATATATATTTATTTATTTATTTATTTAGATCTTTTTTTATAGATTTAACAATTTATATATTTAAACAAATAATAATAATAAAACAATAATATATTTTTAAATTTAGATATGTATATATATATATCTATTTATATATATAACAATAATAATAATACTGATAATAACAATAATAATAAAGATAACAATAATAATATGCGTAACAGTAACAATAAAAAGAGCCATAAAACCATAATAATCTATATCTATATATAAAAATTATCGAAGGAAGTTTAGAAGTCAAACTTCCGACAATATGGACAGATGAAAAGCAGAGCAGGGCAGAGGCAGAGAGAAGAGAAAGATCAGAAGAGAGAAGATTAGAAGAAAGAAGAGTAAGAAGAAAGAAGATGCAGATGCCTGAAAAGGTAGGAAAGTCGCGAAACGCTGTGTTTTTCCAATGATTTGGGGCTCCGGAGGTTCGAAAAGAAGGCTCGCTAAAGCGGCGGGTGCGGAGCCAGCTGGCCAGATGAGAGATGAAAAATTGCACACGGTTGTGGCGCGAAGCACATTTGCAAGTCAAAATGTACAAAACACCTGGTGCTCGGAGCACTTTTGGAAGTTGAGATGTTGAAAAAGTGCACACCTTTGTGGCGCGAAGCACATTTCCAAGTGAAAATGTTTACAAAGCACACCAGGTGCGGACCACTTTTGGCACTTGAGATGTCGAAAAAGTGCACGCCGTAGTGGCGCGAAGCACATTTCCAAGTCAAAATGTACAAGACGCACCAGGTGCGGACCACTTTTGGCACTTGAGATGTCGAAAAAGTGCATGCCGTTGTGGCGCAAAGCACATTTCCAAGTCAAAATGTTCAAAACACTAGGGGTTCGAACCACTTTTGGAGGTTCAGATGTTGCTTCGCTTCGCTTCACTACACTACACTACATTACACTAAAGACAGGTAGACAGATAGATAGATAGATAGATAGATGGATAGATATATAGATAGATAGGTAGATAGATAGACAGGTAGACAGCTAGACAGATAGACAGATAGACAGATGAAAGAGAGAGAGAGAGAGAGATAGATAGACAGACAGACAGATAGATAGATAGATAGATATTTAGGTAATTAGATGGAAGAGAGAGAGAGATAGATCGATAGATAAATTGATTCATAGATAGATAGATAGATAGCTAGATAGATAGATAGATAGATAGATGGATAGATAAGATAGAAAGATAGATAGATAGATAGATCGATGGAATGGATAGGATAGGATGGGATGGGATAGGATAGGATAGATAGATAGATAGATAGGTAGGTAGGTAGGTAGGTAGATAGTCAGAGAAAGAGAGAGAAAGAGAGGAGACCTCAAGCCCTTTTTGGTCTGGTCCATCAGTGGCTTCGCTCTGCCATCCCTGATTCACAACAACCAACCTCTCCTAAAGGTTTCTTTTTTTGAAACTTCCGCCACCGCCTTGTGCGGTACTACTGGTATCTATATCTATATCTAATCTACAGTTGATGGGGCTTAGAAACCAAGAAACATCATGGGGGCCACCACCTTCGTAGAGAAGCATCCATGACATGTTGGAGAGAAGCATCCATGACATGTTGGAGTATGCCTTCATGATACCGCACATGATATCGCATCAGCTTTTCAATCCAATGCTTGCCATGTCACCCAGGTGATCCAGGTACTTCTGATGCATTTACATACTTTTAGAACCTTTTGGAAATGATCAATGGATTTGTTTAAGGGAAAATCTTCTGGAAAAATGGCCAATATGGAGGTTTCCAGTTTCAATCTTCCCTTAAACCAATCCATTGACATGACCATGTACAGTAGATGCACAAGCCATACGCAGATGGTAGTCTGACCTGACCAGGCATGCGAGGATGCCTTGGATTTTTCGACGCCCAGATCTCAAGCTTCGCATCATGAATGTGAACGAGCCTGCTGTTGGCATTGTAACTGGTGGGTTCACCTACAACAGACTAGTGGTAGAATGAAGTTCTTTGAAGATGCTATTCTGGGGATATAGTGGATCCATTTGGATTTTCTTGGGATACGATGCGAACTTTCAACAAAAAGGCACCACGTTGGTTGGGTGGACCCCTGCCGCTTCTGACACGGTAATAAACTGGACCTCCGTTGAAACCTGTATGCATAGCTTGATGGTTGCTGAAGCTGTGTAGGATACCATGCCTCTAAGGCTAGATTTCAACAACGACAGCCACATCGCCAGGTCCTCAGTCTTGATCCATTGTGGGGAATTGGGTGAACAATTCCATCCAAAAAACGGGATATGGGCACAAAAGGATGGTTCACCCATGTTGAACCCATGGCTAGCCCATGTCAAGCCACAAGAACGTCCCCACCATTTGTCTGTGTCATGCTGTCCTTGTCACGTCTCTAGATGTGTTTTCTGCTGTTTTATAAGATTGACCTTGTTTTGTTCGCTGGTGCTTTGACACAACGTGTGTTTGTTCCATCAGTGGAGAAGATGAGTAAATCCAGCTCCTTGGGCATGACTTTGAGTTTCAGTATGTTATATTTGGTAAAAAAATACTTTACTTCGTGTGATCCCCACCATGACATTTATACATTTTGTTACTGGCAAATCTTCTGGCATTCTATCTGACATATTTTCTGGCATTCGATCTGGCATTCTATCTGGCATATCTTCTGGCATTCTACCTGGCATATCTTCTGGCAGATGTTCTGGCATATCTTCTGGCAGATGCTCTGGCATATCTTCTCTTCTGGCATATCTTCTGGCATATTATCTGGCAAATCTTCTGGCATTCCATCTGGCATTCTATCTAGCATATCTTCTGGCATATTATCTGGCAAATCTGCTGGCATTCTATCTGGCAAACATTCTGGCACTTTATCTGGCATATCTTCTGGCATTCTAGCTGACATTCTATCTGGCATTCTAGCTGACATATTCTATCTGGCATTCTATCTGGCTATACCTTCTGTCATTCTATCTGGCATATCTTCTAACATTCTATCTGGCATATCTTCTGGCACTCTATGTGGCATATCTTTTGGCGTGGATACTCGCGGTTGAGGTCCGGCAGGGAACACTTGGCATGGATACTCGCGGTTGAGGTCCGGCAGGGAACACTGGGCGTGGATGGTCGTGGTTGAGGTCCGGCAGGGAACACTGGGTGGGGATGGTCGTGGTTGAGGTCCAGCAGGGAACACTGGCGGTGGCGGGATGGTCGTGGGTGAAGGCGGCAGCACACAGGGTAGAGAGGAGACGAGGAGAGGAGACGAGGAGAGGAGAGGAGAAGAGAGGAGAGGAGGAGGAGGAGAAGGAGGAGGACGAGGAGGAGGAGGAGGACGAGGAGGAAGCAACTGACATAAAATCTAACAACCCTCACCTGGCAGGTGGGGAACTATGTTTGCGTACCCCTGAAGGTCAAATGACTAATTTTGCTGATGATATATAACTGGTAGTGAAAATCCACAATTAGCCCAAGTGGTAAAATGGGTTATATACTTGCATTTTCTAGGCAGCTTTCAACAATGGCCAGCTTTCATCCATTCATCGCAGGCCCTGCGCGAGCTGCTTTGGCAACCCTTGCTGTCCTGGGAAATACGACAACTGGCCTTGCAGCAAGGCGTGGCGGGGTAGGAACCTCAGTGGTAGAGGGAAATCATTCCGCAGAGTTGCTCAGCTCCAACTCATTACAGGTACCCTCTGGTTATTTAACATAGCCATGGAAAATGGCCCATTTATAGATGGTTTACCTATTAAAAATGGTGATTGTCCATGGCTATGTTAAATAACCAGGTGGTAAATGATAGGCATAAGTGGAATAAATTGGCGGCCATTTTACCTCCTATATTTAACCGTTTTTTTCCCCCCTTGTACCTGGGGTGTTTGGAGCAAAACTGACAAATCGCTTAGGTCTAATTTAGATTGATTCGGAACATGTAGTGCTTGGTTCCGATGAATACGAAAAACACATGAAAACACTGTCATTTTTTGTTTTTTACTGCTACCTCAGTATTGTCTAATTGCCAAAGGAGCCCCCTTCATAATCTCATTCAGCTTCATAATGAATTGCCTCGGTGGCAAACGGCACCGTATGTTTGTGGCCACCGTATGTTTGTGGCCACCCCAGCATTTTGTCAACGGAGTTGGTCAAGGAAAAACCTGCAGGAAAACATCGAGTCTTTCCATTTATGGGGGCCTCGGGTAAAGTAATGATTCCTTCAAGCAGCTTTGGGATGTTGCAATGTGGGCCCCCAAGATAGTTAAAGCCGGTTTCTAAGTAAATTAGGCTGATGATGTGGTAGAGATATCGACCTGTTTTTCATGGAGTGCTGAAATCAGCCAACGAATGTTTAACTGGTGGGCACCACCTTGAACCGTATTTTTTTCATTTAGTAGTTATCAGTATTCAATGCTATCCCCATGGTTTCGAATTCATCCCCGTAGAACATGATGGTTACCTTAAACTTAAACCATCATTTATTGATTATCAGTTATATCCCCATGGTTTAGATTTTATCCTCTATGGTTTCATACGCCATTCTATCCGATGGGTCGTGTTGCTAGGCTTTGCCTTGGCCGATGAAGACCAAGATGGACAGCTTAGCGACTGGGGCCAATGTTGATTTGGATCTTAAACGCTATAACAGACATTAACACTATAATTCCATCATTTGATGTGCTATAAATGGGCATGAAGATGTTCAACTTATGCTATATCAGTTGGACCTTTTTAGGGATGTGAAATTAGAACTTGAACTCATTTTGCGCTATATGTATGATATGAATGGGTTTTAAGATCAGATAACATCATCATGGGCATTAATTGGGAAGTACTGCTTGAGATTGCGAGACAGGTGCCAGAATGTGGCGCTGGTTGGTGGTTTTCTTGATCTGGGTAGTTTTGCCAACATCATGGTTTGCTTCTGCTGTTCAGTTCTGCTTCTAAGCATTTTGGGGTCTCCACGCAATATCATTTAATTTGGTTGGTGGTTTGGAACATTTTTTATTTTTCCATATATTGGGAATATTAACTCCAACTGACTTTCATATGTTTCAGAGGCGTAGGTCAACCACCAAGCAGTGATGTGTTTTGGTATTTTCAGCTGGCATTCCCGCGCTTTGTGGATAGGAAATCCAAAGGATTGGATGTTTGTTGGCATAGTGGGACTGATTTCACCCTGCAGTGTCCAGACTTCCCAGGTGGTCCAGAGATGGAAAGGCCAGAGATGGGTATCCAAGAAACCAGTTGCTGGGTTCCGAAAAATGGGTACTGATGGGCCCCCAAAACAAATCAAACAAGGGCATGGTCGGTTCACCTTACCATGAAGCTGTTTTAAACCATCTAGCTTTGGGGCTCAGTCATTTCGAGCGGTAGTCAGCTTAGTAATGGATCAACTTGAAGTGATCAGGAGTCCTGTACCCATTTGGATGAGAAAGTCGGCTAAAGATGATCGCCTGTGGTCACAATGACTTGCAGTTGCAGATACTTGAAGTACCATGCTGGTTTGTAACATTTTTCCATATCCAATTCACATGTTTAACAAAAAAACATCCCAACAAAATAAATTCTCCTCGTGACAAAACAAATTCTCCTCGTGGCATCATATTTGGGAAGTGTATGCTGAGCAAATGGATCTCATGTGTTGTTTTTCAGTAAATATAACCACGCATGGTAAGTCAAAGCGCATTAATTTCTAACCATTGAGGTTGGTTTCATACTTACAACTTACAACCTCAAAACCCTTTTGGAATACAAAGAGTAGACATACATTCCACTTATATAATACAAGGTGGCGCCCCATAGCTAGCAAAGTTAGTGAACATAACTCCGAAAACTTGTCCGTTTATGGTAGATATACCTTTAGTAGAACTGTATAACTACCATTAGCTATAGAATGCTGAACCCATTGTAACCATTAATAACTTTTGATAGATATTAACTTTTCACCATAATTAACGTAAACGTTAACTATAGTATTAAATAGTATATGTGATCATTGCTATTCTATAGTTGATGGTGGCTATAAACCAACAAACATCACTGGGGCCAGGCCCTCCGGGCAGCAGCTGCTGCATCTGCTCAGCGACGCTGCGACGACATCCTCGTCGTTTCAAAGCGCCGGTTGCGTCGCACGGACCTGGCGCCGGGAGGAGCCCTGGGCCCAGGAGCTGCGACGTTGCGGTGCGCTGGGGATGGGGATGGGAGGAAAGTATGGGAAAAAACAACTTGGAAAATCTTGGGAGGAAAGAATAGATGTGATATTCTATTAGTTTCTAGATATTATGATCCTATTGGAAATGAATCATAAAATACTTAGAAAAGCTTGGGAAGATATGAATGATAGAGGGTGATAGAAAATGAGCCAGGTTCTAAACCCTTGTGTTCATGTTAAGCAAGGGGCCCCTTGTAAGGGTGTGGCGTAAGCAAAGCTGTGGTGCGCGTAAGCCAGCGCAAGCTCCGCGTAGGACAAGGTATGCGCGTAAGCAAAACGTGCACGCGCGCGTAAGCAAAACGCAAGCAATGCCGCAAGCATTTCCTTATTTGGTGCCAGGATGTAAGACATTTAGAACATGGCTCAAATGGGATTTGACTAATGAAAAGCTTGGGAAGATCAATGATCATTGGTTTGGGGTGGAAAGATGAATTTGACAGATGGGATATTATGGGATGATTTGACAGATTTGACTGATTCAGCTTGGAAAGGTGGGAATATGGATAATAGATGGTGGTATTATGGGATTTGACCGGCAATGATGGTTTAATGATAAACCAAGATGGTGATAACTTCAGGGTTTGTCCCAGGGTTTTAACAATTGGGAAGTTGGGGAGTGGTCACGGGGAAAAAGATCCTAATGGAACATGTGAAGGAACCTATGTTTTTGTTTAACCATCAGACCTGATAGCTTCCATCGATCTTTACATACCTTGAAAATTGGGAAACAGACATATTAAATCCTAGAGATAGTCCAGAATTTTGTGGGTATGCGGCCATTCAGTACCTTCGAAAGTGGACATTTTTCACCGAACCAAAACGCTGCCGCCGCCGTTGGGAGGTTTTGTGCACCTGTTGCCGGGCCTATTTCCAGAGGCATTCGTCACCTGGATCGGATCGTTGGATGGATCATCCCAGGTCGAAGGACCGAAGAAAGGTGGGTTGAATCTGGGATGAAATTGGTTTAGACCCACCAGAAAAGCTGGCAAAAAAAAACATCAAAAAACTGAGCTAAGCTGGGTTGATCCAAGAAAATGAAAGAAAAAGGGTCGAAGGAGCCAATGATTATGATGAGAATATGTGTTGCTGATGTTGGTGGGTTCTAGCATGATAGAGCTACATTACACCATGTTGTGTCTTGGTGAGCTTGATGTAATGGCAGGGTACCTGCTGTTGCTAGAAGTTAATTATCGACCAGGGACCACCATTACCTAGGAACTAACATAGCGAATCATAGCTATGTAAATGCGCTTGGGACAGGTTTGAGAGAACCGAGTGAAAACGTTGCAAGCCAAAACCAAAGAGTGCTGGAACATGCACGAAGCCGTCAGTTTGAGTTTTCTCGGCCGCATGTTCAACGTTTCACTCTCGTGCCATGAGCTGACAAGAACACATGGAAAAAGAATCAGGATTTCCTATATATATATATATCATACATGTATACATTCATATCTATGGAATATTATAATCCTACAATGGTAATTCAATGGAAAATGGTAATTCTACAATTGACAAACATAGCTCTTATGTTACGTCCTGAAGGGTGAGTTTTTATCGTTATACCTTGGTGCAAGCCACGGACAGCACCTCAGGTGACTGAGACCTTAACGCTGGCGAAACGGTCCAATTGCAGCGTCACGTGGCAGTGGTGGTGGTCATGGTGTGGTGGTGCTGAGGTTGGTAAAATCTGATAGAAAAAAAAACGGGTTGTTTATGGTTCTTTGGGATAGTAATAGTATGATGGCTTTTTGGGGGTATACTTTTGGGGTTTGTTTTGAAGCCGCTAACCATCCCCCGCAAAAAAAGAGTCCTTGGGGAATCAGAAGACGGTCAAGGTCCCCCCATTCTACGACCCTGGCTGCTGCAAGGTGCAACCATTGAATGCAGAAGGGCGGCTTGACTGATTTTAATGCCTCATGTGAATTCTTCAGTTCCACTCATCGCCATATATCGAAATATATCTGTATAGACTTCTCTGATGTTCTATCCAAGATTGGGGTGGTTGAACTCGGTGATCAAGATTTAACCTCCTAACGATTTCTATTTGCCTTGGCAGGATCTCGCTGGATCATGGAGACTTGCGACAGGCACTGCAGGCCCAAGAGCTTTTGACTGGCGGCTTGTGATGATGCTGTGGGAACTGTGGGGTGGAAACGGATCAACGGTAACCTACCAAAAATATCCAAACACCATATATATAACTGGAAACCATTGAAACAAGCCGCATACTTCGATACGTAAGAAAGACACACAACCAACAAGGACGAGAATTTCAAAGAAAACAAGGCAGAGCAAACAACCATTAACACACATGACCAAGATGGCCAGCATTTAACCCTCAACACCCTAGAGACTGAACATGTAACCTCGCACCATCTAATTTTCATAAATGATCAACCAATTTGATGCTCGAATATTTGAGTTTCATGTGAAAAGTAAGGGTGGGTTGGATCTTCCAGACATTTCAAGCCTCAACCCAGACGAAACAAGAGATTAGGCTTCCAGAGTTCTGGGCTGAATCCGTAGGCCCCAAGCACCGTATCATCCTATCATCCGCAGATTTGTTTGTGCAGAAACGATTCGCTTGACGTGTGCTGTGCTATGTGTTGGTCTATTTCGCTCGCAGTTGAACACTTTGAACTTGAGGGGCAGCAGCCACCCAAAGTACCTGCAAGCGGTCCTATCACCGAACCAAACTTACTGACCTTACTGTAGACCTGGCCGTGGGATTCCAAAAGCTCGCACCTGGACGGCACATTGGACAGGAAGTGATGAGCCCAAAGGAGTGCCTCTTGGCACCAGATCATTGTGACTCAAGGTATCACGGAGAGGTTGAGCACTCTGATGGGAAAGTCATTGTCAAGTATAGCCTAAATACATCTAAATACCTAAGCATAGGAATCCTAGAATATAGATACGGGAGTACGTTGATCGTCGATGGAGCTTTTTCTAGGTGGATTTTTTTCTGTGAAGTGAACAGCTTCCTGGTCCCTCTAGAAGCGTCAGCAAGGTTCCAATTGGCAACAGCGCAGTCCCAGGAAAACAAGAACTCCGCATTTATATAGAAGGTTGCCCCATTGAAGTTGCCGAGGTAAACAGCCCGAAAATCTGGCTGGCTGCTGCAGCCGCACACATCTACATGTATTCATATAATTTATTTTTCTATATATATATACATATATATATAGGCCTGCGTGTTGAATTATTCCTCGTATGTTGAAGCCCAGGTGACATTCTTGGTCCATTTGGGATGGGTGGGAGAAGTCTTTCACCACCGCTGCAGGCTGCGAAGTCCTTGCGCTACAATTCGAATGCCTCCCACAGTTCGAGGATTCAAAGCTGGGCTGGCAGTTATCTGGGTAGCAACGGGGGAAGTCAGAATGGATGCATGATTACACATAATTACACATCTGGTTAACACAAGGAAAACTGTGCATTTATTTTTACATCATTTATTTATGTACATCCCCATTCATTGATTTACATGTTTCTATGTATTTATTTGTCATGTATCTATGCACTTATTTGTTGTCTATTTTTTAAAGCTATCTACTACGCTATATATTTACTTGTATAATTAATGTTATATAACTATAAGTTGTTTATTTATCTATCTTTATACATTTGGATCTATGTATGTTTCTCTATATATATATATATGCGTGCAAATACACTGTGTGTGTGTCAACATGTTTGAGCGTATGTGTATATATATATATATATTATATGTGTGTATGGTTATTTATTTACGCGTGGATATGCAGTCATATGTTTAATGTATATATCTGCTTACGTACGTGACAGCTAACGTGCCCATGTAATTTGACCTTCTTGTTGAACACCAGTTATCATTGCTCACATGCTGTTACATCCATGAAATTTTATTTCTGGCCATACAGTTTGGCAATGGGATAGATCTATCTATCTAACCTGCAATCTAATCCAACCTAGTCCAATATACGTCACTCACATGCTCCATGTACTCAATATTTACTTGCATTTGGTGTATTTCAGGCGTAAATGCTCGCAAATATTCCATACAAGGAGAGGAGGGGTCAACTGTCTATTTGGTGGATTAGTTCGGGCTCCCATAAGAACCCCAACTAGTATCTTCTAGGACTAGAGGTACCATCGTTGGGAGCCGAAGTTCCATGGCACAACTGGTGGAGATTGCTGAGATCCCCAATTTTTCATACGAAAACCATAGGAAAACCCACTCGGGGCTCGACAGTGCCACCCACCCGTCGCAGGACGTGGATGCCCCGGCGTGGCGTGGCAGCAACTCTCCAGGCCGAGAGGTTGAGCGCTATACAGTGCCGCTGGTGGAATGTTCGGGGGGTGGGGCGCTTGTTGTGGCGGGAGGCAAATGAACATGTTCATTACTAACATGTCCATGTTTTGAGGAGTTGAACATATTCGGACTTGCAATTTTTGCAAGAAAAAATGCCAGGATTAACGAGATTTATGTGCAGATGCAACCAGGTAAGGAGCTCCTACATCTCCTACCTTTAAAAAGAACAATTTTTTATGGCTCAAACCTGCCAACATACGAGTCAGAAGCGGGTTCTAGTGCTTTTGATAGCTGTGAGGTAACATGTATTGAAAAAAAATAGGAATTGTTATTCTTGTCTTCACTTTAATTGATTTGTTAGGTCAGGCTTTTTGGGGGTTTCAACACCTATATGACCCAGATCTTCGCAATTGAAATAGCCAGTTCATCATTCCGATCGGATATCCCACCTATTTTTGGCGAACTTATGTTTTGATATGTTTTGGAAATCGAGTTCAGACATGTTCTTTTTGCCCCCTAAACCTAAAGATGCCCTAAAATTTGAGAGCGCATGCCACTAAGTCTGAGGTGCTTTTGGTGTTGGAGCCCGTGCATCTTGGCAGTGTCGACTTAGTATCCCCTTGTTATGGGTTTATATGGGTAATAAAATGAATAAAATTGGTTATGTATGTATATATACATATACATATAAATATATACAAGTATATACATATATATGTACACACACATATGAATATTTATATATATATACACATATGAACATAGATATATAATTATATATATATTTACATAAATGTACATATATATATATATATATACATATATATGTATGCATATGGATTAAAAAACCACTTACTAAGTGGAATGCACATCCAAGTATTCATTCCCAAGATTCATGGAACCGTCATGTCGAGGAGTCTTACCAAGAAATGATTGATTTATGGAACATAGATCAAGCTTCCCAGCTGGAATCCTCATGTCAGCGTAGAAGCTTTCCAAGAATTGGTATATACTGATATATCATGTGTCTTTCACCCTCAACCTAGAGGTAGGAATGAATCCGCTATAGTGCGTTCATTGCCCCGACATTTTGGCTCTTTGTCGCATTTTATAGCATGGACACTTTGAGGGTTGAGGTAAAGAGGGTAGGACACACATAAGACATGTGGAGACTATGCGACGGGTGTCATGGCCGAAAATGTCCAAATACCTTGGATCCGTTCCACCTCTTTGTGACACAAGACTTCCCCCGCCATGTTCGTTACAGCACATGGTGTAACTGTAAGTATATACTAACAGAAAAGCCGAGGAATTTGCATGTCAAAACCAAATAAGGTATACCAGGTTTTTAGGTTACCAGGTATTTGTATAATATGTTTTAATTATATTTATATACTATATATATATATAAATTTCTGCGTGTGTATGTTTGTATATACGGATATCATCCCCATTCCCATCACGGTTGGGGGGTTTCTGATTGCGATCCGAAGTGGCAATCGTTTCACATGGGTTTCACTTGCCGTGGACTCCAGGGAATGTCGGAGTGCTACCTCACAAAAATAACTGGTCGTGATTTCATGGGTTAACAATGCCTTAAACAATGGGTTAATAATGGTTAATAGTGGTTGGTAGTCTGGTTGGTGGTTTGGAACATGAATTTTATTACTTTCCATATATTGGGAATCTCATCATCCCAACTGAAGAACTCATATTTTTCAGAGGGGTAGGTATACCGCCAACCAGATAAACAATGTCCACACAACTTGAACTTTTTCCTGACTTTGGTATACAAGATTGTATGATTTACCCTCCAGTGAATTAACCTAGACCCTGAAAATGCTAATGTTTACTCAAACATATTCTTCCGACCCCCTAAACTCATGGCAAGGTCGTCATGTTAATTTGGACGATGTTAATCAAACATGGTAACATGGCCGTGAAAAATCACCCATTTACTGATACTGTATAAATTTCATGAAATTTCCCCATTCAAACATCCATTTAGTTCTGGGATGTTCCAGTTAGATATGTTTGATTTCAAGAGAGTAAATCACATATAATCCCATCATTACATAACCATCGTTAACATTTTTTCGCCCATTGCCCATCGCTTATAAACTATATTATGAACCAACCACTATTAATCATTAGTTATTATGATTTATGTACTTAAACCATTAGTTATTAACAACTATTAACCACTATTAACCAATAGTAACCACCATTAACCATTAGTTATTATCCATGAAGCCTTTTTAATAGCATCATTTTCAACCATTAGCAAGTCATTCGCGACTCACAGGACCGTCCCCTTGTTGGCCTTCGCGGCGCATTCCGAGAGATCCTGGGATCATCCGGGCTGCGTCTTGGCGACGTCCGGGGGATTTCACGGGTGTTTTTTTTCAAGGTTTACCAATGAATGGGAGCTATCTTACTGGTGCTTAGTAGGGAATGGATGGGTTGCTGCTGGGGGAATGAATGATTATTACTAGTGATTATGGATCATTCCCTCATTCCCTGCTAAGCACCAGTAAGTTATACAGAGACATGAGCGGTTACATGGGATTTTATGTGATTTGGCCTTTTGGTAATGGGATTCCCTGATCACTTTTTCTCAGATTCGCTGAGAGGTTTCATGGGGTTTCATGTGGAATTTTGATGGATTTGGGTGATTTAATTTGGGAGGTCATGGGATGTTGATGGTGGCACAATGGGTCCGATATAATGGAGTGTCCTAGTATTGGGCATATCATGGGGATATAACCAGGCATGAATGGCCGGAATAGTAGGATACAATCAACAAAAATGCTGTGTTAATTGTGTTCAGTGGGAAATAGCATAACTAAATCATGGAAGTCTAACCAGTAGTTCTGAGATCGTGATGTTTTTTCTTGAGGTATATGGAGATATCTCATATTCCAATATCTGGATCCATGGAACTCAAGAAATCTGCTTGGCCCAGGAACTGGTTGGAAGCCGAAAAGATATGGGGAAAAATATGCTACCTCCGCTGATTTCCTCTGGATTTCCCATCCATTTCACCGCGCCAATCTCTTTACACAGCTGGCTCATTTCTCAGGTGCTGATGGTGCGGTGCGTTCGCAAGACGGCTATGTGGCACGACGCTTGTGGCAATGTTGGGGAGGTTGATCGGGGCCAATGACTGTTTCTGGCAAACTCTTGGAAGCGGCAACAAAAATGACTGTGGGAGAACAAACAAGTTTGCGACAACGAAACAAGTAATCCATGAATATATATATATATAATATAATTATTTTTATTATGGTTTTTAATCCTTTTTACTTGAATTAGGGTGGAACTGTGATATTATTCCAAAGGTAGCCGGTGTGACAGGAATCTGCACCCTCTTGTTTTGCAGCTTCTAAAACCTTTAAAATTACATGCGCGGCAAGGTGTTTATTTTGATATGTTGCTTGGGATGCTATAAGCACGTGAGCAAATTGGAACACCTGCAGGCATAGTAGTTCCGCCAATCAAAGTTGATTTTGCACAGAAAAGACACACGCACACCGCCCTCAAATCTGAAGACATTGACATGAGGATATTTGTCTGCTGGCAGTGTTTTGATCTTTGAAGCCGATCTGGTAAAGCGTTGCTTGGCATTGGAAAAGGCTGCGATTTAACCGGGCAAAAATACAGGTGGTTGTTAAACATGGATTTTGAACCCCACCCGATATTAGTGGAAACATATTGATGTGCACATTTTTTAATAGTTAATCATATGAGTGAAATACCCACCATAACAGAACATGTATAATGGGACATGATGGGATATGATGGGATACACAGCTAGCTTGATATCATATTGTTGGGATAGCTAAGGGTAATTTACTTGCCATTTGGGTTGGGCGAAGCTCGAACTGATGTGTATTGCTGGAAGGTTGACTTGCCTTACTCCCTGTGCGAGAAGATTATGGTGGCAAATGTGGTTCTAGTTTGTCCAACATATTTTTCTTTGGTGTTGTTTCGTTAAGTTTCGTTGTTTTTCTTTTTTCTGTGGTGTCTTGTTGCTGGCTGGTCGGAATTGTTTTCTTCAAGCCTCTTGTTGCAAAACTTCTGCAGTATCCATCCAGTGGCTTGATGAGAGCATGTGGTCATTTCGGCGTCATGTCCTTCTGTATTTTCCTACTGAAGACTTGCCCACGATTTAGGATGACGGCTTTTATTTTTGTGTTGTCCTTTTTGTTGGGTGCGTGGATTTTTTTTTTCGAAAACTGATCTCTGCCATTGCATCTCCCCCTTTGTTCCAATCGTTCGGATTGTTTGTGGCCACCTCCCCATCTTCACAAAATGATTCAGCACCATGATCAAGTGACAAAGACACATGTTTTTGATTCATTTTCTGATGTTTCTTATTCTTAGTGTTTTGTTATTGCAATTGTTAGTCTTGCTTTATCATTGACATCAATACTTTTTTTCCTTCTATTCTATCTATTTTGTGTTTGCTATACATGGAGGATCATCCCACCTAGTGACTGGTTAGTAACCGTGCTTTTTTAACCCAATTATCAATGGGATAATTCCACAAGAAGGGGACTTAACCTGGGTTGGTCACCAGCTACGAGCCGTTGGATGATACCCCCACTATCCCTATGATAACCCAATAATATTTCCATATCTTTCAGCCATTCTTGACTCAGCTCTGCTTTTTTTTTGATAGTTGGGTTGGTGAAACTTCTAATGATTCTCCAAATAGACTACCCGCTGGTAAACTAACATAGCTATTTTTCAGATGTCCTCTTTATCGATGATTTACCTGTGAAACACGGTGATTTCCATAGTTTTTTGTAGGTTTACTGGAGGATACGAATCTCGGTATTTGGCCCATGATTGGCCCATGATTGGCCCATTGTTATGCCATTAAACCCCATTCCATCACCATTTATAGTGGTTAAATAACGTTAAATTCCATTAAATCACCATTTTTCTTGGTTAAAGATGACCAATTCCATGGTTTTAGAGTGGTTTAACCAAAAAAAACACAGCATTCCGAGGGAAGGGCTGGGAAGTCCCCATAGCTATTGCGAGGTCAGTTCCCCGCTGAGCAGCACCGTTTCCTTCGCTACGAGCTCATACAGCTAACGGGTGGGGCACCGAAAAGGGAACTTGGTGCAGCAGTACCATAAGCACTTTGTATACGTGTGTTATCTATATCTATAATATTACATTTTGTGTATATAGCCTATATAATATATATATATATATATTTTTATTTTTAAATGTGTATGTATTGTGTGTAAAGATACATGATATCAATATGTATTAGATTTATGTTTTTATATATATATATATAGGTTATCAGACTTATATCTGTGTTTTATCGACATGCTATACATATATATATATATTCATAATATGTGTTTGTGTGTGTTTGCATGTTTCTCTAAATGAAAACGTATATGATACATGCATTTGCATGTGCGATATGTAGGATTATGTGTGTGTTCTGTAGGTTGGCGTGTGTGCCTGTGTATTCACGCATATGCGTGCTTTGCATTTGTCTAAGCACATTGTATGTACATAGTTTGTCATGCACCACTTTTAGAGTGGAAACAGTACTCATGGCTAGTACTCAGGTTTGAGACCGCTAGATCAGTTGTCACAGTGACACGGGGTGCACCATGGCTGCAACCTCACGTCAATGATGATCTTACACAATTAAGTTGGGAAGTGTTTATCCATTGTGTACCTTTCACATATGTTTTTCACATATGTCAGTATCCCTCACCCTCAAGAATGACTCCGAAACAGTTTCCAGTTGTTTCCTCTCTAAGTCCTGACATTATAAGCCTTTTTCACGTTGTTCCTCCTGGTGGTTTCTGGAGAGCTGAACGTGTTTTGGCATCTGATTCCCCATGATTAAAGAAAAGCCAATATCCCGCTCCAAATACACATATCAGTTTTTGTTTTTTTTTTCCGGCCATGGTCGCTAAAGCGTCCGTGGGCCGGCACTGCGACAGCTTAAAATTGTCGTGCGAGAGCCATTTGGTGGATTCGCCTGTTTTGCTCGTCCGTGTTTAAATAGTCCGTCCATCCGTTCGTAAGTTTGTTCCAAATATGTTTATGGGTGAAGTGGCGCCATTGTTGCCTAGGCGCTCCTACCCTCCTTTTACCAATCGGATATGCGTTTGCTGATTGAGGAGAATAAACTACTTGTCTCATTGGGTCCGAGTCTGTTGCTCTCAAAAGGTGTCCAGATAGTTTAACTCGTTTGTCCAAAAGAAGTTCGGAGAAAAGTTTCACTTCGTGCCCAGCTTTTTCGGAAGCCATTCTGAGTACAAATTCGTTGGTGTTTCTTCTGTTAACAAATGTGGGCTCTAGATTTAATATAGGTCTAAGCCCCCGAAGTTGAAACGCGTTAATCTTGTTTAGCATTGCCTGTGTCAAGTGCACGGTTTCAAGACCATAAATCAGTTTGTTTTGAATGACAGCCTGATAAACGCGTAGTCTCCAACCAACAGTGCAATTGGATGCTTTCCAAAAAGGTTTTAATTTGGTCCAAGCAGCCATCGTCTGCTGCATTCTGTATCCGATTTCCTGTCTCATGTTCATACTTCGTGTGATATGATGTCCTAAGTATGTTGTTTCAGTGCATCTACAAAGTTTGGTCCCATCTGCGAATCTGAGATTATTGTTCCCATTCATAGCGATATACGAACACTTGCCTCTGTTCAATTTAAGGCCAAACTGCAGTGAAACCCGTTCAACAGCCCAGAGAATCCTATTGGCAGAATAAGTATTGGTGGCTAGGAGTACAGTATCATCGGCATAGTAAATTCGATCGAAGCTGATACCTGGCTTTCTGGTTCCTAAAGTGCGTCTGTCTAGGTGGTAATTCACACCATTATCAATCACGCTCATGACCAGAACAAATAAGTAAGGCGATAGAGGACATCCTTGACGTATACCTGACTTTTGGCGTTTGGGTAACGACTTACCAAATTCGTCTTCAACGAAGAAACAGGGGTTACGGTAGCAGTTTTTGATGACTTGAATGAAATGGTCGTGAATTCCAAGCCTGTTTAACGCTATGTAAAGTTTGTCGTGTTGTACCTTATCGAAAGCTTGTTTCCAGTCAAGAAAAGTTATAATAAGATTTGAACCCTGTTGTTCTGCGATATCTTGCATACGCCTAGTCAAAAACAGTGCATGCGAGGTACTTCTAGATGGCCTAAACCCATACTGTGTTTGCGTTAACGTGTCCTCTAATACCACCTGAAGCCTCTGCCGTATCAGAATCATGTAAAGCTTGTAGAAAGAATTTAACAATGATATAGGTCTGTAGTTCGCTGGATCGTCTGTATCTCCTTTCTTATAGATGGGCACCACGCGAGCAAAAAAGAGATCTTCAGGGGCATATTGGTTACTCCACCATAAGTTCACAAGACGGAGAAACCAAGTTTTGTTTTCAGAGTTCAACCAAGAGAAAAGCTCCATTATAACATTGTCCGGTCCCGATTGCTTGTTCTTTTTGGAAGAAGACAAAGCAGCGTCAAACTCTGTCATAGTAAACGGTCTCAAGTCAAACAAATGTCTGAAGTCCTGTATTCGGTCCGTCCGGTCAACAGGTGTGTTGTTGTCATTTGTCCAGTGTTTGTCCTGAAGATAAGTGGCAATTGCTTCTGCCCTATTACGCGGCGCTACATATTCTCCTTGGAGACCCTTCATGTGGATGAACCTTGGCTGTTGTTCTTTTTTCAATTTTTTAACACCCGTCCACTTTTCTCTTTGGTCCGGAATTTCTCTAATAGAATCAAAAACAGCACGTCTTTTGTCTCGCCTAGCTAGATTCTTGATTTTATTTGACAGTTCCTGAACAACTTCAAGGTTCCCACTTTCATGCGCCTGTTGTCTTTCAACAATTTTCTGCCAAGTTTCTTGTGATAAATATTCTCGCCTTTGATTTTGGTCAATTTTGGTTAAGGTTTGTTTTGCAGTCTCTATGATACAATTGGAGATTTCACTCCAAGCAGTTTCTGAATTCATCACCAAATTGCTGAGTCTCCGTGTCAGCAATTCATTGTAATGTACAAATTCTGCTTGCGTCGGTTGCCGAAATTTAGGGGCCCTTGATTTGCTAACCTTAGCTTCAACAACATAATGATCAGAAGGAAAAAAGATGTCAGTTCTGGCTGAGACATCCCTGCAATTTTTCTGCCATTTTTCGGCAACCAACCAGTAGTCAAGCTGTGCATACTTCCGAGGTGTCCATTCCGGACCATGTTCAGTTGTGTTCTCGCGAATAGTACAGTAGTTCATCGCTTGTTTTCTAAAACAAGTGTTCAAAATTCTGAGGCCGTCCTGTAGACAATAATTTACAAAAAGAGACCTATTTTCCAAGGTGTAATCACTAACTTGTTCTAAATACTCACAGCCTCTTCCGAAAATATATGGTCCCATGGCTGGTTCCTCAGATTGGTATCTGTGGTGAAGCCTGGCGTTAAAATCACCGCCAAGAAAGTGTATGCCTTTGGCTTTTCTGGCATGTGCTTGTACTTCATCATAGAACTTATTTTTCTTCTCTGTATCATGTCCACTGTGTGGCGCATAACAGGAGCTAAAACACAGATTGCGACCCTTCGATCTCAGACTGATTGACATGAGTCTGCCCGAAATTTGCTTGATATCATGGATAAAATGTTTCAGTTGGGTTGACACGACAATACCAACTCCTGCTCTCTCAGTCTGTACAGCATCTCGCGGTGAAACGTCTGTGCTGAAAAAGAAATCATAGCCTTGGACGGTTTCCACGCTTTTCTTGTTATGGTTGGTTTCTTGAAGCAACAAAAGATCATAACATTCTTTCTTCATGATGTCAACAAGGAGCCTCTTTTTAACGTACCCGTTTTCTCCAGATAACCCTCTTACGTTCAGCGTGGCAACCTTCAGTGGCCGATTATATCTGAGTTTGAAAGTCCTTTTTGTTTTGTCCGTTTGGTTTGGGTTTTTTAATTCTTGAAACAGGCTCTTTCGCGCACTTCTGTCCAGCATGGCTGACTTCGAAAAAGCATGCTGGTTTTTGCACTGTCGCAAGTGCCGTTCTGGGGCTATTGGTTTAGCCACAAACTGGTGATACCAAGCTTTGAATTGTCGAAATTGTCGCCGGTTCGACCGCCTACGATTTTGTCTGGTTAGAATCCTTTTGTTATTGCTACTGAAACTACGCAGGCCTCTGTTAGTATTTCTTGCTCGAGTAGTATTAGCCCCTGTGGATGACTTCGTTTGTCTCCGCTGAAGATGAAAACACCCCCGCGGCTGATCCGGCTCACCTCCTGAAGGTGAAGAACCTAGGATCGATTTTACCTTACCTGTCTGTTTGGCTTCCTCTGATTTAGAAACGACTTTAAAAGCGACTTTTTTAATTGGATTTGATGGATGGACTAGTCACAGTCCATTTGCATCTTCCGCTGCGGCGGCTTGACCATGTTCCATTACTCCCTTGTCATATTTCCAATCCTTTACCTCAGCCAGTTTATAGTCAAAGGGGAAATCGCCAATTTCTGTGTCAAAGTGTTTGCTTTTACTTTTGCCTTTGCCTTTTCCTTTTCCGGCTGCGCGCGATGTACCGCCCATTCTCACAAGCTCCTTGGCTTCTGACCAGTGTTTCCGGACCGCATCATACACCATGGCATCCAGATACACCGTGGCGAGGACGTCTTTTACGCTATAGTGCACCCAAACGTAAGTGTAGTACTCATCATACACGGCATTTTGTCCCCACCAAGGTTTCAGTTTGGACATGTCCAATTGCAATGTGCCATCTTCCACTGCAAGGTCCATTGCTTTCATGCTAATTTTCAACGGTTCTCCTTTGATTCTGTCCCATAGTGCTACCTGGGGTCTCATTTTGATTGTCGAACTTGTGGGTTGTCCATCCTTGTAGAAGTACAACTGGGTCTTTGGCGTGATGTAGTTGTCTTTGTACCATTTGTCCAGCTGAGTCCTCATCCATGATTGCGGGAATGTAATGACTGTCATTGGGGATAGCTCTCCTGGCTTGGTCGCGTGGGACATATAGTAGCTACCTGCTTCGATTCCGGCATTCTGAATGCACCATGCAAGGAAGGAAGCTCTCTGTGACGCTGTGGCATCAGATGGCCAACCAACTACACATTCTTCTTTCGATGCTTTGTCTCTTTGGTCTTTCACTTGATTTTTGAGTGCCCACAGTTGTTGTTTCCTAAATGCCCACTGATCCTCATTCAAGTCGTACATCTTCTCTTTCAGTTCGTTCATGGAAATCTGGAGTTCCTTCACTTTCTCTGTCACTGTCTCCATCTGTATGTCTACTACCTCCTGCATTGCTTCTCTCATAGCCTTCTTATCTTCTTTTGGTCTCATTGGTGTTTTTTCATTGGTGCCAGCTCTGATTGGTGTTTTGGTGTCTGGCAAAGTACCTGCCTTCCATTGTCTCTTGGCCTTTGCCTTTTTGGCAGTAGGTTCTTCTGCATCTAGATCTGATTCCAGGGATCGACGAGTGTTTTCCCTGGGAGCCTCCGCCATGTTGGAAGCTATCTTTCTATGTGATCCTAGTCATCCTGAGCCTTACATCCAGGTAATATATATCCCTTAAATTTATGCGATATCATTGATATATTGAATCAATATTTACTAATATGCATTAATTAATGGCATATGTATATATATATATTATAGTACCACCCAAAAAAGATTCAAAGTGGGAATCCTGGAGATATGAAATAACTATCACTTATAAGATCTTAGAAACCGTTTTTCCTCTTTTTTTTGGGGGGGCGGGGGGTGCTATACACACACACATATATATATATATTTATTTATTTAATATGTATATATGTTATGTATGATTATAGTACACCATTGATATCCCATAGTTGGTTTTGCAAAGGCATGGCTCAAAGCGGCCGCCATGGGCTTCGGCGCCTTCGGCTTCGCCGGCTTCGCCCGCGTGATCCTTGTGGCCGTTGGCTCTGCACGATGGATCGGGTCACAGGAAATCCAGTGGCCTAGTTCGAAAAGATCTGGGGTACCCTGCTTGGATGTGCATCCCATCTCTGGTTGGTGGTTTCAAACATGAATGGATTTTCTTCCATTTCATATTTGGGATGTCATCCGAAACCCATTGACGAACTCATATTTTTCAAGATGGTTGAAACCACCAACCAGATTTAGTAAGTGGTTTATAATCCATATGTAGCCCATAGTTCATCCCATATATGGATATTCCATTTATAACTGGGAGCGTAGCCCATTTACTAAGCGGGGGCAACCCCAAGGAAGGTAAACTTGTTTGTATCTTCGGAAAACAATTTAGGATTTTCCCCATCTATCTTAGTTTACCCTGGGGTAAATGGTGGTACGATGGGGACATAATGCGAATATAGTGGGGAAAGATGGGGTTACATATCATAGGATACGGGATATACCCTCCGGCAATTTAACATAGCTATTGAACATGGTCCATTTATGAATTTACTTAGATGGTGATTACCAGAGGGTAGATGTGGGAAACCGCTGTGATGGGTTCTACAAATAACGGGGTCTCCGCATCTATACATGTAAAGGTTTACAGGAGGGTAAGTCCAACGGGATGTTGCTGGAATTTAACCATAAATTACAGGCATATAACCTACCCAGACCTTCCAAGTTCCTAGAAAATGTGTAATATACACCTTGCGACTTGGGACATTGTCCCATCTTCATGGGTTGAGGATCCAAGTAGTTGAGTGGCATTGTTTTTTTGCACAAAACATGGAAGCCGCCTCTGAGTTTTACAAACATAGGCCTATGCAGAGAAACGGTCACAGTCTTTGGTCATGGACACCTCCTGTAGTTGGGTGGTTGGGGAAATCATCAGCCAAAAATGGGTAAACATGGTGATCAGCCCCGAAGATCTGAAAAATAGCGGCTTGAAAGTATTGAATGGTCAATCTCAAATATTTTTCTTGGATATTTTTTGATATCCCACTTATACTATAAAGTGATTTTCATCCACAAGGTTCCTGATGTTCAGCATTATGACCCGAAAATGAAATCAGACATGTGCAGACTTTGGACACCTTACATATCCTTACATGGCTTCGTTTGAAAATCGGGTACCTTAAAAGTAACGGTTGTTCATCATGTTCATCCATCACGTTCCCTATTGGTGATTTTCCGTCCCAACAGGTGACTCGCACTGCCCTTGCGTACTGCCCGCCCATTGTTTGACCCAATTTTAACCATCGTTCCAAAACAGCGGCAACTTGTATACTAGTTCAATTAGTTCAATTTTTTTGGAGGTTTAAGGGGATATAAGGTATATTTGTTGCAGTTATGGCCCGAGTTATACCAGTTATAAGTACTGCCAAAACCGCAGTTATAGAATGTAAAATCCAATGGAAATAACCAGTTATAACTTATAGCCATGGCCATAACTGTGGGGAGTCAACCATTTTGGATCGGTTGGATCCCCATGGATTTCAGGTGGCGCGTGCCCAGCGATCTCGTCCCCATGCTGGAGGGCCCACCATCGGCGTACGAGGAGAACCCGTGCCTGGCTTCAAAGTACGATGGCGGGCTGAGCGTTGTTGGGGCTATGTTTCGCAATGGAAAAAAAAGGTGGGTGAAACTTTGAAACAAAGAAAACCTAGGAGATTCTTGCGGCGTGTTAGGATTGAACCGGAAAAATATGGACACATGTGATGGTAGTTTTAAAGAACAAAAGATGCCGCCTTAAACATGACCATGGGGTAAACGCCAAATGGTAAAAAAAATGTTCAATGCTTTTGGCTTTGTTTTCGTTTGTGCAGTGGGTATCTTGGCTATCCAAGATTGGTGATGAACCTATGACCTACGGAGAGCCCCAAGAGATGATATCCTTGAAAGTCACATGAGTCGGATGACTCGCTTTACGAACTGTAGTAGTGCTAATTTAATCCATGATTAACCCCGGGGTAATCCATGAGTGAAACATGGCGTTATATAAAGTTTAGTCATATTTAGTCCCCTCATTTCATGATGGTTTCCTGGGTACAGTATGGTTTGAACAGGCGTCAGCCATATGTAATCCACCAGGGCTCTAAGAAATCGCTGGTGGTTTGGAACTTTTTTTTTCTTCCTCCATATAATTATGAATATATATATATATATATAATTATATATATATATACATATATTGGGAATAATAATCCCAACCGACTAATATTTTTCAGAGGGGTTGAAACCACCAATCAGATGATTACTGCATTTGGGTTCCCAATTTTTGGCCTATATCCATGTGAGAAGTGTCCCTAGTTTTGTTCAGGGCAAAAGGGATTACCACCGTCTAATCATTACTGAAGTATTAACTTGCCATTAAGTCACCCTGCTGATATTGCTTCATTCCCATTGGGTCCTCTTGGATTGAATGGCCATGAAATCTCCATTTCCACAGTTATGGCCCGTTACCAGTTATAAGTAGTAACAAAACACCATTTATAGAATGTATAATCCCATAGAAATAACCAGTTATTACCCTCTGGTTATTTAACATAGCCTCGGAAAATGGCCCATAGAAATAGATGATTTTCCCAGCTATAAACCTCCAGTTATGGTTGGGATTTTCCATGGCTATGTTAGTCATAACCAGATGGTATAACCAATAGCCATGGCCATAACTGCAGGTTTCAACGCGCCGAGGTCCACCCCACAGCTGGCAGTGTCACCTGACGGTCGATGGCTGGTCAGCGGCGCAGATCGGGAGGTCTTCACGTGGCGAGCGCCCGAGGCTTCGCTACAAATCGCAGATCGGGAAGCCTTGGATGGAGGAAGTTTCACCATGAAAAATGGATAAGCATGGTACAGTAGCTTCCACCATGTCTAACCATCAAACATGGTATTTGTTTCGTAAAGATGCTCGGTTAACCATGCAAGATAGCGCTTCAACAAAGAGAAATTGAGAGGGAAAAAACGCAGCAAAGACGAGGTTTAAAGCAACAAAATATGAGGGGTTAACCATCAAAATATTGGTGGAACAACTGGTGATAGATAGTTTGGTACTTTGTTTTCACAGTGAACCCATGTGATCTTTGCGTCCACGCAAAGCATTGAACCGGGTTCAATAAATCCCTTTGAACATGGGATGTTAGAACTGTTTCAAAGCGGGGTGCATCCCCAATAGGTTCCGAATGATGATCACGTGATGATCAGGTTCCGAATGAGTCGTAGGATTTTCTAAATTCCAGTTACCTCTATGCAGGTTGACCTTCCAAACAAAATCGTGGTCTTATGGATTCGGATGGCTGACATGATGAACCATCAACCCTGCAGAAGCGACTGTTCAGGTTTTTCACCTAACAATGGTACGAACATGTTTTTTTAAAGCCCCTACCATTACAGTTGAGTTAGTGTATGTTTTAGTTCTTATAGGATACTTCATCAAAAAATTAAGGGAGTATTTATATAAATTATATGGCCTTATTTGGATAACAGCTGGGTTCACCCTTGGCCTGGCCATTTTGTGCCCCCAAAAGAAGAAAGTTGTCCCTAAATTGGTCGATTTCAGCAGCGCAAATTCCCAATTTCGATGCGTTTCTTCCAGGCGGATTGTTTTCTAAAATGGGGTAATTATTCAGTTTAATAAGACCAAACAAAAAAAACACACATTTGTGGTTTGCCCTGACAGAAGCAATAGGATTTGTCATTATAAACCAACCATTTGGGAACCCCCCAGTGGTGGGAAGCTACATGTGGGCCCCGTGGTCTCAGGATTGCGTTGTCAGTGCCCAAGCCGCATCCTGTGCAGCACCTTTGTATGCAAGTGGGCCTGGCTGGACTGGCCTGGTTGATGGTGAAGATGGCATGTTTACAGTTGATTAGTTGGTCTACTATAGTTGATCTATAGTTGTTTTTTGGCAGATATGTATGCATATAGTTATACATAGTAAATGATCGTAATCAATAAGGGTTACTGTGCCCACAAAATGGCCTCACAAGACCGGGCATGTGGCCCTTTTGCAACTGGAAGAATCTGGAACAGGGGGCCTTTACAGAGTGGGTTTTGCCATGCCTTGCCACGTTGAAACACGTCGTTTCACCTGGGTTACAGGGCAGGTTTCACCACAGGCGGAGACCGAGCCGTTGCTCTTGCAACGCTTCGTGCTTCCCTCGAAGCTCCACGTGCTGGGCATCCTGGATGACTTGCACCTTGCCCTGGCAACGAAGGACCTTGGGACACATCGGACATCGGGGATGGTCCATGTCAGGATGGCCTTGGATCTTGGAAAGGTTAGTTAAACAATGTTAAACATACTTTATGGATCCTCAACTTACCAACATGACTCACCGGGCGTCATGGAAGCATTATCCAATCATCTTTCGGTGTTTTTTTTGAATATTCCAATATTCCATGGTTCAGTTGGAGTATGGTTGGCATTGGCTGCACCACATGGTTGGTCGTCTTCACAGCAATCTCACCGCAAATGATGACTAGAGTGGAGAGCAAACTCTTCCAGGCTGATATGTTTTTGTTTCCATTCATCAAGACATATGACATAATAGCAGCAATATCACAAGCAGATTTGAATCTCCAAAGATTTGGGCTCGAAAAGCACGGCCGAATGAATCATTGCACAGATGTATCTCACGGGATAGGATTTCAATATATTTCAAACATCCTTAGAATCAAACACTGATGTATTTTTTATTATACTGTATGATGTCTTGTTTCAGTGTTGTTAGATAGTTCTTAAATCTGTTTAAGCTAGGGATAGTTGGGGAATCAGTGTGCTGAGATAGCACTTCTGCGTACCCAATGTCACTGAAACGTTTGCTCAGTTTACTTCTGATATCTTATGATCTATTCATGAGTGGCTGGTGTTGAAAATCGAATCAGAAGCAGTTTGGGAGACTGCACCCTCTGAGAAACAGTGAAGAGCCTTTGCGAAGATGGGCTGTTATATTTGGTATGTCTGCGATATATCAATGTATATCATATATGCAGGTCATATTTATGTTGACATTTACCCTCATTGAACACATCCAGGGAATCCAGTCGTACAGGCGGCAGGGTCACCAGGGTCGCCAGGGTCACAGCCTTGGCTGCCTCATGTCCACAGCAGCAGCGGTCCATGACCGGGTGCTTCAATTGCAGTGTCTCTTTTTGAGCCATGGATTGAGGGCCAAGGGACGCGTTTGGGAGAAGTTTGTGGACAATTTCTGGGAGTTTTGGGTCTCATGGCAGTAGCTGTGGCTGTTCCTGTTCAATGTTCCTGGTTTTGTATGTGCAGATTCTGTTATCTACCTTTGCGGATACATATGCACTTTGTAATACTATGTAGCCATGTGGGGAAGATATATATATATATACAATATATGTGTGTGTGTGTTGACAATATGGATGAGTAATCATTGTTCGATATTGTGTGTTTGTTAATTTGTTGTTTTGTATACTTATACAAACACACAATGTTTACTTACATTTCATGCATCTCCCAAACTCCAGGTCCTACCTCATGACCCTGCAGTGTTTGAGTTTGTGCATGGCTATGTCCTTTTTCATACTTAAAATATTTGATTATGATCCCCAAATGGCTTCTGGTTGCGAGTTCTAGGGCGAAGGTATGTTTTGGTACTGGCCAGATATGTTCTCCACCATACAGAAGCAATGTATATGCAACTCCTGTTTAAAATCCATGGCGAGCCTTGAAATGCGTGTAAATTGTCGATGATGTGATTCGGATGTTTTGGAATCATCGATGTCCACTAGCATGCCAGCTGGATTGCTCGTATCCCTCCCTATCCCAACATTCCAAACTACCTACGCTGCACCTACCTCTGGTAATTGAACATAGCTATTGAAAATGGCCATGTGTACTTCAATTACCAATTTATATAAAGGATTATAAAGGGTTATTTTCCATAGCTATGTTAGTTTACCAGAGAGTATGTACCCAGATCATGCCAGATCATTTTGCAGTGTTGGCACCCCCAGGACTGGTGAAGAAGTGACCTTAAATGACGTCCCCGATGCCACGCTTTGTCGCCACGTGCGTGACATGATTCTTCAGCAGCTACAGTGCTGGAAAGCTGGGGCCACGCTTTCGCTGACCTACAGGGCGACAAGATTGCTGATGGGACGTACCCTGAAACGGCAAGAGGTTGGTATCTTGGAGCAACTTCTGCACGTTCTTTGCTTTGGTCATCTTTGGGTCTCTGATTGTGTAAGTCCCATCCTCCCCAGGAAATTCGTCTTAGATGGGCAATGGATGGCCATGGACCTGTTGACTATAAACTGGGTTGCATCCCCTTAGAACTGAGCTTGACATACAGGATTAACTTATGGTATAATTATAATAGGCATCTGGGTGCACACCTGGGTGAATTGTAAAGTGATCTCACTATTGTGACCTCACTGGAATCCTGCTTAGGAAGGGGAATCATCACCAAATAGCCTTTTTTCAGGTCAGTGAACTATTGTTATTTACCCGCATATCTTATATATATACACATTTACAACCTACCTTACTCATCACTCAACCAACTCCATATTCCAATTTGAAGTTATTTGTCATCGTGCCATTGCGATCTACACATCAGAGGTGATTTGCATCTGGAGATCATAAGTGCACCCCAGTTGCCAAGTCAACTACGCAATATCCTTATCGTACACTTACTCATCAAGTGTCTAAACTTTAAGCTTTGTTTGGTTGGGTTCGCCCGCGCGAGGGGCCTCTATTTTATTCCCAAAAACCGCACGCGAACCCAACCCAAAAAAAATGTAAACGTTTTTTCCGCAAGGACACCCACTGAGAAAGTAATACAAGTACAATACAATACACATGCAAATACATATGCAAGTACAAATGCAAATACAAATGCAATACATACATATACATATACATATATATATATATACATACATACATTTACATATGCGTACAAATGAATAATAAAATTCATTATACGGCGATACGGTTTCTGGACGCTAAGGATTCGGGAAAATCTCTGAAAGGCTTGGGGAATACGTTGCGAATTGGAAAAAACATACATCAAATCCCTTATTTTGGGGTGGTTCACATGAAACCAAGGTAGGTTAAGCATGGTTAACCACCTGGGATGCCGAGGTATCTCCGAAGAACCTGGTGAAAGTGTCGTACTCTTCTGCACTTTCGTGCCGTGCTCGGTGCATGCTGCGTGGTGCCGGTTGCAGGGCATCAAGCCACAGACGGAGCACGAGATGGAGGGAATCACCACGGTGAAGGGCATCAGTCAGCCCGAGCAGCTTAGTCACCTTCCGAGGCTCGCCACAATGACCTGGATTTTCCATTGCCACGTTTGATATTGCGGGAGGCAACATGATTTAACCAATCAGAGATTTGGCACAAAAAAAAACGGCGTCGTCATTCATGGGGCTTAGACGATCTATCCCAAATGGATCTTGCCGTGGTGTGAATCCTGGCGCAGCCCGCGACGATGAGACGGTCAGGTTTGTGAACGTTTTTTTTTTTCTGAAAACAAATGGATGTGCTTGGATCAAAAGCCTCTCTTTTCGCAGCAAGCTAGTTGGTAAATGCATGGCACAGTGGCGTTTTGATATGTGTTGATCCATCCCCAGCTTTGGGATCCGTAAATCTTCACCTTAAAAAACGCCAAGGAATGGAGTGGAAACCTTGACCCTTCGCGATAACTTCAACCGACCACTCGATGATGTGATTTTTCCAAGCAGCCTCAAAAGCTTGACGTTCGGCACTCTTTGCAACCAGAGCTTGGAACGGATTCACTTTCCAGATGGTCTTCAAGAGTTGACTCTAGGTGGGAGGGGGAAAGGGATTGGGCTAGATACAGCTCCCTAAAATGGTTTACCAACGTTGTATACCATAATGCATTAATTAAAGATAATAATAATAATTTAATATATGTATATAGTATATATATATATATGTAAGCAATATCATATTTAAATATATATATATATGCACATGTATATATACATATATTTATACATATAATGTATCATCTCAATTTCTATATATACTCCTTATTTCCTTAGCGGCTCAGCAGGCCCAGCTGATCCCTTTCTGCCGGGCAGGGGGTTGATCATGACTGGTTGTTGTTATACATTGTTTCCCCCAACCTAGATATAGTTTTGAGATGTTCCTAGATGTAGTTTTTAGATACGCTGAGATATCTATACCTAGATTTGGAAGAAGATGTTCCGATCAATATAGTTTTGAGATGAAGAATTCTTTAAGCGATGGATAGCGGGCCCCTCGAGACGCTAGTTTCCTCCGATCCCATGGCACCGTCAGCGGATCCCATGGCGCGAGTGCCAGGTGATAGTTTCGATCAAAGACTACAGCAAGTCCGCTGGCCAAGCCGCCTTCAGAAGTTGATATTTGGTGAAAAGTTCCAGCACAGTTTGGAGGGTGTGTGCTTTCCATCGGGTTTAACCAGCATCAAATTTGGAGACTTATTCAACCAAAAGGTGGAGAATGTGATTTGGCCTAGTGGCCTTCAACATTTGAGCTTTGGTTTCAAGTTCAATCAACCTTTGGAGCGGGTGCAGTGGCCCAACCTGCTGAGTTTGAGTTTCGATTATATGTTCAACCAGAGCTTGGAGGGCGTACATTTGCCATGCAGTCTTCAAAGCTTAACTCTTGGTTGTGAGTTTAATCAGAGCCTGCGGCAAGTTTCTTTTCCTCCAAGTTTGGAAGAGCTAACCCTGAGCAGAGATTTTAACAAGAGTCTCCAGTTGGTGGATTTCCCTGAGAGTCTCCGATGCTTGACTTTGGGCTTTGCCTTCAACCGAACACTTGACAGAGTGAAGTTTCCAGACAGCCTGCAAAGTTTGACTTTGGGATTTCAATTCAACCAGAGATTGTTGGATGTAAAGTGGCCAAGTAATCTTTTGAGATTGACTTTTGGTCACATGTTCAATCAGAGTTTAGACAGCACACACTTGCCAAAGAGTCTCCAAAGCTTGACTTTTGGACAGCAGTTCAATCAGAGTTTAGACAGCACACACTTGCCAAAGAGTCTCCAAAGCTTGACCTTTGGCCAAGAGTTCAACCAGAGCCTGGTGGATGTGATGTTGCCGCCCGGCCTTCAAAATTTGACATTCGGCTACAAATTCAATCAGGAATTGGAGAAGGTCAAGCTGCCAGCGCGGCTTCAGGTTTTGGTATTTGGTTGGGATTTCGACCAGAGAATGGACTGGATTTGCTTGCCGCAGAACCTTCAACATTTGACCTTTGGTTTCAAGTTCAATCAACCTTTGGAGCGGGTGCAGTGGCCCAACCTGCTGAGCTTGAGTTTTGGTTATATGTTCAACCAGAGCTTGGAGGGCGTGCATTTGCCATGCAGTCTTCAAAGCTTAACTCTTGGCGAACTCTTCTGCCAGAGTTTGAGGAATGTCACTGGTGTATTTCAGTGATGTTTTCGCTTAATTTCTGGTCAATGAGCTCAACCAGGAGGTAACATTATTCCCCAAAAAACCTATTCGAATAGAGGCTTCCAACTCTCTGCAATGGTTCAGGGATGGTCAGGTCCCGTTTTTGTAGGTTCATATACTCGGTACCTACTCCTAGAGTCCTAGTGCCCTAGAGGGGGGCAATGCAGCTCAGGTAATTTGGCCGAAGAATTTACAGAGTCTAACCTTTGGAGATCGTTTCAATGAGACTTTGGAGGGGGTCACTTTCCCGCAACTGGAACGCCTGACGTTTGGGAATGATTTCGATCAACTACTGATGCATGTCTTGTTCCCAAGCAGTCTGCGACACTTGACTTTTGGCCAGAATTTCAACCAAAGTCTTCGTTTTGTAAACTGGCCCCCTGACCTCGTGAGCCTGACCTTCGGGCTGAATTTTTCTCAAAGGCTCCAGGATGCGAATTTGCCCAATTTACCCAGCAGCCTTCAGCACTTGCATCTTGGCCATCGCTTCAATCGGAACCTCGAAACGGTGATGTTCCCCAGCACCTTACGCAGCTTGACGCTTGGTCGAGGTTTCAGCTGGAGTTTGCAGCATGTGAAGCTCCCCAGTCTTTGCAGCTTGTTCTGCGGGGAACTGTTGGTCAGCTGTGAGTGACCGAGTGGCCAAAACAGAAAAAGTGCGCACGTTACCTGCCTTGACCATACTTGACCCATAGTTGAGAATATTGCTTATACTTTGGTAAATACCTGACATATCCTAAAATGCAAAGACCTGGTAGGTTGAAATCCAAGGTGTTTTTATTGGTTCCGGCCTTAAGCTAGGTTGCTCTGGACGTCAGCGCTGTGCCACCCTCATCCCTTTCGTCGTATGGTTTATGGAATTTTTGGACCTGCATCCCAGTTAATAGGTGGCTAATCACTGAAATGAGTAATTATTAGTGTAAATATTGCCCAGTGAGAGTAGAATATCGCAGTTGTAGCTACAAAGTACTTACCAACTGGGATGCCACCCCAAGTTGGAGACCCATCCTGAGCTTAAGTTTCTTTTCCAGGGGAGCGTTTTGATCGTTTTGGGTTCGGGAGCTCCGGAAGGACCATGTGACGATTTGGAAGTTCAACGACTCTGAAGCTTGGATCTATCATCCCGTGGCCCCAATGGGAACTGGGGCCCCCATGGATTGGTAACCTCCATGTAGATGCTCAGCACCCGGCACTGGCTTGCTGACTGCTTGGAAAAAGATGGAAAAAGACGAAATGAACTGCATACTGAATCATGAAAATCATGGTATACTAGCCACAGATTCTGGTTGTTTACTTCAGCGGGTTAGTCCCAAAAAGTGCATGGGAAGGTTCTACTCAGATTCTACTAAGACGGACCCCAATGAACGACCCAATCCCAGGTTGAAATGACCTGAGGATTGCCTTGCAATGGTCCCTTGTGGCTCCCCAGCAACCTTCACCAGCATGCCCGGATCATAAACTTCTTTAGATTTAGATCGTGTATGAACAGAGCAACTGGGGAATGCCACCTGAAAGGTGGTGAATTGATAGCACCCTCCAAGGATCCTGTGCTCTCCACGCCACGACACTCCACAGGAACATGTCGTAGCGACCCTGGACATCCCAGAGGTTCTCGCTCTGGCGGTGGAAGGAAACTTCATGCTGCAGCTGGGATTTCTCTTCGACCGCTTTTCCCAAACCAATGTGATGAAAATCTATCCCTGCAGTTTTGGCCCGAAATGCCAGTTATAAGTACTAACAAGACATCATTTATAGGATGTATAATCCAATAAAAATAACCAGTTATAACTAATAGCCATGGACCATAACTGTGGCACTCCCCAAACAGATTTTGGTTCCGTTGGCGGGAACTCAAAACGCGCTGGCGGTGGAGGAAATCACCGGAGTCTTGTATGCTGGCGGTTTTCCTGATGGCACCCGGCAAAATTACCCTCAGGTAGTCAAAGATTGCTTTCCGGAAAACCCAACTTTTAGTTCGATGATTCTCCCATGAAAACCCGATATTTACAGATATAAAACATGTGGGTAGAAAAATGCCATAAACCACCCATGACTGGGAATGGTAACCAAGTCCCACCTATAACAATGGTGATGACTGGGGGATGGTGCGTTTATGGCATTGTTTTAACCACATTATCCAGTTTACAGTAGATTTGACATATTTGACCATTTTCTCATGATTTTCCCCCGATTTTTCCATGAAAAGTTGGGATTGACCACCTGGCCATGTTTGATCCAGGCTGGGATGTCCTGAGGGTCGCTTTCACATGGTGACCCTTGGATAGCGACATGGCCAGGCTCACAGGGTAACGAACAGAATAGGTATAGCCAGTCAGAAGTGGCTTGTCTGAAAACATAGGAAAATGGTGATTTAACCACTATACATGGTGATTAACGGTGATTTACTAATATGATTTATATAATGGGTTAATGATGCTTCATGATGGTTAATTGCGGATCATTTGGTGGATTTAATGGTGATTCTTAACGGTTTGTTACAGTGGCTTAACAATGCTGAATAATGGGATGATCATGGGATATACCTTCTGGTAAACTAAGAGTTTGCTAAGCTATAAAAAAAATAACATTTTCAATTAGGGTAAATCAACGATTTCTATGGCCATTTTCAATAGCAACCTGTTAGTTTACCAGAGGGTAGTGTGGAAGTGCAGGTCAATGTATAAGTGTATATAGAAACTTAACCACAGAGTTATAGGGGTTTGTAACCCTGGTCATGCCCATATGATTGAAAATGGGGATAGTTGCAAATGTATCCTGGCAATGGAAGAAATACACTCATTTAATGCCATGTAATTATAGATGATTCATGGTGATATTTCGTGATATATGACTATATTATATATATATGTACATATGAACACACACACATATATATATATATATATATATTTATATATTATACATATGTCTGTATATATTGTCATGACCTCATGTCACTTTTGTGACTTGGAACATTCATGACCCGAACTTTCGGTCCCAGGGCATCGGTGTCATGGCATCACAGAAGTCCTAAGGAAAAGCAAGTACCGGGATGATTACCTGGATGCGGAGCGCTACGTGGCCATGGAAGCTGGGTTGATAGCAAGCCCCCACAAGAGATAGAAATGTTGAAACCTACTGAAATAGGACAGTAAATTGCGTGTCTATTTTTTTGAGGGTTGCTACTGACATGGGACACCTTCCAGGGATACACACTCACTCATCTCATATGTGCAAAGTATCACTGTACACACATAACTCGTTTCTTATCATTGAAGGCATTTAGAGAAAATATAATGACTTAGCCATGATAATGACAAGAAAATTGCAGAGTTTTATGTGAAAAGTTTCCCCTACTACGAATAGATTCCATACACTTTGGCCGTCAAAGAACACCCACAGATGGACAGCAACATACATTTTTTCAAGGTAAGATACATTTCACATACTTGGCAACCACTGCAACCACTGCAAACCTCACAGATGTTGTTTCTCCTCGTTCTCCTCTCCTTGGAATGCTGACTAATCCCAATCTGTTTTAGCCCAACCACCTCAGCTCTCTCCGCAGGGCTTGCCCCACGTGATTTGGAGTTTCTCTGTGACTCAAGCCTTGAGCGACAATTACCCTGGAAACTTCGCTGCTTGGAGATGACCAATGACCAGTTTGATGCTGGTTAGGGTTGGGGAAATGATCCCCAAATGGATTTAAATCTGTTTTAAATCTGGTTTGGGACATACTGCAAAGTGACCAGATACTGTATTTGCGTGCGTGAGATTTGCCGCATGTCTTGAGCTTCAAATATGCAGTATGCAGTGAATAAATTAATATATATATATATATATTTATAAACATGTTATTGTGTATACATATATATATATATAATTTGAAGCATCCAACATACAGGGGGCATCCCATCACCAGGGATATTCAGCCACAAACTGGGATATGTTTGAAGCAGCAACCAGAGAGGGATGGGGTTTCATCTTCCCAGTGGGCTACTGCACTTAGCTGGTTTTTGGGAACCTCCAATCGGAGTGGACTTTGGGTGAAGCATGGCAGATTGCCCATCCCTTCCTCCAAGGAGATTACAGCTGTGGCGCTATGCAAAGGCTGCGGGTCATGTGGCCTTTCAACTATGACTGGAACATGGTGATGGTGAAAGCTGTGCAAGTCGCGGATGACCCGGCATGGTCATTTGTTGCAATGTGTGGCCCATTTAGTTTGAGGATATACTTATGATTGTAAACATGTTGCAAATATGTTGATTTTCCATAGCTATTTTAATTTAGCAGGACTATGTTTTGTTTGTTTGATATGGTATAATATGGTATGATATGGTATGGTGGCATTGTGTCATGTGGATAATAATAAATAAATATAAATATAAATATATATATATATATATATATGTGTGGTTGGGGTATATACCTCGGTTTGTCCAAAAACCATGTCTACACAGCCAATGCATGTCCAAATGTGCATGTGCAAAATGATGATCAAGCAGGAAACTGTTATGGGTGGTGTTCCGTCATGTTCACATACCCATTATTTCACATAACATCCACAAGAAGTAAGGCACAAGGCACACCCCAAAACAATCCAATGATCGCAGGAAACTATTGGTTCGCGGTCAGTGCTTGGGACCAATCCAGCTTAACTGGGATGACGCTGCTGTGGAAGTTGTTGCTTGCCGACCTTGGGACATGGGTGGGCTACTTGGTGGTTCACCCGAGCTAGTGGGTTCAAACCCCAACTATAAGCAGAGTGAGTCCAGTTGTAACGGGGGCAACAAAAATAACACACTTACAATTCTTGGAGTCAGCAAGTACATATATCATAAATGGTGACATTTATTGATATTTGCTCACCAGCTACGGCTTCTTTCTTCTTACCGCGTATCTAAGATTGGCAATGTGTTTTTTTGGGATCTCTCCCTGTTTTCTGGCTTTCCTCTTGGGCCAGGAAAGGGAGGCCCCACTTGAGGTCGGGTCATTTTTTCTTGCCTTGGTTGACAAAACAACCTTTTAATTTATAACTGGAATGAGTACAAGGGTATAAAGCTATAGTAGCAGCTATAGTTGGATAGAGTAATAATATGATTAAGATTTATTAAGATTATTGATATGGACTATAACATAAAGATACAATTATATAGCCAACTTAAGATGATAGCACGTTTTGTCTCAAAGTACGGCCGCAGGGTCAGTTGTGGCGATTCATGGCGAAAATCTGCCGAGGCATTTGGACATCAGTCCCATGAACTTATCCACCTCTGATGGCAGCCTGACGACCTTTTTCTCGGAGGCTCTACGGAAAAAGGCTGCTGAACATGTCGGGAATGGAGGAATGATCCAATCCAAACATCGTTGTTTCGTAGGTAAATCATCTCCATAAATGGGACATTTTCCATAGCTATGTTAGTTTATTGGAGGGTAATAAGATGTAATAAGGCCCATTCTCCAATTCATTACTAAGCACCAGTCAGTAAGTCTAAGGAAGCTAAGTTTGGTTGGATAGTGTTTCACTATTTGCCATTTTCATGGCGGTATGTGCTGCAGTACCCAGCTAGAAATTATACACCTGAATTTTGCATTGCACCCGAAGAACGGAGTCCCAAAGATTATGTTACTATTTGCTATGCATGGGCCGGGCATGTTTTTTCGTTTCAGTTCACCCCGGAAAAAAGACCGCCGGCAGCCTAAGGACATCTCCCCTGTCCGCGCCATGCGGTTTTCGCCTCTGAAAAATCAGTCACTTGGATGTGCACTTGGGCATATGTATGCGCCCATCAAAATGGCTTTGGATCAATGCCTACCAATACCATTATTAGATATTATTAGGGTGATGAACATCCATGTACAAGCTATTTTGATGTTCAGCAGGGGCCAAGGGTTTTGACCCCCAAATATCCCCAAATCTGTGTTTTTTTCCCGAAGAGGGGTATCTACACGACCAGTCACAACTAATCGCAGCAGAAAAAAATTGTATTTCTTATAGACTCGTATATCTTTGTCTACCAGTTGGTTCAATCTCCAATTTCACAGGGTTCCACGTTCTTTAGGATAAAATACATTTCAGCACCAAATATTTGGGTTCAACATCCCCAAATGTGCTTGGTGAAGTCTAAATAGTGATGAACAGTTGGTGAAATGTGTCTAGAGATTCCCTCATCCAGTTGTTATACCCATGAATCCACCATACATTCATAATGATTGGTTACACCATATACCCATATATACCCAGCTTATAGAAAACGCAATTTCTCCATCCCCAGTGATGGTTAAATCCATCCTTTGCTGGATGCGCGAGTCGATGGAGGAAGGTTTCCTTAATCTAACTGAGGCATTTCATGAAAGTACAGTTATGGCCATGGCTATCAGTTACAACTGTTTTTTTGTTTCTATGGGATTACTATAAATGGGGTTTTGTCAGTGCTTATAACTTATAACAGGTATTTCGGGCCATGACTGTATCCACCTACTCTCCGGTAATCAAACATGGCGCAGGCCGGAAAATCCTTCAGTTTGCGGATTTCCCAGCTAGCCGGGTTTGATTACCAAAGGTTATATTTAAATTATGTCCCACTGATTATCCCAATTTTATCCCATTGTCCGAATCATATCCTAATTATTCTCCCTACAACCCCATGATATCCTTATTGTTGTCATTATATCCCAGTTATATCCCAGTCATATCCTAATTATTACCTCAATGATTATCCCTATAAACCCCCTATTGCTGCTCCAGGCTGATCAAGGGCTGCGAGAGCGGCGTGCTCAGCTTCTGGCAACATTTGCTGACCCGTGAAACGAAGCCCGAGGGCGAACTGGTGGCCGGGCCTCGGGCTTGGGGAGACAAGAAGAACGGGGGTGTATGTTGGATATAGTTAGCATGTATCAAATATGTATGCACATACATATATATATATATATATACATACATACATAGTGTATGTATATTTGATTATATACGTATATACGCATATATGTATATATGTATATATGTGTACATGTATATATATGTATTAATGTATATATATATATATACATATATATATATGTATATATGTATATATGTGTATATGTGTATATATGCTATAGATATATATATATGTTATAGATGTTTGAGATGTTATAGACGTTATAGGTGGGATATAATAGTGGGATGTAACTGCTGTGTCCACCGTACTGTAATTATCTGTTTTAAGATTTTGAAGCATTTGTTCAGGTATGTGTTTTTTTCTCCCTCAGAGCTGTCGTTTTCTATCTGATGTAACGTGGCAAACTCCAAAGCCACAAGCCTTGGAGGATGATATTCAACGACGTTAGACCGCCAACATGATTCTTGATGAACAATTATTCCCTTCCTGTATATATATATATATATATGTATTGTCGTTATTCATATATATATATATGTATTGTCGTTATTCATATTAGGTTTTAATGAACATTACTATCTTTATTATTAGCATTCTGATTTTTAGTAGCATTATCATTATGATTATTCAATGATTAAATACCAGCCATTTGGATTCCCAACTTAGATCAGGTATTAAACTTGGGTTTCCGGGGTACCTAAGAGTCTTATTGCGACCTGCTCATGTCCCGGCCTGGTTATATACTGAGGAAGACCTGGGAAGGCGATTGGGGGATTTTTGCCGAAGTTTTCTTTGTACTTGGAGGGTCCAGGTAGGTAATCTGGTGGTTTCAAACATGTTTTATTTTCCATTTCATCTATGGGATAATCCTCCCCATTGATGAACTCATATTGTTCAAGATGGTTAAAACCACCAACCAGTAATATAAATTGATGATTTGGCACTGTAGACTGTAGGTGCTCCCATTTTGGCGCATACAAATGTAGGTGTCCTTCCACGTTCGTCTTCCAGTGCTTCGGAAGTACCCAGGACTTCCGTATCTTGCTTGATTTTCCAAGATTTTCTACTGGGGCAGTTTCAAAAAGCCAAATTCGTTCAGGAAACACCAAGGATACCCAGATGCTCCATAGTGCTGGAATATTTACCTACAAAACTGGGCAATTTTGGGGGAAATGTAGGTAAATATTCCAGCACCATGGAGCATCTGGGATAAGGAAACACTAGTGGAAACATGTGTGGAACCCCTAGACGGTCCTCCAAGGTGCTTCCATGGCCCGTGCGATCCCTGGAACTTTCCCCTGTTGCTTGGCGGAGATAGATCTGTAGGGAGCACTGTGAAACTTCTGGTTTTGTTGAACAATAGTTTTTTTTGGGTGTGGGCAAACTTCCGGAGATGATTCTTCTGAAGCAAGTTGAAACCATGGTAATTAGATGTCATTATACCGGTATACCTCGGATCTGCTACACCTGGTCACTAGAAATCTAGCTGTGTGGTGACCCCACAGGTGGGGGGTTCATGCTTCACAGTTCACCAGTTGCGCGCCAGCAACCCCTGTTGTTTTTTGATGTTTCTTGGCCATGTCACCATGTCCACAACCCCTACACGGTGATATTTCTGCTGCTAACGATCTGGTTTCAAGTTTGCAAACGGGGGCACGTGCAGTTTGCCGCGCTGCTCATTCCTTGGCCATGCCGTGCCCCAGGATGCCAACTGGCTAGTGGTCAGCAACCAAGAAGGATCCGTGCGCTTATATCGGGCAGAGTATTCTGAGAACATCCAGGTCCTTGGGTCCTTGGGCATGTCCGGCTTGGCAGCTGCGATTTGCCCAGATTGCCGGCGATCTCCTGATTCTGCTTGCTTAAATCCAACTGTTTCAGACTGTTTCCATGTTTTTTTGGGTGTGTGTGATGCTTAAGCTAAAATTCTTTGTCACACGGCTCCAAGTTTTCAATGTTAACCACCCTGAAGATCAGTTAAGTCATTTTTTCGTGAAATAGGCAAAGTTAATTTTTGAGGCCTATTAACTATTAATTAGTTAATTTTAAAGTTGTCTAATTATAACTCGGCTGACTTGCCTAAGATAAGTTAACTGACTTACCTTAGGCAACTCTTCTTGTGCCTTTGAAAACCACAATGACAAAAGAAGCTTGCAAAATTAGTGTCAGAATGTCACACAGCAACTCCTCAACCACATGAAGCACAAGGAGATGATTGTGAGATTCAGGAACTGCAATTGAGAACCATCAATGTTGAAAAAAAAGGACAAGTTTTGAAATTGAGAAAAAACAGGTTACACATGGTGTTTTTTTTATGAGTCACTGCTGCAAAAACATTGTGCCGTTCTGTTTTGCTATGATTCCTTTATTCCCCCGCCTTCCGTCCACATTCCCCCCCCACATCATATTTTTTGCTATTGTAGAACAATCTGGGGGGAGCAGGTCCTCAAGGTTTGGACCGGAAAGAGGTATCAAGTAGGTTTAGTTTATACATTATTTTATTTTAGTCTAATTGAATAAGGCTTGGAGGGAAACTTGTCTTCAGCATTTGGCAAACTCAAAAAATGTATTCCTTGGGGGGGTGAGCTGCAACTATGATCTCTCAGTTCAAGGCAAGGACTTTAGTTTGTATGAAACATAGGGGAAGCTACCTTCATTTACTGAATCAATCTGATTCACATGAAACAATGGCAAATGTATACAGTATAGGGGGGCTAAGTGGTTTGTGTTCAAACATTGTAATTGCATGGAATAAAGGGGGGACTATATTAGTGACTAATAGTGACTATATGTTGTTTCAACTTCCAAGAAAAAGCATCAAAACACATTCAAAACAAGTATGTCGGGGCTGCTCCACTTCATCTCTCACTCCATCTCCCCGAGGCTCAGCATCAGGTTGAAACCCGTGCCCAAGCCTATCACTATTCGAGAATACTGTGGTTAAAACAATAATAAACCACCCATTTGTGCATGGTTTATGCCACCTATAAAAATGGTGATGACTGGGGGATTGTTTATTATTGTTTTACCCACATTATTCAAGAATGTCATGAGTCTCGGCTACTTACCTAACTCAGTGGGTCCCTTTGCAAAAGAAATGTTTTCTTATTTGTTTGGTTGGGTTTGTGCGCGATTTTTTGGTATAAAATGGAGGCCCCGCGCGCGCGAACCCAACGAAAAAAAAACTTTTGCCACTTGCTGAGTTAGTTTCTTTTCAATCATTTCCTGGTTGCTTCTTTCATCTTTGCTCTCCTCTCTTCTCCCCTCCAAACCTTCCCAAATAGCGCAACTGACTGCCTTGCCAATGTTACTGATGTTTTCGGTTGCTTACGGAATCAACATGTGTAGAATGTGTGGGGTAGAACCTAGCCCCGCTTTGGCAATTTCACCTGTATACAAAACAATATTGAAATCAATATTGAAATATCCACCTGGACCTGAGGAGATAGGGTTTCTTATGACTTCCTTAAACTTGAATTGCTGTCCAATCACCTAAAAAGAAAACAAAAACCAAAGACACACCAAGGGCAAAAGCACCTTTGTGCATCTTGAGCCAAAAAGGCAGTAAATCGATAGGTCCCCTTAAATGATCTTTGGGGAGCTATTGTTGTGACCCATCATCAAGGACACTATACATTAGCAAGTTAAGTTTTAAGTTCGTGCAGCCTCAATATCTATCTTAAGGGGTGGGGGATATTCGTTTCATTGTTAACTTTTTTCTCAGGACAGTGATGTACAAGAATCCCCCTACGCACCTTCACCAACCTAGAAGTAAGTCGTAGAAATACAAAGAATGAATCAACAAAAGGCATAGCATGAACCAACAGTAACTTGGAGACATGCAAAACATGAACCAGCAGTAACTCCTCATGACTTAAATGTAGAACCACTGATGTTTGAGTTATATACTTATTTTTCAGTTGGAGTCACTGTGGAAGTTACGTGCATACATGTGTGTGCAATTTGTTTGAAGTTATTGGCCCAGGCCTTTGGAGTGTTGGAAGTATCAATCTTGACGTGTACATTCTCCAAAGATGTGCGATGAAACAATGCAAGTATATATATATATATTTATTTTTTTTAATATTTAGATACATCAAACCAGACAGTTGTTTGTACGATTTGATGGTTTTCCTAACCTGGGAGCACAATTGTCATAGAATTGTTGCAATTTCTTGGGAGGTACCTTACAAATACGTCACTGAAATTGTGCAAGGTATGTATAAGCGCACAAATTCGCTTAGAAATTGAGTTACCGCAAGTCAAAGGAGTTGCCTGAAGCAAGTGAACTAGAGTTACCTTGTAAATTAATTCAACGTCCTTTGAATGATCATATAAAAAATGTGTTTTTTTTCCTTTAGCTATTTCACGAAAAATTACTTAACTGACCTGAAGAGGTCATTTTTGATGCAATCCACCCTCGAGATTTCCATTCCCATGACATGTGGATTTGCTCTATAAAGTCCATTGGATATTCCCAGAATTGCCACCGCTTTGAGGAATAAAATGCCCACACAAACTCCTTGAAATTCCCACATGCTTTACGTTTTGCTGCAGTTTCCCAGATATTTCTCCAAAGATTTATGGCCATTCAATTCCTCATTTTCCAAGTTTCTCAGGGATCAGTCCATATAGATTTATAGTTTTATATATATATATACCCCACTCAGTCTTCCACAAAGTTTAACTGGGGCTTTCACAACGACAAAGTTTAACTTTGTCTTTGGAAGCGACATGTGTTTACTGGGCATTATCAGACCCAATGATTACTAGTATAAATATATACCGGACTCCAGAGTTTCAAACAAATCCCACTCCAAACCCAGAGCGTGAAAAGTGCGTGAAACGACCGTGAAAAACCCGTGAAAAGACAGTGAAAAACCCGTGAAAACCAATCAAAAACTTGAGCATGGAAACCACATATTTTTATTCAGAATTTTGAGGATTGATTTACGGATTCGATTAGGCTCAGGGGAAAGGTCACCCTTTTTTGACTATCTATATATATATATATATCAGCAGTCAATGAGTGTCTTTAAGTAAAGTCATGGTTTTACTTGGACGACAACGTTTAACTTTGTTCTTGGAAGTAGTGGGTATATACATATGTTATATATGTATATTTTTTATTTAGTTAATTATATGTTCCACCTATTTTTCCAGCATTGTCACATCATTTTCCTCCCATCTCCCCACCTTTAGAGGAAGCCGCCAGCTTCACCGCAGCTCCTGGTGCCAGCGCCGTGGCCCTGAGCGCGGACCTCGGCTGGCTCCTGGCGACGGCCAAGCCGTCGAAGATCGCGGCGTGGCCGCTGGCGCTGCGGCGGGCCACGGCGAGCTTCGGCTTTGCGGAAACGACCAGCAACAGCCACCTGGGCTGAATCAGGTCTGGATGAGATGTGGGGATTTGGGGATGATGATATGATTTGTGTTTTTTTTGGTGGGTTACCAAAGATTGACCATGAGGTGGTTTATACTAATGGTGGTAAATAACTCATGGGATATAATTGGATGATTGACCCAATAACCAGCAAAAGACAATATTTTCTGGATTACCAATGATGTGGTTGATAATAATTGGGGAATTGCTGGTGGAACTTGTATTGTATATTAACCCGCTGGAATATCATTGGGGATATCGGTTTAATCAATCCCGACTGGGTCTGTCTTATCTAAACAACAAGGGGATATTGGGGTTTAAGTAATGAGTTTCTGGATGATGAGATTTGTAAGGGTATTTGTAAAGGTATGATATGAGATATTCAATGGTTTGAGTTTGTGTTTTCTGTCAGGGAAATGTAATGGATAGATACTAGTTAATTACTGTATATTTTTTATGGTTCGGGATATTGATCTATTTATATATATTTATGTGAATAATATACATGTGTAGCGAATTACTGTAGTGAGATAGTAATGGGGATTGAACTGGATTTAAACAATGAGGTGGTTTATACTTACCTATAGGAATAGTGGGATAGTATTGGGTGTGTATAAATATATATATATATATACATACGTTTACATACGTATACGGTAATTGGAAAATCCTTGTTTCACTACCGGGGGGTGTATCCCATTGTCATTCAGCATGACAGGTCGTCAAGTTCCGAAGCGCAGCACCTGAGGCATTCGGGACATACTGCTGTCACCTGGAGAGAACTACCTTCTTACAGGTGCTGTGGTAGCAGCGGTTTTGGGAAACAGAGGTGGGGTTTGCCTGGAAAAAACATGTACCTTGCGTGGTAAATTCACATTGTTATGGAAAATGGTCCATTTATTGAATTATGGATGATTTTCCCATTGAACATTGTGATTTTTCCATATCTATTTTGGTTTACTGGAGGCCCAAAATCCATCAACAAAATTTAATAACAAATACACGAGAGAGGGCATTTTCCCAATGTTCATTGTTATTTTGAGTAAAAGTCATCCAATTTTAAGACGCCCAGGCAGGTTGTGCATTGTAAGCCAAGATGCGAGCAATGAAACGCACATATTTGGCTGGGCAAAATTCATCAAAATTCCAACATCACCATGGCTAGGACCGCTGGGAGCATCGTAATAGAGTAATGTGGTGCCATATGGTTTCCAATACCCTTTTTCGTGGCTAAACCCAAATGTTGAGATAAACTAAAGTACGGTTCATTCAGATTTGGAAATTCAAAAATCTATGAATGTAGCAGCTACCTAATTGCAAACAATCCCCAATGTCAGCATAAAAAGAATTTACATAAATCATCCTCAAATGTTACAGAAACGGCTTCTGACATCGAGCCCTCATGGGTTTACCAGATCATGAGTCATGTACAACTGGGTCTAAGGGGTATAGATTATTTAAATGCTGGTATCATGAATGTACAGTAGAATTTACATGTATACAAGCACCCCACAAAAAGGGACCTTGCCGCGTTTGATCCCTTCAGACTCGAACATCCCTTGGTTGACATGGCTACGTTGTCAAAGGTGATCTCGTTTCGAACAACTCCAGTCCACCGGTGTCTCTCTGGGCAGCATCCGACGTGGACGCAGATGAGAAACCCATCTTGAGCTTGACACTGGGACCAGATGGATGATTCCAGTAGTAGTAGTAGTAGTAGTAGCAGTAGTAGTAGTAGTGGTGGTGGTAGTAGTAGTAGTTGTTGTTGTTGTTGTTGCTGTAGGGGTAGTAGTAGTAGGAGGACTAGGGGTAGTAGGAGGAGTAGCAGGAGTAGTGAGAGTAGTAGTAGCAATAAAACATATTATGGCAATAGTTGTTGAAATGGTTTCAACACTTGAAAAACATAATTGAAGGATGATCCCAGAAGTCTTTAGAGATGGGAAGTGGGGGTTGAATTTGGAAGATGGTTTGGGATTGTTTGGGGGCAGAAGAGGGGACATAATGAAGCAAAATCTACGGTGTACGGGTTGCAGGGATTTAGAGATTGACTTACCTATACTGCTGCCTGGACGAGGCTGAGGCTGGGTTTTCTGTTAACATCTGTAAACCCTTTCCTGTTCCCTCCCTGTTGGCTCAAACATACTTTCATGGAGGCCACATTTCTCAAAACTTGGCCGGAATGATGCAACGATGTCACCTGAAAATTTGTTTTCTTCAAACCTTAAAGACCTGAGGCAAAATGTTTTGCTGCCTCGTTGGTGTCCATGACTCCTAGGCCGGTGAAGGGCGCCTTTTGCTGCATGCTGTCGGTGTCTGATGATGAGGCATGCGATTTGCGCGAAGCTGTCGAAGCAAGGGTAAAACCCCGTGGGTTCCCACAAACCGGTTGAAGGGAACAATTACTGTAAGAGAAACCCATGACTAAATCAATCCACGGACTATAGTGATTGATGATTAGGAGTGGGAAACCTGAAATGGAATAAACCGTTGTGGGGATCAGTGTGGATTGTTTGTGTTATTCAGAATCCATGTTTGGATTCTTGGATCTTAAGGACATGCTTAAAATACTGAATGGACAGTCAAGATTCAGTTTTCTGACTTTGATAATCACCCCGTCTAAATTGCAAAAAAAACGCAAACATAATTTGGGTTAGATTTACCCTATTCAAGGCAAATTCACCATTAAATTATGGTGGGTAAATTCGCCAGAGCCCGTCCGACGATTCAACGCCAGGAGCCCTGGCAAGTGGTCATCGGCTCCCATCATTCTGTCAATGGCAGTGTGGTGTCTGAGTCCCTTAGCACAGCTGAAGCAACCATGGCTGGGTGGAAAAGCAACGCATGTGTATGCATTCTTGAGGGGGAAGTGGAAAGTCCTGGTCCTGATGGTAAAAGTTTTCATATTCAAAATTTAAAATTGGCATTGATTTTCACAGCCAGGGCTCACAAAAGGAATGCGTAGTGGATGCGACGGGTGCACGTAGTGAGCCTTCCCGACCTCCAAAATCCAATGGCATTTGATTTCTTCAATGCTGAGCTATCGGACCTATCGTCAGACGGAATCGGCCCAACAGCTCTGGAATATTCCATGTAAGGCCGCTGGATCTATTTTTAAGGCAACAGCAGCCCTGGTTTGAAGGTACATGGGTGTCGCATGGCGTCAATATGAATCAGGTTTGAAACTCCATGTAGGGGGTGTCCCAACCACAAAGCAGCGATGATTCTCAGGTTGCAACTTTGGAACATCACAGGGGCTACAGCTGTAGCCACCCTGCAGGTTGGATCTGGAAGCCGTCCCAAAGTGGGTTCAAGAAGCCCTGGTTTAGTGTTAGATCTATTCATTGTGACACTCATCTGGTTGGTGGTTTGGAAAATGATTTTTATTCTTCCATTCAGTTGGGAAGTTCGTCATCCCAACTGACGAACTCCATCATTTTTCAGAGGGGTAGGTCAACCATCAACCAGTCATGTTGGGGAATTCAATATTCGGGATGGGATTTGTGCTGGATGATGACGGTGAATTCAACAATGAAAATTGATGTTTCCCCCAGTACCGTTTTTTTTTTTTTTTGTGGCGATTGTGCGCATGATCTTGTACAGTTATGGCCCGAGTTATGCCAGTTATAAGTACCAACAAAACACCATTTATAGGATGTATAATCCCATTTATAACCACTTGTAACTAATAAATGGCCATAATAGATAAATATGGTAAATCATTTTAAGCCTGGTAAATGTGGGAATTTGGATGGATTCATATGACATTTCGAGGGGCCCAATTCGAAGCAAAGCCACCAGCATTTGGTTTCTACGCATGCTCTGAAAAAAAACATTTGTCGATATTTGTCTCATATAGCCAACTGACAATATAGGTACTGTAGATTGTTAAGGTCTGTTCGATGATTTTCTCATATTTTTCCACATCTAGACCTCCAGTTCAGGCCTTCCCCAGGACGTTGTCGTCGATCTCCATGCCAGGCAAGCTACGCCGTTCCAAACTGCAAAGTCCTGAGCCTCACGTGGCTTGCGAAGTCGACGGCTCTGATCGTGGGGTGCAGTCGCCACTCGGCACTGAAAATGAAGGCGTTTTGATGTTGGTAAAGCAATGTCATAAACCACCCACACATTATATATATATGTGTGTGTATAACATACATAGTATTAAAATAGTTCATATATATAATATGATATATTTTAATATAATATAATATAATATAATATATTATAGAATACACTATAATATAATATCATAAATTATATAATACAATATAATACAATATAATATAATATAATATAAAATAATATAAAAGATATGATCAACTATAATATAATATTCAATAATATATAGTATTAAATATATATATATATATATATATATATACATATTGAAACATAGATGATGTATTTTAATATTACATAACAAATATAATGTGTATTAAAATATGTAATATAATATGAAATAGATTTTAATATTATATGTATATAATTTATAATATCTCATATATAATTTAATGTCATAATATGTTTCAATATATAAAAACGATAATTAACCATATATGACATATATGAAACATGTTTAAACATATATAATATGTAAGAAATCAAACGTGTAATATATAATCTATTTTTCTTAAATTTTATATTATATATTATAAAAATAGTTTTAATATCATGCCATAATATAATATAGTATAATTTGCTTTAATTTAATATAATATATATTTTCATTTAATATAATATGATATAATTAAAAAAATATTTTAATACAACATAATTTAGTAGGATAATGTAATAGAGTAGTCTATAGTAGAATATATTATGATATGATGTAATGTTAAATAATGTAAAATAGTATATAATAATATAATATACGTTCATAGATTTTTTAATTTAATATAATATGATAGAATATAATTTAATATAATGTAATATATTCTTAAAAAATATTAATGTAAAATAAAATAACAATATGGATATACAATATACATATTTTTTACACATACACACACATATATATATATGTGTGTGTGTTCATGCATTGATTGTTGGAATCCACCCATAAACATCCGTTAACATTGGCAAATTGGGGGATGGTGGATCCTTTCGCTTTACTAACATGACAGCTGCGATGTGAGCTATTTGATGCTGGAGTCACAGACCGGGGATGCTGAGCAACCCCGGATTATATAAAAAGGTAGATGGAGAAGTTTCTTTGGAACCAATATGGGTGATTGACAGAAGAATGCTTACTCCCTGTTCGTGAGATTCACCATGTGGGATTGTTAGAAAATAGGATCGAACGAAATCTCATGGCTCATCATCATGTTCCGATCGAGATTGACATACGGGTGGCCATGCCAGCAGATTGACTGATACACTATTGATGAAACATTGCCATAGCATCCCCAACCTTGGATGGGTACATAATTTCATCATGTTTAATCCTTAGCTTTTTTCCCTTATAATTTGTTAAAATATGTTAAAATCAGCAGCCAATCAGCAAACGTTGACCGTTTTTGTTTGGGGTAACTCCTCCATGGGGCAGCCAGCCACGCCAGAACTCTCCAAGACCCGCCAAGGTAAACTGACGGTGTTGAGGATCCAGGGCACTTCAGCACCTGGGACGGAGCATTGGATGGGATTGAATGAAGCAAAAAAAGTGGGATTTCAATGGAATTCATGGAATATATTAGGATATGATTCAATTTCATGGGAAATATGACCTGCTTGGGGGGTGAGTTCCATAAAGATGCCACTGCGGTGCGAACCTCGTAGTAACCATTTAAGACTTCAACAGCCGAGTAGGATTAGGTTGGATAGGACAGTTTTACTTTTGAGATTGGATAGGTAGGATTGGATAGACTACATGGACAGGCTTAAGTGTGGGTATATATACTGTTTGGTGGTTTCAAACAGGTCTAGGCTCAAAACCTGTCAGACCAGGGGTAGACCTACGCTAGCTGATTTGAGCGGTTTGTTTGCAATGGAAACTGAGTGGGACACTGCCATCGCCCGTCATGAGATGTTTTCCCCCAACTGGTCCCGGTTGTCTAAAGGGGATACAATTTCAGTTGTCATCAATGGCCTGGTTTTTACAGAGGAGGTTGTCATTGGTCAGTCGCTGCCGGACAATCAGCCGATTCGACTGTATGGTGACATTGATGCTCAGGTGCGTGGCTGTAAGTGTTTGACTGTGTTGGGTGCTGTGGTTGACTTCAAGCCGCCGTTTGTGGATTTGTTGTTAACTGACTTAAGCATGACCCTTGCCCATGGACTCAAACCTGCTGCCGACCTTTTCAAGACTGTTGAATTTTGTGCTGGACTTGGTGCCACTGGTGTTGGACTTGCTGCTGCTGGTTTTGACTTGGCGTGCAGTGTTGAGTGGCGTTCCCCCCTTGCTGCTGTCTATGAAACTGTGCACCCCACCGTCCCGGTTATCGTTGGAGACATCACTGAGTTGGAATGCCTCAAACAGGTTGCTGCACTGGTGGACTCTCCGTTCTGCCTCACAGCCGGAATCAGCTGCCAGCCATATTCCATTGGAGGAGCTCAGGGAGGCAGCACTGATGAGAGATCAAGCACACTGCCAGCTACCATTCGTGCTTGCTACCTTTTTCAATGCCCGCTCCTGATCCTGGAGTGTGTACCGCCAGTCCGTACCAACCGGTACGCGAGATCCCTTCTTTTGGCTCTGGAGAGGGAATCGGGGTACCATTTGACTGAGGTCACACTGCGCTTAGAGGACACATGGGCATCACGCAGGTTCCGTTGGTGGCTTGTTGCGACACATCCATCACTTGGCAAGGTCTCCATCCCTGATTGGCCACAAGCTCCAGGTTTGGTGGTTCGTGATCTGATGCCTGTCATCCCTTCTTGGTCAGACGAAGTCATTGAGGAGCTTCGACTAAAACCCCATGAAACTAGCATGTTCACGTTGGATGGATCACACATGAGGAAGTATGTGTTGCAACTTGATCAGAAGATGCCGACATGTTTGCATAGCTGGGGGAGCCCTGCAGATCCATGCCCATGCACCTGCCGAGCAGAGCCCTTCAGTGAAGCCTTGATCAAGAGTAGGGGCATTTATGCTGTAGTGGTCCCAATTCCATCAACCACTGGAGAACCCCAGTATCGGCACTTGCACCCTGCTGAACTTGCCGTCTTGAATGGACTTGTGCCTCCCGATGTTTGGACTTCTTCACATCACCCATCACTGCGTCTGTGTCTCTGTGGCGTTGGACAGTTGGCTTCTCCCTTGCAAGCGTTGTGGGTTGGGGCATGTGTTCGCACTCAGTTGTTGCATAGGCTTGGGCTCCCTGCACCAACGTTGACACCAACCGGTGCCTTGCAGCAGATGAAACAGCAGCTGTATGAAGCCGCCAAAGCCATGTTTCTCAGTGCGCCAACCGTTGCACCCACGATCCCAGATCCAGAAGACGCCGATGTTGTCCTGCTGTCCCCGTCAGAGGTTGTACTTCTGTATGCTGACACCACCCAGGTCCGTGTCCAGGTGTCTCCTGAAGCCACTGTTGCACAGTTGCGCCAAGCAGATGATGCCTTGCAAGGAGTTGATGACGGAAAGTGGATCGATGCAGTCACATGCTGTGCGTTGTCAGGTGATGACACTGTCAGTGGAAGGACCATCCGAGTCTGTGCATCCCCGTCCAGTGAACCCATGTCGGAGCCGGCCATTGATCCCAATGAGCTTGAACGTGAGGTACCGTTGGTCCCTGTCGGTCCCTTGGTTGTCACTCCTGCGTCCACGTCCAGCCCAGCTGATGCCATCGAGCCCGCCAGTCAGTCAGCCATCAAGCGCCATTGCACTGTTGATGTTCGTTTGCCCAGTGACACGTTGCACGGCTTTTTGGACTTGTCTGGAGAGCAGTTGGCTGCTTTGATCCCTCCGTTGGTTGTCACAACTGAGCATTGTAGTGCCTTACGTCAGGCCACGACCACCAGCACCATGCGTTTGCAGATCCTGCAAAACCAAGGAGCTGCTATGGCAGATGATGAGTTACACCTTCATGTGTTGTCTTGCGTGCAACTCACAGGCCGCTTGGACTTGGCCTTCTTGGATCCCTTGCTTGCCACTGGATGGCTTCGGTGCGGTACAGTTGATCAAGTCAAGACATGGATGCACAGTGTCCCTCATGCCACCTCCATTGTCAGTGTTGTTTTGCTTGACGGCCATTGGATTCCAATTATGTGGTCACGTGGTTTGAGTGAGGTCCGTGTCACAATGTGGGAACATGATGATGTGTCCATCGAGCCTCTTTTCCCTTTGCATGGACTCATCAGCCAAGCTTGGGAACGACCCATGTTCTCCCTGGCATGCTACCGCCGATCATTTGCCAGAGACCACTGCGGTGCTGCGTCGGTGTGTTTCTTAGGCCATGTCTTACTCAACAAGCCTTTGCCTGTCCACGCTGAGGACCTCTTGCGCATCCATGAGGAACTGAGGAGCAGTTTTGGTGCAGCCCTTGGACTTTTGACAGATGTGCCCAAGCCATGGGGTTGGGGCCTTGGTGTTCCCGATGTTGTTGGTCTTGTCTCCAACCTGCTGCAGCTCCATGGTGTCCCGCATGCCCAGTGTCAGTTACGTGCCAAGATGCTGATCCAAAGCTTGGGAAAGACGGAAGTCCAAAGTGCTGTCACTGGAATCACGCCGTGGAAGTCACTGAAGATTTTGGCCAATGCACACAAGCCGGTGATCCAGCTCGTGCTGCCTGACGAGCAAGCCCAGTACGCTGCATCCAAGCAAGCATCCGCCCCACAAGCCAAGAAACAGCCAGGTGGTACCAAGCGCCTTACACCCGCCCGACCAGCTGAGTTGGACCCTGCCAAGCTGGTCATTGACCATGGAGCCTTTTGTGTGGATTGTGATGAACCTCTCATGCAGACACCATTCAATGCTCTTGGCCCGCTGTCAGTAGGAGTTGCACTGGCCACGTTCCAGGATGCCAAGCCTTTCTTGGATGCAGGCTCCCTGTTGTCATCTGGTGGACTTGCCATGCTGATCATCAACCCTCCAGCTGATTTTGCCACGTCGCTGCAATGGTCCTCTTTGCGGTTTGCTGCCAGGTGTGCTTATAACCAGGAGCCCATGTTGCTGTCAGGTGCACTTGTCCAGCTTGGACGGAAGACCGTATATCAGTACAAGGCGAAGAATGTCCCTGCCATCATGTCAGTTGAGGTAGCTACTGTTTACTTTGACCAGTGGGAGCAAAATTGGGAAGACTTCGCCAGCAAGCCTGTCAAGCATGTCCTTGCCTGCATCCCATGCCTCCAGACCTGTCGCGTCCCGTCCTGTCAATGTCCTGGCTGGCACCCGTCCCCGACTGACCAGCATGATGCTTTGTTGGATGTTTTCCGCCGGCAGTTCTTTGGTGAAAATGGCCGTCCTACCAAGTGGGACAAAGCAGACTACTTTGCTGTCCTGATCAGGTATGTGAAGTGTTTGGAGCCTGCCGTGCTTACATTGAGCGGCCGCTGTGGCCTTTTCATTGAACCCAAAACTGAGGATGCAATGCAGCCACATGGTGACTACCAGGTCATCTGGTTACCCAGCTTGGACTTTGCCACGGTGTCTCACAAGGCCAAAATCGAGGCTCACTGTCTGGGAATTGCCAGGTCAGGACGACGCTATGGACTCCGCGTCAAAGCCCAGCATTTCCAAGAGGTCTTTGCAAGTGTAAAACCTGAAGCAGTCTTCCTTGCTCCTAGGTCTCGGATGACCTACCATACTGGCCCATGGCCGTATGGATGCGACAGAAAGAGCATCGCTCGTGCTCTCAAAGCGGCAGGCTGGAAAGCTCGACCTTTGCAACCGCTGCAGAATGTGCCGGGTGGTCTTGTCTGGTCAGTCCAAGCAGTTTGCGAGCCCCCAACCAATGTGCTTGCCATGCAGCATGGGCAGGTCGTTTTGACACGCCATGACACAAAGCCAGCACCAGCTGAGTTGCCGCCCAACGTTGTGGGTCAAGAGGCCACAGTGCGCATGTGCTCCACCATGCCTACCACAGAAACGGATCCGTGGCTCACGCATGACCCGTGGAAGAAGGCCATCGCTGCAGCCCCGCAGCCACCCGTGCCTGCTCCAACTGCCAATGCCCTGCAGGAGTTGGAAGACCGAGTCGAGCGCAGCATCTTGGCCAAGCTGCCCCAGCAGAATGAGGGTATGGAGGTGGATGACCAGGACCAGCGCATCGCCCAGCTCGAGATGCAGCTGCACCAGTTAGCTGGACGCCAGACCCAGCTGGAAGCCACTGTCTCTGACAACCATGCCCAGCAGTCCGCCCAGGTCCACAACCTCCAACAGCAGATGTTGGTTCAGATGGACCATCAATCCAAGCAGATGCAGACGATGCTGACAGACCAGATGAGCAGGATCGAAACGATCCTATCCAAGAAGAGCCGAACAGAGTGACGGTCCGGGACCCCTGCGCAGAAGCCCGCTCGTGGGGGGATCCCATGGTTTTTCAAACCATTTAGGGCCTTTTTCCTCGCCTTTTTGTTTATGCAGACTTGCCGCATTGGTGAAGCTCGAAAGCCTGGCCCCAACACTGATCCGACTTGGAGCATCGGGATTTGCAATCCCTCTGGATTGCAAGGGAAGTATCAGTTGGTTAGCGGTGTTGACGCCAACATTCTGGCCATCAGCGAGTCTCATTTGACCAAAAGATCCATGCACAATTTTGACCTTAGCCTTCGGGCGATGCATTCACGTTTCACCAGAGTGATCACTGGTGCCCCTTTGGCACCTCGTTCCCACAGTAGCGATGCTGGAGGATATGCCGGGGTAGCATTCACCTCCACGTTCCCCTGCAGAACTGTAGCTGTCCCATGGCCTGCAGATGCATATGAGTCCAGCCGTGTTCAGATTGGTTCGTTCTTCAGCCCAGCGGGATGGGTCACAGGCTCCGTTGTCTATGGATACCCAGCCGGAAAAACACATGTGGATGCCAAGGCGAAGACAGAGCAGCTTTTGGATTTTGTCGTTAATCACTTGAACGCTGTGCCAGGTCCCCGTTTCTTTGCCGGTGATTGGAATTTTGAGATTCATGAGCTTGCCTTGGTTCCTCTTTTGCGTGCGGCTGGTTGGGTTGAAGTGCAGGACCTTCTGCATAGCCGTACAGGCGCCCCGGTGCAATTGACTTGCAAGGCAGCCACAAGAAAGGACTATCTGTGGTTGTCCCCAGAACTTGCGTTGGGCTTTATGGATTTGCAATTGGACTTTGAGACCTTTGCTGACCATGCAGTGCTTGTGGCCCAGTTCCGCGGCGGTATCCCTCACATGGAACGTTTTGTCTGGCCTTGTCCGAAACCTGTCCCATGGCAACAGGTCCCTGAACCCCCTGGCGCTTTGGACTTTCAAGCCCCAGTTGACCCCACTGCCCAATATGCTGCTCTGTGGTCTTCCCGTGAAGCTGCTGCCAAAACTGCACTTGCCGGCGACTGGCTCCCCAGTATGCGTGGCCGTGGCCAACAAACCAAGCCAAGGCGAGTTGTGAGCAGACCTGCACCGATCAAGCAAGGTCGCAGCACGGATGTTCAGCCACACTTTTTTGGGTTTTCCGTTGTGCACACCCAGAGGTTCAAACAGGTGAGGAGGTTGCAAAATTTTTGTCGATGGGTTGACAATCATGCCAATGGCCACTCGTCGGATCCATCTCATGGAATTGCCCTGTGGAATTCTGTGCTGCGTGCCCCTGGTTTTGCACCTACTTTCGCTCAGTGGTGGCCCCATCGACTATATGTCAGCCCAGCGGACCCTGTCGACATGCCAGCGTACTGTCCTCCTCCGTGCGTTGCACATCACATCTTTGATGCGGTCCTTGCTGAAGTCCGTCTGTTTGAACAGCGGTTGAATCAGATGCGTGCTGCCCACCGGATCCATCAACACAAGCTGGATCGCAACCTGGTCTTTCGGGAACTTGCCCGACCACAGGCAGCGCCAGTTGAGTCTCTCCTTCACCAGGTGTCAGGAGTCGTGGAGTCGGTTGATGTTGATGAAAGTGCCATTGAGTTGAAAGCTCCTGTAGATGTCAGAGATGACCTCACCCTGTGGGTCGGAGGTGCCCCCAAAACTGTCATCCATGCGGAAGCTGACAAGGTGTGGATCGACGATGTCACGGATGTCACAGCTGATGCAGTCATGACCCAGTCTGAGCCTGTTGGGGATTTGGCCACCATTTTTGATGCTTTCCACACCCAGTGGAAGCAGCGTTGGTGCCGGCATGACAACACTTCGTTTCGTCAGTGGGACCAGCTCCTTGGATTTGCCCAACGGATCATGCATCCCACACCCATTCCTCACCTTGCTGTCGATGTTGACCTTCTCAGGGCTGAAGTGCACCGGAAAAAGAAAACCGCGGCAACGGGGTTGGATGGTGTCAGCAGACAGGACCTCATCCATGCTGATAACCAAACGCTCCAGAGCATCACAAATGCCTTTACCCGTGCCGAGACGGATGCGGAGTGGCCATGCCAGCTCTTGGCTGGCAAAGTCCATTCGTTGGCCAAGCGCCCTGATGCAAGTGGCCCCAGCGACTATCGCCCAATCACTGTCTTTGGTTTGGCTTACCGTGCCTGGTCCAGCCTTCAATCCAGGCATTTGCTTCATTGGGCTGAAGAGTGGGTTGATCCTGGAGTGTATGGCAACAGAAAAGCCCGACAGGCCTCTGACCTTTGGCATTGGTTGCTTTTGCAGGTTGAAACTGCCTACAGTACGGGCCAATCAATTTGCGGGGTCTCAGGGGACTTGGAGAAATGCTTCAACTGCATTCCACGCTACCCAGCGCTGTGCCTGGCCATCCTTGCCGGGACACCTGCCTCGGTCACTACAGCTTGGGCTGGTGGACTTGCCCAGATGAAGAGGCATTTCAAAGTCAGGGAATCTTTCTCTGCTGGCTTCCTCACCTCAACTGGACTTGCCGAGGGTTGTGGTCTCAGTGTGTACGGGATGCTTCTTGTCGACCATCTGTTCCACAAATGGATTTCCTTCCAGTGCTCCCCCGTACGTTCCTTGTCGTATGTTGACGACTGGCATGTCTTTACATGGGACTCCCAGTCTGCCCTGCGTCAGTTGGACTTGGTTGTGGAATTTGCCACCATGTTGGACTTGTCTGTCGACCGTCGCAAGACGGTAGCCTGGTCAACTGACCCCCACCTCCGCCAGCTGCTCCGGTCTCAGCAGGTTACCGTTGTCCACCATGCCAGGGAGTTGGGTGGCCACTTTGGGGTGTCCCGACAATACACCAACAAAACAGTGGCACAGCGTATTGAAGCTTTGGAAGACCTCTGGCCCAAACTTCGCATGAGCAAGGCCAGATACCAAGCCAAGGTATACATGTTGCGTGCAGTGGCCTGGCCGAGAGGTTTGCATGCCATTGCAAGTGCTCCCATCGGTGACAACATCTGGACTGAGCTCCGCCGCCGAGCCACGCATGCGCTCGGGCTGCAGCGCCCTGGTGTCAACTCCAGTGTCCTGTTGGGCCTTGTCGAACCGTGCACGGACCCCCAACATGTTGCCCTCTTGTGGACTTGCCGTGCTGCCCGAGCTGTCTGTGACTTGGATTTTTGGTCTGTGTCGGTTGCTTGTGCAGCTCACGGTGATGTTGACTTGCCCCCCAATTCGGTCGCCTCCATCCTCCTCACCCGGCTTCACCAGGTTGGGTTCACGATTGACCGTCAGGGTTACGTCAGTGATCAGTTTGGCCGCTTCTCCCTGCATCACACCAACTCAGCACTTGGATGACCGGCGTGGTTGTTATGTAGATAGTGTTCCATAGCGTACTTAGTAAGTCCTTCGTAACATGCATTAACCTAGTTTGTAAGTTGTTGTAAGTCTTATAAGTCAGCCTGGTTTACATACTAAGTAGCCAGCGCTAGGATAACTACTTACTTTGTGCGCCATCAAGTTAGTACCTACTTATGCTCTTTAAACTATAAGTTCAATATGTATGGTTGGCAAAGAAAGGAAGTAGTTAATATCTACTATAAGTATACGTATGGCTTACTTATAAAATCGTTTTGGCGTACTTATAAGTGTGCCTTTGGCCTACTTAGCAAGCTCGCCCCGGCCTACTTAGTAAGCTCGCCCCGGCCTACTTAGTAAGTCCGCCACAGCCTACTTAGTAAGTCCACCAAGCCTGGGAAAAATTATGATCTTGACTCAACCGTACTGAATACCTTAAAAAAAAGACTGGCCAAAATAAAAAAAACTATGGCTGATGAAATTGATGGTTAGCATTTTTTTTTGGTGAAGGGACGTTTCTGTTTAGGCAGAATAAAAAAAACACAACACATTTTTTGATATGGTTTGCATTTTATTCAGCAAGAGGCGCTGAAAACAGTTTTTTTCTCAAAAAATGTTGCTTCGAATTTGGCGTCAGCATCCTCTGTGTTTTGGGGATGTGGTTTCAAGAACTGAGAGATGCATATTGTATGATGGTCGACCTTTTGATTTGAGAACATATAGGTTAGAAACTGAGGCAGGTTCAAAACTAACGCAGTTGGGTCTGATGGCTCGCTGCCGACAAATCAGACAACAGCAATCTTTTGCTGGAATCAACTTGCGAAGTTATATTGCGCCCAGAAAGCATCAGCGCAACACGTTTTTCTGCACTACAGTTCTTTTTTTGGGGGTTTTGAAGCAATGATTCCACCGCTGGTCCTATAGGGCGGCAAGGATTGAAAAGAATGCGCTGTACCAGCATCAACACGGCAATCTGCAGGTCAAGAACCCTGCATCTCCAAAATTTTGTGCATGTTTTTTTTGATTTTCGAGTGGCAAAACAGTCAAGTGGTGCAAAGCCGCCCCCAGTGCCAAAAATTATAACATGTTCTTGGCGCATTTTTTCAGCAAACAAGAGAACACGATCAACAACCACAGAGTCACACAAGTGTTTGAAAATGCACTTTTGAAAACACTTGCAGCTATATAGGCAGTGCCGAGCAGTTCACTCACAAATAGTTGATTCAGGTAGTCTTAATGATACATATTGAAATTTGAAAATGAATTTCACATTCACTGGAAGTGTAGATCGATGTTTCAGCTGCCTTGGATTTCGGTTTTGAAGAAAAAAATCTATACAGGGCCACTGAATTTTTGCCGTCCACTGATCGTGTAATGTCAGTTTACATGTTGTGTTTATGGCCACGTGAGTAATCTTAAAATGCCAAAATGGTTAAAGGCTACGACTGAAACTTATGCATTGGATTTATTGGATTGATAGAGAGCTCTGATCATCGACCAATCTGGTTTATACCTTGATTCTGGAGTTTCACAGCGCCGCTCCGCCATGTGGAAGCTGAACATCCAGTCCATCAAGGCACATAGTATACAAAAATGTTGTGGTGTCTCATTGGATACATCTGCGAGTGTCATGAAAGAGGCCATCAAAAGGAAGTGATCAAACATGAATGTGAGGCCATATGCCACCAGAATAAATTAACATACCTTTGAAATGCGGCTATCAACCATGTCAATGCATATATACAAAGGCAAAACTGGTCATGAAACATTATATGTAAGGGTTCAGTGTTCAACGGTTAACTGCAAAACTCTATATATATATATATATATATATATATATAGTTGGCTTCCAGGTGATGGAAACGCTTCTGTTGGAAGACGACGCCAAGTTGGAGCAGGCAAGGGCCGGACGTGCAAAAACGATATGTTGGGCGACTGCTCGCATGTACAGATTAAGTTCTGGTTGAGCATGGCAAAGTTGACAGTTACATGCATGTGGTTTCTGAATCATGGCAAACACAGTTGAAGAAGCATGTTTCAGATGTCTTGTTGAGAGTCAACATTGAGCAAAAGGGCCACAGATCTCAAATTCCTGAGTAAGGATCCGTTTTGCGCCTATAAGTTCGCTGGGCTCTAAAAGAGCTCGCGTGCAACTATCGGCATACTGCATGTCTCATGCAAACCCAGCCTGCCGAATCAAAGAGTTATCCAGCTGCTTCCACGGTGACTTGAGCTCAAGCAAGTGAAGGACATGTCAAGAATCCCAATTGAGAATAATGCATGCAGACAAGTATAATGCAGTATAGAATGACAATAAGGAGCATTATGCAAATCGATGCAAAAAGGAATTTCAAAGGGGGCAAAATACCGTACAATAAACCTTTACAGATTTTGCCATTGTGATCGAAGATGGAGCAAGTGCACAAGGACAAGCTGAGAGAGTTCGTGGCTCGTAGCAGCGGATCTAAAGGCGAAGGACTACTGACAGAGATGAACAAGCTCATGGACTACCTGTTCGAGCACAACTTGGCGTACCGCACAACTGTGCGGTGCAGTGTGGTGGGGGTCCACCCCCAAAACAGGGACGGTATGGGCGTCTCCTGCCATCATGTTGCCGAGTTGATTAAGAGCATCCATGCTCTGGGGTTCGACCCAAGCAAAGTCAACATGCTTCTGGTCGAGATGTTGCCAGGCACCCCAGAAACTGCAAAGGCGATACAGTTCAATGACAGGATGGCTATGGTATCCAGTGGCCGTCTCCCATCAGTTGCATGTGGTGGCCCTTTGCGGTACTGCACAATACAAGGTTCACATACCAATATGGCGTGCAGGTCGCTCCTCTATGGTGCTGCCAGTGATGATCCAGCTTTGGCCGACTCCTCAGGCAAATTATCGATAGACCGCATTGGAAGCCAGTGGGCAGCAGCCATCAAGAATGGCATGGAATGCACAGTTTTGACCAGCGCTGTTGCCACAGCCAACCCTGACATCATCAGTTTGCTGCAGGCTTCGGGCAATGCAGTCCAGCAAATCAGCAAGGAGGAAGATGAGATCCAAGTCAGCAACCGGATCATCCAAACCATCAACTCCTACCAGAGCTTGCATGGAAAGACGCCTTTGTGGTCAGACATTAGCAACCAAGTTTTGAGGAGCCAACCGAAATGCAAAGAGGCTGCCCCAAGCATCTTCTTGTTCTCTTTGAAATATTCAGCAGGGGATGCCTTTTGGACAGAGACCGAATCATATATTCGTGCTCATGGGCTTTCTCGAAATCTGGGATTGGAGACATGGACAAACTTGTCTACAGACCTGAAGGGTGATGCCAGGGTTTGGTATCGACACATGCTGCTGAAGTTTGCTTTCTGCAACGCAGAGCGAGTTCTTTCAGCCAGTGATGTTCCTTGAATTGTGCTGGTTTTTCTTTTTCTCCAGAAATGACTTCTTTTTGACAATCACAGGCATTGAGATAATGGCCGGTTATTGTTATAACTTTTGACAGATCTATGTATATACATATCTATTGTTTGTCCAGATGTATGGCATGAAGATGTTTGCGCGCGCTTGCCTCTTCAGGCCAAGAAAGCTTTGAGCAACAAAGAGCTCTTGAAGGAAGCGGTCAACCTGGTCAAAGTAGCAGCCCAGTGGAAGAACATTGCTCAGACATTGTGCGCTGATGAGAAGAAAAAACTTGCCATGAAGAGTCACATGGGACACTTGGAGGTCCATTTGATTTCCATTTTGCTGGACCGAAAGAAACGCCAATATGAAACCATGGGCCAGGCTGCCAAGGAATGCATGGCTGAGTTGGTGACGGAGACAGGGGCTATAATTCCAACACTGCCAGATGAGTGGTCAGATTCACCACAAGACGGAAGCTCAAAGCCGACGAAGGATGATCGCCCAAAGGGTCCAGCTCGTTTGGCTCAGCACAAGTACGCTGCATCTGGAGCTTTGGAGAATGTGGAAGAAGTTCTGGCTTCAAAGGGCTTCCAACCGGGCATGCAAGCCACACGAGGAGATGTGACATGCACGATCAGGAAAATCACCACATCAGACGTGGAGATCCTACTGGACGACCAGACGATCAAGGTGGTGTCAGCCTCTTCATTCCTCAATGGGGAATGGAAACTGAACAGCAAAACCAGCAAGGAGCAAGAGGAAGTCGAATGGACTTCAGACCAGCCAGCCACGTCCATTGAGATGCAGCTTCAAGTCTTGAAGGCCAAGACTATGGTGGCTTGTTGGGATCAGATGCAAACAGCCAAGTGCAAAGATGCCTTGAACTCGCTCTCTGTTTTCAAAGGACCAAGATCAGTGACAACCAGTAAGACCTGGGCTCCAAAAAAAATGGAGATCCCCTGTGCAACCAACAGAGTGACCACATGCGAAATTGGGAAGGAAGGCCAGAATGAGTTGGTCATTGGTGCCTACAAGAATTTCTACGTGTGCCTTTCTCCTGCGACCAAAATGGGGACCTCGGAGGGCCCATCAGGCTGTTGCAACCCCTTTTGGATGATCCCAAAGTCTCTGGAACCTGATGAGGTGAATGTTGAGGCGTGCAAGGATGTTTGATTATATGAGACTTACATATTATACTAACTTCTATATGTGGCTGTGTCTTGACCTCTTGATTGTTTGTGCCTGAAAGCTTTTGTTGCCTTCAAGTTTATCACTTTCCCAACTTGTAGACTTCAAACGCAGGTGCACCCAAACATGGACGTCCTGAAGAAGACGAAATTGAGCCTTGAGCGCTCAATCACTCTTCCGGTTATCCGGAATGTGGGCAAGCTTGAGAAGGAGACGTGCCTGACGATGATCGCGATGAAGCGGAACAAGGAACAGGAGGTGGAACCGCTGAGGGAGCCGCCACCCAAGCGACGCCGGGAGAAAGGTTCATGAGCTGGGTGGTTCAAAAGGGCTGGGCATTTTCTCGCCCTTCTTTTGCATACAGACCAGCGCCTGTCAGCGCGATTCTCCACGCAAAGAGTGAAAATAAATTGCGGCCAGTGATCGTTGAGGCTTACCATGGTTCAGGTTGCATATATTATATAGACTGCAACTCCCCGTGGGCAAAATCTGCTGAGGTCAGAGCCAACATCACTTCAGAGTGCGGTGTCCCAGAGCCATCAGATGCTGCACCTGCCATATATACTTGCTCTGTCCTGTAGAACTCTGTGCACCCATGGAGGCTGCTGTGCTTTTTCCAAAAGCTCGCAGCTCGCATGCTACTTTCATGACTGCAGGTTTTATGTGTGATCTCAGTGCAGCTGCATGCGTACAAACACATGCAGAAGGAAAGGGTTAAGATTTGAAACTGGCTACACATGCATTCGTACCTGGAGAGGTCAACAGGACATATAGTGCTCCCAGGTCATATGGGCGAACTGATCATGCTTTGCATGGCTATGTGGAAGAGGTTGCAACATACTTAAGAGTATTTAGGACCTGGGCCATGGCGGATGGTGCACACGCAGAGACGGAGCCCGAAGGGATTGAAGAAGCGAAGGAAGAGCAAGATGTTGGCAGCTTGCCGCTGGTGATTGAGACGGTCACCAGGGTGCAGTTGGGTGCTCGGCGGCCTTGGTTCCCTCAGTGTCAGGAAGTGGACGGCCGAACCTTCGTGACCCTCACGAAGAATGACCCAGGCCTTTGCTTCCTCGTGACAGGAAAGGGTCAAAACCGACACCAGAAAAGAGACCCTCACAGCCTCAACGTCCAGTGGTGGGACGATGCAAGACGCATGCGGCAAGCCGCATGTAGTGCTTTGGTGAAGAAGCACATGCTCAGTGCATTGCAGGAAGGGGAAGCTCCCCCACGAATTCGCCACCCGCGCGAAGATGATAAGTGGGTGATATCGCGTTTGGTGGTCGTGGACTTCCCGGAGGTGGAGGCCTTTGGCATGGCAGCCCGAGAGATGACCATGTTATGGTCCATCAGAAGCCGTGACCTGGACGTGCACGAGCTGGAGGAAGGCAATCTGCGGTACATCATCGCAGCGTTGTCAGCTTCGGATGCTGTAGTGAAAGCGGAGGTGGCTGCAGAACCAAAGGAGATGGCATCTCCGAGACGAAAAAGGCGAAGGCTGAAGAAGCGCCCGAGCGCAGAAGAGGGTGGCGAGAAAGCCGAGGAGGGCTGAAGCAAGTGGCCTGCGTGAATTGGCTTGCCAAATCACACACGACTGCTGCGTGAGAAAGGGCATGCCAATAGATCTTCTTTAGCAAAGACTGGTGAGCTTCTGCTGGACAAGAAAATAGCTGCTCCTCCCTCCAAGTGTTGTTCAAACGATTTGCCACTTGCATGTTGAAGCACAAGATGCATTTCACATGATGCTGCGAGTTCATTGCATTCACTTTCAATTAAGTTCTTTCCAAAAGATCTATCACTTGCTTTTTTTATTCGTTTGTGATTGCTGTCGCTACATTGGCATCCAAATGTTGTCATGTCAACAAGGTCCATGAGGTTGCCGATTGTGCTTCTGTATAGCCGTATTCAAAACAGTTCAGCAAGAATCGTTCAAGTCGTGCGCTTCCTGCTTGACAACATCATGCCGCGTGTGTTGGAGCGCTCCATCAGCTCTGGTGACGATTCCTGCAGGGTCATTTGGTCCTGCTCTTGGGTCATGGACGATGGTCTTATTAAGTGGCGTGTTGAACGCCTTGATGGCTCGGTACGTTTGAGACTTGTTTATGAACACAATTTTACTCCGGAAAATTGTTCCATTTCATATGGGAAAACGTTGTTCGATATTTTTGATGTGTGCTTATATGATCCCTTTCCAGTCGACCTTCCAGTGGTGATGTGTTTGTTTGCCCAGGATCCCTTTCAACGATGTCGCAGCAACCTGGGCCATGGAGGATGCTGAGAAGATTCGTATCAAGCAGCTTCTTGAGGCCAAAGTCACGCCTGAGCCTCCGTGAGATATGGCAGCGTGAGGGCATGAAAAAAAACAATTCCGTCACGGCTTCTTGTGCCAGCACTTGCAATTTTCAGTCTCACTGCCAATCATGCCGTGCATCTTTTGCATTTGTATTGTTGTTTTCGAGTTTTGCAGGAAACTTCATATCCTTATAGGTCACATCTGGAACATACTGGGCCTTGAGCCATTGTGTGTCGGCGGGTTTCCATTGCTTTGAGTTGTCATCTTTGACTCCATTGAAGACATCATGCTGTGCATGCTGATGCACGCATGAAAATCATGACGTCTATGCACTTCAGTGATTGGCTCAGGCTTGCAAGTTTCAACCAGTAAGTTCAACCTTTTGCTGCCCGATGGCTGTGAAGGGATCGCCGGCGGCCAAGAAGGTGTTGACCAAGAAGGCTGCAATGAAGGTGCCAGCCAAGAAGGCGGCAATGAAGAAGATGCCAGCGAAGAAGGCGGCAATGAAGAAGATGCCAGCCAAGAAGGCGGCAATGAAGAAGCACGCCATGAAATCTATGAAGATGTCCACGAGCCCATGGAATCGGATGACAGAGAAGAAGATGCGAGCAGACGATGAGAAGGAACCTGCCAAGCAGCGTCGGTTTATGTACTCCGTCATTCGTATGAGTGCGAAGGAGAAGAAGCGTGTCTGGAACGAAGACATGGATGAATGTGTGCAGGAATGGGTGGAGGTTCTGAGCTACAACAAGAGCTTTCGCCAACCACCGCCATGCCCACGCAAAAAGTGGATCCAGGGCTGTATGGAGGAACGTGGATGGCTGCTGTTGAAGGTGAAGCTGGCGCACAAGCCAAGTGGATGGCTGAAGATTGAGGCACATCAGCTGCCGCATTTGTAGGGCAAGTTGGATGAGTGATGCTTCTGAGAGGAGTTTGAAAAACAGCATTGCCAGTCTTAGGTGGTCCAGGCATCGTTGATATTCGTGCGTTCAAGGTTCATAAGTTCGATATTTGTTTCAGTCGTTGGTTCAAACCAATTCTTGGAGTGTGATTCAAATGTCTCACGATAGTCATTCTACGCTGTTGGGCCTTGGCTGTTGCTTTGCTGCGGTTTTTGAATGACTTTTGCTGAAAAACCCGCTATACAGGTGTCGTTGGAGATGAAAACGGGTTCAAATTGGGATTTTTGACTAGGAAAAAAGATAGCTCTTTGGTCAGTATGCATGTCTTTGATGCCGGGTCGTTCTCTTTTCATGGAAAGCATGTGTGTAGCATTTCCGCAAGGTTTCAGGCATCCAAGACGTTTGAGCGTGCTGGGTTGCTGTGACTCGCACGTGTCAGATTCGACGACGAGAGTCAAGCTTTCAATGTGCTAGGTGCTGCCACCAATCCCGCGCAGGCACTATGACAACATTTCAGAGGAAAGTGCATGCGAGCAATTGCCCAGCATGCTTGGTGTGAAGCTTGTACCAAACAACGCACTTACTATATGTCTGCCAGGTCACTTGAAGCCACCATGACTGCGTGGGAACTTAGTGGAAGTGAAGCTATGTAGATAGGACGGACTCTTGGACACATTTGAAGGCTACATACTGTGCCGGGCAATTTGCTCGCACAGCTGCATATACAATGGAACTTTTCATGGACAGATGCAACAATGAGAAGTTTCTCATACTCATGTATCAGGGGGTTGATTGTGGGGATAGATGTGAGTTTCATGGCACTGATGCATGAATCAAGGCATGATGTAAGAGCAATAAGACATGGCTGAGATGGCTGGGAGGTGCTGGACATGGATTTGAACACAACAGCTTGACATGTGTGGGCGCAGCCTTAAGAAGAACATAAACAGTATAGGACGCAATGTGAGGAAGGTGCAAATTTCGTTACCTTCTGTGGGAGCTGGGTCAACTGGATCGCTTTCCATGGTTCAGTCATTCCACAATCTCTCCAGGTTGCATATATTATATATTGCAACTGCCCATGGGCAAAATCTGCTGAGGTCAGAGCCAACATCACTTCAGAGTGTGGTGTCCCAGAGCCATTGTTGCTGGTTCTTGAAACGGCTTGGAGCAGGACACCTCAGAGACATAAATTGACCAAACGTGCAGGGTTATCACTTGGCACCATACTGACATGTCTTGTAGCACGCAGCTCAATTGTGATCTCTTCATCCAGTGTTGCATCGGCCGGCACCCGTGACATGGCACCCATCTGGATTTACCCAGAAGGAATTGTGGTCGAGCTGGCCGTAGTCACAAAGTCCCCGGTGCTGAAGTTGCTTGGATCAAGTTAGAGTGCATCACACTTCACGTGTGCAGCAGTGAACCAAGTTCTTTCCGCATTAGCTCTTTCATGAGGCACGTGTTCTACTGTCTCCTAGCATTCGTGCAACTTCATTTGAATCGCTGGGTGCTGACTCACCCTAATGTCCGTGGACTGGAGTTTCCCTTCAATCACATGTTCGGGAAGCAGGACCATAGTGTTCCAGAAGGGCGTGCTGGGTCATTGTGCTCGCACGTATATATACATATATATGTATATATATACAGATATATATCTATATGTAAATATACATACATGTTTTTATATATACACATCTATATTTATACATACATAGATCCATAGATGCATGGATACAAACATACAGAGATATAAAGATACATACATACATGCATGCATACTTACATACACATACATACACACACATACATGCACATACATACATATACATACACATACATACACATACATACACATACATACACATACATACACATACATACACATACATACACATACATACACATACATACACATACATACACATACATACACATACATACACATACATACATGCGTACATACATGCGTACATACATACATACATACATACATGCATACATACATACATACATACATAACACAATTTCCATTGAAAGGGGTCCTCGGGGTCAAAGGGGTCCTGGGTCCGCGCGTGCGCGCGCCAAAAGACTTCAAAATTGAGACCATTTTGGCGCGCGCGCGCGCGCGGACCCAGGACCCCATTCAGGTTCAGGACCCCTTTCAAGGGAAATCTTGTTACATACATACATACATACATACATACATACACATACACACATACATACATACATACATACATTAATTACATACATACATACATACATACATACATACCCATACATACATACATACATACATACATACATACATACATACATACATACATACATACATACATACATACATACATACACACACAGACAGACAGACAGACAGACAGACAGACATGCATACATGCATACATGCATACATGCATACATGCATACATACATACACTTTATATATGTATATATATATATTTATACATACTTGATTTTTTGATGTGTGTTGATCATGTGTATTGTTGATCTCCAGGACGGATGGCGATTTGGGGCGGCTTTCCTTTACAGGGGCAAGGTCCACTTTGCGATGCTGACCCACCCAGAGGATCAACCTTTTTTTTCTGAGTTGGGGATGGTTAGACTTCGCGTGAATGGGCTCCTGATACTCAAGGAAACCATTGCTGGGAGTTTGTGGCAGCATGTGCCGCAATACCATGCCGAATCTTTAGATGGCTGGTTTCCCTAGTTGTTTTGACGCCGATCTTGAAACTGGAAAAACAGTTGCTTTCTGCTCGTTTGATTTTCAATGATGAAGTTACAGTTGGCATCCGTTTTTTCTTCGAGATCAACTCACTGCTGTAAGAGGTTTTGCATCCGCCCCCAGCGTGCTATCAGGCCAAAACTTCAGGAGTTGACAGTTCTTCATCGTGCGCACCGGGCTTGTGGTGGTGTATGGGCATGGCTGTGTGGAGTTTGCCATGGTAACGCATGCTGGGCTACATCAGCTCGCGTGCATTGTGATGTACACGTTCCACCCCAGTGCCACGCAAGCCCAGGCCCAGCATAGTCTACATAGGAAGCTCTTTCTTCAGGCGGAGCATGGCGGGGCAGTGATTCAGTGACAATGCTTGGCTTTCAAACCCCAAACCCACAAAAGGAAAAGTGTTTTTTGGGGCCCTTGGCAGTGGTAAACCGACGGGACAATTACAAGACCCAGTCATGAGTCTCGAATAGTTTGTTTGTTTCTGAGGATTTGTCATGGTTCTATTTGTCCAAAGTATCAACACATGATTTAACTTGTAGCAGTTTTTGAATACAAAAGCTTGTCACACATGTCATGTCAAGTGTGGTATTTCCAGCACGTGCGCCGTTGTCAGGACCTATGCGTTGATCAACAGCTAGGACCTGGCATAGGTGGGCAGGAGCCTCAGAAGCCTGAGTTAATGCCATCAACTCGAAAACATAACATCACTTCGCATCATTTTCAATTTTTTTGGTTCAAAAAGAAATGAAACTTGTAGCTACAGCCTGTCTTTTGAAGATAGTTTTGGATGCCTTAGAACGAGAAAACTCAAAAAATGACGATAAATTTTCAAAACCCTAAACCCTAAACCCTAAACCCTAAACTCTGAATATGTGGTGCGGCATGGCCTGCCAGGGGATGATCCCTCTGTGCAAGGATGACACGCACAAATGCGAGGGTATGAGAAGATGGGTGAGCTTGGAAGAGCTTACAGCCTGAGATGTCACCAAGTGTCAGCTACACACGCATGACACATGGTGACGTCTCCAATACCTATGAAATGGAGTGCATGGTTTGCGCTTGGGAACTATGAGGCGCATGGTTTGCGCACGAGTGCATGGTTTGCACTTGGACTTTTGGGCACATTGGCAGTGCCTACCAATGAACCTTTTGGCATGATGGAAATGCCTTTCAGATGTGAATGGTGTCACCTTCGGGGACACCATGACCTTTGGTTTTATACCGCCAAAGCGGTTTTGGAATTCAGCCACTGGCAGAAGAGGAAGAGTTTTGCACATCAGAAGGCAACCATGCCTTCTGAAACATGGTCGAGATGACCATCACATGCAGTGAGGTTGAACGTTCAAATCACTTGATGTGATGTGGCCTTTGGACATTGGCATCACTTGGAGTGATGCCGCTTCAACTCTGGAGATGGTTGCCTTCAGTAGGCAATGGCAGAGGGAATTCGTTTACCTTTTCGGTGCCTTTGAGTTTGTAGGAGTTCGTCTACTGAGACTCTGAGAGGGACCTTGTAGTTTACAGTTTTGGCTGCGGAACTGACGTTCCGTTTTTGGCCTGAGAAATGAGCACACCGTGAATTCGTTTGAGACATCAGTCTCGTTTTTTGAACAACAGTTTGAAGGAAGCAGGTCTGGTAGCATTTGAAGCCACCAGACTAAGTTTTTGAACAGTTTAGGTGATGTTTTGAAGGGTTCCAAAACAGTCCTTTTTTGAACCATCAAACCATTGATTTTTTTCAACTCCCAACCAACTCTAGGTTTTAGCATTTGGTGCACGAGACCAAATGCTGCAATTTGAGAAAGAACCGTCGGGCAACGTTTCCGACGGCCAGAGAACCAAGTTTTGAGTTTGAAGTTTGTGAGAACCGTTTTGGGAGTTTTCGGAATTGTTTCTGCAGGAAAGACCGTTTTGAGGTCAAAGAAGGACATTTGAAAAATGTCCGATTTTCGTTTTGCTTTCGGCTCTAGGCGAGCTAGGGTTCAGAGAAGAAGCCGCAAGCATGAGTAACAAGACTGCAGAACATCTGCTCTTGGTGTGCGTGGTAAAAGGCCTGAAGCGTTTACTAAGAAGTTAAGAGTTGTGAAGCTTAGTTGAATAGAGAAAACTGCTGGGTGTGCGCGTTCGGTGCCCCTCGGGTTGTTGGTGGTTTTGTCTTCCGTCTTTCGGTTCAGGTCGTTGTTCCTTCCCCCCTTTTCTGTTCGGTTGGTTTGGGGTGTCGGTTTTCCACGTGGTAGCGGAGCAGTTGCTCCTGGTCCGCTCCATGGCGTCCCCGCAGAGGTTAGAGGAAGGTTTTCCAGGACTGCCAGGTCTGCCAGGTGTTCAAGGTATGCCGGTGTTGCCAGGTATGCAGGCTGGGGTGGGTGCTGCAGGTGCTACAGGTCAAGGCCAAGGTCCTGCAAATGGACAAGGTACCGCGTCGGACCCTTGGGTAGCAGAAACAGACCCGTGGGAGTTTGCTGGGAATCAAAGGATCCCTGAAACACCCCTCACGACCCCAACTACCAGGTCAGCAGCAAGGCAGCAGGAATCTGGTGAACAACCTTGGTCGAGGTACGTAGGAGCGTTAGGAAGACCCCAGGTGAATGGACCACAACAGGGCTATCAGCAACAGCAGTTTCCAGGTCAGACAGGGCACATCTTGTTTGGAGGTTGTCAAGGGCAGCAGCAGCAAAGCGTAGTTACTCCACAAGCGGCATACACAGCACCAGTGCACGCGTGCGGAAACCCGACTGTGCAGCAGCAAAATGCTACGGAAGTGAGTCAGTTAAGAAACATGGTTTTTGCCTTGCAGCAAGGGATGAATCAGCTTTTCAGTTTGTTTCGAAGTGCTGGACCGGTGGCAGCAGCACCTGTGAGTGGTGCGATGCTGGGACCTCAGTTTCAGAATCCAGTGAGTCAGCAGTTTCAGAATGGACAGGGAAATCAGCAGTTTCAAAATGGGCAGTTAGGCCCTGGTTTGTCAAATGCCCCGTTTGGGCAGCAGTTTCAGCAGCCGTTTGGCCGACAGTACGGTGAGGAGGCAGAACGTTCTCCGACTGCCCCGTTTGGGCGAAGTTTGGAGCAGGGACATTCTAGCAATGGCTTGGACGTCTTGAGCAAGACAGAGAAGTGGCTGCCAGGACTTCCAAAACCTGGCCATGAAAGTTGGAAAGATCGTGAATCAGAGATCGTTGGATTTCATGACTATCTGGTGGAGCTACGGAGTTGGGCTTCATTAGTTTCTCCAAAATTTGCTGCAGAGATCTCCGAAGCAACTGTGACACCTCAGGAAATAGTGCTCAGTTCGCTGTCGCGAGACCAGCAGAGCAGGGCTGGACGTTTGCTTTCAATACTCCGTGCAGCATTCAGTGGACATGGTCGTGCAGAGAACATCATCAGAGCCTTTTGTGAAGGTGTTTCGTTTGGTGCTGGATTGAGCAGCGTTGGTTTCAATGACAACGGGTTTGAGTTGTTACGAGTCTTGACAAGAGAGTTTACTTTGCAGAGCCGAGCTGAGGCATTGGCCTTAAGGGCTGAATTGCTACAGAGACAATTTGCGCCTGCAAAGGGCGAGACTTCTCAAGGGACAATCGTTGCTGACACAATTAGGCGTTTGGAAACTTCGTTGGCAAAGTACAACAAGCTGGTATCCACACTGCCGAACATCGTTGATCGTTCAGGTGTTGAGGTCAGCGAAGCTGATCGTTTGGTGCTATTGCTTCGTTCTTTGCCATCAGCATGTGCTGAGTTTGTGCTTCTTCACAGCGCCCAGGAGAACTATGTGATGGCAAGGGAGACAGCTTGCCGATACGAGACCCAGAGAAGGTTGTATCTTGACTGGAATTCGTTTGGAAAGCCAGGTAAGTTGATTCACAGTGTTGCCCAGGCCGAAGTGTATGACATGGCAGTTGGTGACAGTGAAGGACAAGAACAAGGTGAAAACATGGTGGATTCCGTGACTGGTCGTTGCTCCAAGTGTGGAAGCAAGCGCCATGAGTCTCATGCATGCTCAGTGGATCTTTCGAGAACCAGGTGTTTCAAGTGTGGCGAGATGGGCCACGTTTCAATGAATTGCCGCAAAGGTGGTGCAGCCAATTCGACGCAGAAGGGCAGTGGCCAGTCTGCGAACACTGGAAAAGGTCAACAAGGCTCCAAAGGAGCGAGTGGTTCGAAAGGAAAAGGTGGAAAGCCCTCAAAGGGCAAAGGCAAAGAGAAGGGCAAGAGCAAAGGCAAAGGAGGCAAAGGAAAGATGTTCGAGGTAGCTCAGGAGAGCACTGCTGATCAGGAGGATTGGTGGTATCAGGACGGTGATGGTTACTGGTGGACAGCCACCAGCGATTGGTCCGAAGTTGCCGCAGTAAGTGGCGAACCAGAAAAAGAGAGCTCACCTGCCGAACAAGGAAAGAGTGCTGCAGTGGGAAGCCAGCCAGTGACTGCCACCCTGATTGCCGGTTTGTTTTCAGCCAGTTTTTGCGTTTCTAACCACCTTATTTCAAACCAAAACCAAAACATGTCTGTGAAACCAGTGAATTTTTCGTTTGTGCATGGCTCAGAACGTTTGTCAGTTGTGAGTTTATTTCAAAACAGTGTTTTTCCGGTTTGCTTCAAGGTGCAAGGTGAACAGGTCTTTTTGGATGAGACGTTTGAACAGTTTTGTGACCTTGTGACAACATGTGACGAAGCTTGGACCGTAGAGACAGTATGTGAGATGTTTTCCAGTCACCGCCTGGATCTCAGCGCTCAGGGAAACTTGCAAGGGAACCACAGTTCAGTTGCTGGATGTTTCAGAGAGAGTTGGCGTAGGGACTGGTGCATGATTGAGTCTTCACAACATGGCATGGTAGGATCATGTGAAACGTCAGTTGCAGATTTCACCACCTGTTTTGCGTCTATCATGGATGCCAGTGATTCGGAGGGATCACAAGGGCACGGAACATGTCAGGACCTCAGTGTTTTTGACCTTTCAGGGAACCATGTGAGTCTTCAACGAAGGATCCATGAGGAATTTCCAGGTTTGAAGTGCGATGACAACAGCAGGGACCTGGATGATTTTTGGACTTGCATGGACTGGACACCAACCATTTGCAGTTTGAACGTCATGTCAACCTGGTTTCTTGGGAGAACGGTTTTCATGTTTTTCATGTTGTTTTGCGTTTTCCAGTTTTTCATCGGTGTCAGTGCTTTCAATGGTTCCCCAGACTGTCATCTGGAAGTCAACAGGAATCTCAATCCCATTTTGTGCAACTTGCAGCGGAACACAGGGGGATATTGGTTGTTAGACTCTGGAGCCGCCGCCACAGTGGTGTCTCATGAGACCTATGAACGTTTCCGGGCAGTTGGTCAGACGAGTCCTCTCAAGCCGAGCTCTCAGAGTTTTTATGCTGCGAACGGATCATCAGTGGTTGTTGCAGGTGAAACTCAACTCCAGGGATATGTCTTAGCCTCTGCACATGGAAACATTCAACCAGTGTCCATGAGTTTGACAGCCGTTGTAGGAAGCACACAGCATGATATCATATCCACTAATCAGTGTGTTGCACGTGGTTGGACTTTTGCATTTTCACAGGATGCCAGTTGCATGAAACATGAGGCGTCAGGTTTAGCTGTCAATGAAATTACCTCTTGGGGAGGTTGTCCATGGGTTGTTTTCACTCCGACCATTTCAGAGCTTTCAGCTGTTTTGGCCAAGCCTGCACCTCAGCTTTCAGACCGTCCATTGCAGCCGATTTCACAGGTACCAAAGGTTTCAGGTGATGTGACTGCGCAACATCATGAACCCCAAATGAGCCCAATCAGTAATGTAGAGCCTTTGGAAGCTGTGCAATTGGGAAAACTTTCGGAGTCTGAAATGCTTGCACATAGGTTGAAGGGTCATGTGCCATATGCTTCATGGTGTGAGCACTGTGTGAAAGCCAGGGGAGTCAGACAACACAGGAGACGTGGGCCAGACGAGAAAATCCAGGTCGCTTTGACCGCCGACTTCATGTTTGTGGAGGACCATAAGGTCTTGGTGTTTCATGAGCGATCGACAGGTTGCATAGGAGCTGTCGTGATGACAGGTGATGTAGCCAGGGATAGGAGTGTTTTCTGTAAATGGCTCACCGAAATGGGAATCTCTTCAACAGGTGGAGTTGCAATTCAGTTGGCGACAGATGCAGAGCCAGCTGTGGCCGCTTTCATAACCTCAGCTTCAGAGTCAATGCAATGGCTTGTTGAAAAGGCCCCTCCTCAAGGACATGAGTTTGTAGGAGCTGCTGAACGTTCCGTCCGCACCTGCAAAGAGGGAATCTCAGTGATCAGGTCAGAATTGGCCGACCAGAATTTGGGTTTGAATTTGAACACTCAGTCACTTTCAGACATTCTTCGGTACGTTTGTCATTCACAAAATCTGTTTTCGCATGCACATGGCAGTGATAGGACTCCAAAGGAGTTGGCATCAGGTTCCAAACTGAAGGAGCCAACTTTCGCTCCATTTTTGGCCAGGGTTCTTGCCGAGATCCCTGACAGTGTCAAGGAGAAATATCCTATGGCTTCAAGGTTCGTTGATGCGATCTACATTGCACCTGTTTGGAACTCAGTTGGCTGTGAAGTCATTGGGGAATTGTCATCCAATGGAGAGATTCGGTTTGTGCGATTTCATGCAAAGAGTATCAAACATACCATTCCTCTCACTTGGTCAACGAAATTCTATCAAGACTTGCATCAGCTTGTCGTCAGAGAACATGAGCATGGGAACGTATCTGAACCACCACCGCAAGTGTTGCCAGCTGCGAATCCATCTTTGAAATGCCCCAAGTCAGGGCCACCTGTGGAATGGGTCAGGGGAGAAGGTGGGTTCACTGATGACTGCATCGCTTGCCGGGGCCTCAAGAAGCATGGGACCAGAAAAGGACTTGTGCACTCTCGTGCTTGTTGCCGAAGGTATGAAACCTTTTTGAAAGACCAGGCTTTAAGTGTAGGAGGTGATTCTGTTCCTGCACCCATTGAGCCGGCTGAACCTTTTCCACCTGACTTCTTTAATGAGCCAGCTCATCCACCCGTGAAAGATGGAGTCACGCCTAAGTCTGGACCTTCAGTTTATTTTGATGATGATGTCAAGTCATTGTCATATGAGCCATCAATTGCTGAAGAGAATGTGGAACCAGACCCAGACTTGGATGAACAAGTTCGCCATGACAAACGTTTGAGTTTAGAAGACTATGGAGATGTTTCTGAAAGGCCTGTCAAACGGAGAATGTATGGGAAGAGCTCAGATCCTGAAGGAGCTTTCCCACCACCTTCCAAGGGGACTCCTCGTGGTCCGGGCCTTAAAAGACCATCTGAGATGAACTTGAAAGAACTGGAGGATGAATTGAAGAGAGATGACATAGATGCCATCCATGCTGAATCACAACATTGGGTTTCTCCTTTCATGAATCTTGCAGCCGTTGTGTCACCACCACCAAGCATGTCACACATGTTTGAAACTGAACCAGTGGCCAGCGTTCGTTTTGATTCGCAAGGGCCCATACCTGAGTCGTTTGTAGTCAACATGGGTGGGATGCCAATCAAAATTTGGTGTCCTACGGATGCGATAGACGACACGACTGGAGAGATTTTGGATGGAAAGAAGTGTCATTTGGGAATGAAGAAAGAGATTGAAGGCTTAGAGGAATGCCAGGCAGGTGATTGTTACACAGTCTCAGAATTCGAAAAGTTGAAGGAAAGAACGGACCACCCGATCAGGCTCATCAGCACGCGTTGGGTCACCAATGCAAAGGGAGACGAAGTTCGCTCCCGCATGGTAGTGAAAGATGTGAAAAACAGAGACTCGGCCAGGTCTTTGGGAATTTCATCTCCTACTTTGGGGGCGGATGCTTTCCAATTGTTTCTCACCATTTGTTCAGCTTGGAACTTCTTGGTTTACACTTTGGACATTAGTCATGCTTTCATGTACACACCTCTCCGATGCCGCAATGTCGCTGTTAAACTGCCTATGTCATGTTCAACAGAAGCTGGAGAACCTGTCATCTTGCATTGTGCCAATGCATTGAATGGACTTCGATCAGCGAGTTTGGAGTGGCTTTTGTTTTTACAGCAACAGTTGAGTGGGATTGGTTTGCATACCGATGGAGCTGAACCTTGTTTTATGGCCGGTATCCTTCCATCGGGTCGCATGGCTATGGTGATTGTCTATGTGGACGACCTTGCAATTGCCTGTGAACATGAAGATGACTTCAAGCTCATCATGAGCTGTCTGCAGAAGAAACTGAAAGTTAAGCACACAGGGACGATTGAGCGTGAAGGTGGGCAAGTGACCTTTCTTGGTCGTGAAATTGTCAGGCTTCCTGGTGAATCCGCACTTTACGTGCATCTTCCTGATGGATACCTGGACAAGACCTTTGAGATGTGGGGCCTTAAGGCTTCTTCTTCTGGAAAGAAGACCCCATGTCCCAATGTGTTAATGATTCTCGACCAGGAATCAGCTGGGTCACCACCCCTTTCCGGGGAGGCATATACAAAATTCAGGTCGACATTAGGCAAGATCGCCTGGATGAGTCAGACGCGGCAAGACCTCAAACATTTTGCGGCTTTGCTTGGAACTGTCCAAGCCTCTCCGACGCAAGCCAGTGAAAAGGCATTGCGTGCGCTATTGCGCTTCCTGGTGACAGATGATAATGTTTCCCTTCGTTTGCCGTCTGAGCATGGTCTGGGAAGTGAGGACTTCTGTGAAGTGGTGGCCTATACGGATGCATCACATGCACCATCGACCAGAAATCGCCGAGGTGTCAGTGGAGGTGTTCTGACTTATTTGGAAGGAGTTGTCAAAACTTACTCCAGACATCAGACTTCAATCAGCTTGAGTAGTTGTGAAAGTGAACTACAAGCGATACAGATGGTGGTTCAAGAAGCTGTCGTTCTTTCCAGGTTGGTCACTAGGATCATGCGAGCACTTGGTTTTCTGAAAGAAGGTGAATTCGCTGTAGCTCGAATTTATTCGGACAGTGAGAGTGCTTTGAAGCTTTTGAAGGCCTTGGATCTTCCTCGCAGATCCAGACACATAGATATAAAGATTGAATGGCTCAGGGAGCTGGCTGGAAATGGCTTCATATCCTTACATCATCTTCGAGGAGACCTTTTAGTAGCTGATTTGTTGACAAAGTGCTTGCAGACTAGCCGGTATCTGGAACTGAGACAAGTCATGGGCTTTGTTGAGAAGCCCCTATCAACAGCTCTTCTCTCCCTTATGCGTCCAAAGACCAAGTTTGTTGGAAGTGGCTTTGCTCTTTTAGAAGTATGCTGCGATGAAAATTCTCAACTTCGTGCAGTTTGCCAAGCTTGGGGAATTCCTTATCGTGGGATCACCTATGGAGTGGAAATGAGATCTGTTTATGAAAGAACCCGTGATTGGGTCGCGACCTTGAAGGTGGGTCTGCACGTGCATCTTTCAACATTGTGCTCCAGTGGATCACCTTTGAGGAGGTTTGTGACTCCAGGACAAGCCTCAGAACTTGATGCAACTTGGGATGAACACATCGCAGGTGCCGTTGCCTTTATGAAGTTTGGAGAAAGTACGAGCTTTGAGCTCCCACTGTTTAACAATATCTGGAAACGTTGGTATGTCCAACAGACTCTCCAACGATTTGGGCATGTGCACCATGCCGTTGTCCATTTGTGTCAGACTGGTTTGCAGGGTTCGGACGAGAGCTTCATAGGAAAAAGACTCAAGTTTAGCACCAATTTGCAGAAGCTGGGAGATCATTTGAGGGACAAATTTGGAACATGCCGATGCAAAGGGGATCATTCCAATTTCAACTATATCACATGGCGCAAGACAGCGCTCTACAACAGGTGCCTGGCTGAACAGTTTGTTCTTGGATTGCAGTTGCATTATGGAAAATCCAACAAGAGTGGAACCTAGCGAGCCAAAGTTTTTTTGAGTTTGTTTGGATGATGTCATAGACATTTTTCACCCTAAACAAACGCGAAACTTGCATGTCGTTTTTTTGTGTTGCTTGGAAACCAAACAACCAACTTGCAGATGTCAGTTGTTTCACATGTTCATGACAGTCTTGAAGATGTCATTTTCACATGTCACAGACAAACGCGAAACGTCCAGATGTCAGAAACCAAACGAAACGTTGGGATGTCAGAGACGGGAACATGTTTGTGGAATTCATTTGAAACCAGTTTTTTTTGAAGTGTTCACTGTGATGTCAGTTTCATGTCACTGTGCGTGCACCCCACATACACACACGCGTAGTTAATTCGCAAGGCAGGTTTGAGGTTGGAGGTCTGTGTAAAGGACCCTGGATCTCATGTTGCCTGGATGTGTTTTGGTTTTTTTTCTTTGGGCCCGTTTGGCCATCCAGTGGAAGCCTCAGTTTAACTGAGTGGAGAGCTCTTTCTTTTGGTAGGCGCTCTGGCCTCTAAGGGTGTGTGACTTGTGTGGTTTTTCGTAGCCAGTCTCGGGCGCCGGTTGCCATGTCAGCGAACTCCAAGTCCGCAGGTGGCTCTGGTCGTCGCCTCTCAGCCGCAGCCGCAGCTGCCGAGCGTGAAGCCCGGGATGCAGAACGTGAAGCCAGAGAAATGAGGGCCCAGGCCCGTGCCAGTTTGAGAGATGGAATCCACCAACAGGCGAAGCAACTGGAGGTGCAATATGGAATGGACTCCTTCTCTGAAGGAGAGGGATCGGATGCCAGCATCCAGTTGATCAGTGAGGGCTGGTCTCCGGTTCACATCCGCAAGGATTTGCCGCTCCCTGCGGGAATCCGCTCATGGGGCCAATGGTGCAACACGATGATCAGCCTCCCAAAGTACCAGAAGATGGGTTGGTCATTTGGTGATATCGCCAACAAAGGGCGAAGTGAGAAGGAAGTACGCAAGTACTTGTTGTGGGTCGAAAAGACCTACGGGACAAGTCAGGCGCAGGAAACAGAACTGGTCAATGGCCAGCTCAAGCTGGTGCACCCGGTTCGCAATCAGGCGACTGATTTGGCACTTTTCCTCCTTGCCATGGACTTCCAAGGAGAACTGGAGTCAGCTGATCCTTCTGAGGGTGCCGGATATGTCCGTACCTTCAAGCAAGGGGCATAGCTGGCAGACCAAGACCGAAGGTGGGTCTGAATATGTGGTGCGGCATGGCCTGCCAGGGGATGATCCCTCTGTGCAAGGATGACACGCACAAATGCGAGGGTATGAGAAGATGGGTGAGCTTGGAAGAGCTTACAGCCTGAGATGTCACCAAGTGTCAGCTACACACGCATGACACATGGTGACGTCTCCAATACCTATGAAATGGAGTGCATGGTTTGCGCTTGGGAACTATGAGGCGCATGGTTTGCGCACGAGTGCATGGTTTGCACTTGGACTTTTGGGCACATTGGCAGTGCCTACCAATGAACCTTTTGGCATGATGGAAATGCCTTTCAGATGTGAATGGTGTCACCTTCGGGGACACCATGACCTTTGGTTTTATACCGCCAAAGCGGTTTTGGAATTCAGCCACTGGCAGAAGAGGAAGAGTTTTGCACATCAGAAGGCAACCATGCCTTCTGAAACATGGTCGAGATGACCATCACATGCAGTGAGGTTGAACGTTCACATCACTTGATGTGATGTGGCCTTTGGACATTGGCATCACTTGGAGTGATGCCGCTTCAACTCTGGAGATGGTTGCCTTCAGTAGGCAATGGCAGAGGGAATTCGTTTACCTTTTCGGTGCCTTTGAGTTTGTAGGAGTTCGTCTACTGAGACTCTGAGAGGGACCTTGTAGTTTACAGTTTTGGCTGCGGAACTGACGTTCCGTTTTTGGCCTGAGAAATGAGCACACCGTGAATTCGTTTGAGACATCAGTCTCGTTTTTTGAACAACAGTTTGAAGGAAGCAGGTCTGGTAGCATTTGAAGCCACCAGACTAAGTTTTTGAACAGTTTAGGTGATGTTTTGAAGGGTTCCAAAACAGTCCTTTTTTGAACCATCAAACCATTGATTTTTTTCAACTCCCAACCAACTCTAGGTTTTAGCATTTGGTGCACGAGACCAAATGCTGCAATTTGAGAAAGAACCGTCGGGCAACGTTTCCGACGGCCAGAGAACCAAGTTTTGAGTTTGAAGTTTGTGAGAACCGTTTTGGGAGTTTTCGGAATTGTTTCTGCAGGAAAGACCGTTTTGAGGTCAAAGAAGGACATTTGAAAAATGTCCGATTTTCGTTTTGCTTTCGGCTCTAGGCGAGCTAGGGTTCAGAGAAGAAGCCGCAAGCATGAGTAACAAGACTGCAGAACATCTGCTCTTGGTGTGCGTGGTAAAAGGCCTGAAGCGTTAACTAAGAAGTTAAGAGTTGTGAAGCTTAGTTGAATAGAGAAAACTGCTGGGTGTGCGCGTTCGGTGCCCCTCGGGTTGTTGGTGGTTTTGTCTTCCGTCTTTCGGTTCAGGTCGTTGTTCCTTCCCCCCTTTTCTGTTCGGTTGGTTTGGGGTGTCGGTTTTCCACGTAAACCCTAAACCCCCACCCCAAAAAAAAGGGCAGCATTCCCCCCTGTATCATGGGATCTTGGGTTTTGAAATTTTGTGGGTCCACAAAATTGCAATTCAGAAATTGTGGGTCCACAAAGTTTCAATTCAGAAAATTGTGGATCCACAAAAAAAAATAAATCACTATTGAAACTTTTGTGGAAACACAACTTTTCAATTCACGAACTTGTGGGTCCACAAAATTTTGAAATCACACTTGTGTTTCCACAAAGTTGCCATTTTGGTGATTTCAACACTTTGTCATTCTCGGCCGTCCTTGGAGATCATTGCTTGTGTCGGTTGAGAGGGTTTTCGTGTAGCCAATGCAACGAATCTCATCCAGTTACTGAACTGGATGAGATTCGTTTGTGTGATGTTGTGCAGAGATTTCTGCAAGCATTGAAATGGGGGCCTTTCTTGGACGGGGGAATATCATCCAGTTACCCAACTGGATGAGCTTCGTTTGTGTGATGTTTTGCAGAGATCTCTGGACTGCGGGGGCTGCAAGTTTCTGTGGACAACTCTGTTTATATGACGGCATCCCGTGTGCCCAGGACATCGTTTGCGCATGGGGGTGCCTGGCGGCTCAATGATCATAGGGGATGTGCTGGGCGATGTGAAGGCATGTGAAAACTTATAGGTTCAACGATCATACAAAGTTTGCTGACGCATATGTGGGTTTATACAAGAGATCTTGCATGGGCAGCCACATGAAGCCAGTGTCAAAACAGCACATGAACTTTGATTCACTTTTGCTTCAGCTTGCTCACACATATGTTCAACCATCTCTCCACAAGTCTTGCTGACACAAATTGGCATAGAAAGACGCAGTTTTATTTCCATTTTCCTTGGAATGAATCTTCGTGGCAAGGTCAGAAGCAAACAGCCTGTGTTGGTCTACTTGCAAGTGGATTGACAGGAGAGGGTTGGCATGCGGCTGACGCTTTGATGGGGCATGTGCATGAGAAGTCAAGAAGGCATCAGAAGTGGGTGCATGAGGGAGTTTCTAATTTTTGATGCTGCATTCAGTTGATAGTAGGGGATAAAAACACATCCAACAGGGCTGCTTCATGTTGGGTGTGCATGGAAGGTGACAACCTTGCGCGTTTCTGTAGACGGATGGCTCAGAGACAATTAGTGCTCATGCCACCTACATGCAGACTACGGCATGCAGACGAGAGCACGCATGTAAGGGCTGGTCTTTCCTGGATAGATGTGTGTCCACTGTGGGGTTCTAATTCATTTACCAAAAAAACCCAAACCTATAGCATTCTAATTTAGTGCTGGCTCCTAGCAATTTTCCCCGGCCCATACTTAGTTCACAAGGGGATCTATATAATTAGATTGCAATGCGCGTCATCATGCTTGACAGCAATGGCATGGAGGTCGAGGAAGTCATGGACGAAGAGGAGCACTGGGGTCCAAAGTGGGGACCTTCTGAACCTTGGATATAAAGTTCAAACTTGGATGGTCTTGCGTGTATTGCGGCATGGTTTTCTTGTGGGTTTGTGTACCATCATGCACGGAAACTGCAAATAAGGAGCAGCCAAAGCGATCCAGCGCAAGTTCGTGCGAGGTTGAGGACACAAATTTTTGTGGTATAGTTTCTTCATCATTTGGTGCCTCATGATTCCATGTCCTATAGCTGCATGCTGGGAGCAATAGTTTGTCATGGTTTATGTTTTAACAGTGGCACCGCGCCCAACCTGACACAGGGCCGAGATCGAGACCATCTAGATCGAGAAGCTGGCATTTGGGTGCCTTGTTGTATGATACTTTCACATCCGTTGGGAACATGACATATCTCCTGTAACTGCGTGTGCATGCTTTCAACATTCTAAAGTGGAAGGAATCGTTTGGGTTACTACATTTTGCATGCTGTTACTGCATCCTTTACTGACTGATTGTGAATCGCCTAGACGGACAAGGGCCCAGCGGACAAGATGCCACAGGAGGAGGAGGAGGCTTGTATAATAAACATGCAAGATCCATCTTATGAAGCCTTTGTACATTCTCATTGAACATCAAATGATTATCGGCTGCATTACGTTGCGTCAGGACTGGAACCCAGATGCGCAGCCGCAGAAGTCTCCGCTGTTGAAGCAGACGGCCAAGACCAAAGCACCACAGAAACCTAAGGTGAAACTGGTGGAGAAGAAGGATGCGACACCGAGACCAAAGGAGAAGGCCATGCCGCGTCCCCCTCCTGAGCCAGCTCACCCACCTAAAAGGGCGAAGCAGGACCCCTCTGTGCTTTCTGCGGGGATGCACATTGGAAAGGAAGCAATATATGGACATACAGACACACACACACAGACACGCATACAAATATATAAATAATACATATGTATGTAAAAGACGTGCATTTGCATGTCAGCATATGTATCTACATGAGTTGTCTTAGTGAATCATTGTGATCCCTGTTTTGCATTGATGTTGCCCGCAGGATGCTGCAGCTGTGCCGGAGCCAAAAACACCGCCCAAGGCACCCCCGCTGCCTCCGCCACCGCCACCACCACAGCTTGAGGTGGCCAACGGTAGCCAACAACAAATGGTGGTATGGTATGACAACAAGAAGGAGCCTTTGACAGGGGGGTCCTATTGACAAGGGAATGAATACAGCACCATGCATCATATAGCAGCAACACAGCGGCTCATCCAGCATAGATATTTCATGTCGATCTCATGTGCACCCTTTGTCGCAGGAGGTTCATTACCCGGACGGCACGGTGATGATCGATGGAAAGCGGATGATGCAGTCCCAGCTGGAGGAGTACAGGGCCAACGGCTCAAGCAGGACGCGCAGCAGAACCCGCGGAGGAGCTGTTGTTCGGTCCCGGGAACCTTGTCGGAATGTCCAAGCTAGTTTTGGTTCAGGGTCTCCATTTAAATGATTGTACATACACAAACATGCAGATATGTTGAACGCCACTTTGTAACTGCTTACGTGTCATACACATACAATGCACAATGTATGCACATGTTTTTTCATGCATATCACATAGTTTATATACATATATATATATATTTATATAAATACATTGTATGTGATATATATATATATGTTATATATATATTGATATGTGCATATTTTGTACATACACGTGAAAGACTCATGCGATTCTCATGGTTCCCTCATGGCATACATTCCATACCTTGGATCTAAGGAGCAGCTTGGCGTTCTGAGAGAGACCCGGGATGATGTTACCAGGCAGCATTTGACATGTTGCGCTTGCTGACCGTAGAACGTGCGCTCTCCAGACATATGTTTTTGCATCCATGTGCATCCAAGGCTCAACGGAATCCAACTCTGAGCCAGGAAGAGCGCCGAGCAGTCATTGCAAGTTGCTCCAACATTGCGATGACTTTGCGGGACGTGGTTCGAAGACATTGAAAGGACTCAATGATTCAACACTGGTCACACTGGTGTGTATATAGCTGATCAAAGCCTTGCGAACCACGGTGCCAACAGCAGCTCATTTAAAAGTTTGGCAGCAACAGAAATTGGAAAATACAACCAAGGGCATTGAATCACCCTATAAGCTTACACAAATAGTCAACTGATAAATGGTTCGACGCTGCCATCTATGCAGTTTATACAAACATAATTCCTGAACCGACGCCAGAAAGATTCAGGATCCGCAGTGTACTGATGGATGTGTGATGACGCAGAATCTGTTCGATTGCTGAGGCATTTAAGGGGGGCTTCACCTCCAAACTCAAGTCTTGTAAATTGTTCAAAGGGGTTTATTTTTGTAATTGTTCAAAGGGGGTGTATTTTTGTCACATGAACTTTGTCATGTAGCCCTTATTAATGTATTAACACATCAAGAACAGATTGTGCAACAAGAATGCAGGCCGATCGGATGCTATAGCCTGCATACCGATAGCTCGTTTCACCCATCATTGCATGATCGAATTCAAAGATTTGTTTCACTGTTTCACACATCCATTTTTTGCAATTGTTCTGGCATAGGCCGTTTCGTTCATTCAACTTTAGTTTCTGGCATATCAAATTATGGTGCGTTTAATGAAAGTAAATAAAGCACAGGTTTTGTTTGTACGACCAGCTCGGAACAAAGCATGCGACCGCAGGTGCATGAGCAGCCACAATCGATAAAATAGCTTGGGTAATCCAACTCTTCACAAGCTATACTCGGTTTTCTGACTGACCACCAACTGATTGTCGGGCTGCCCGAATTGGTGATTTAAGGCCGCATCAACAAGAATGCGTGCTCACTGTGTGAAAGCGGAATTGGGGTTGATTTTCAATAGATGGGGTCATACTGATGATAGTTGTTTAATTTTTTAAATGCATTCTTAAAGAGCCGAAAATCTAGGAATCTAGTTGCAGAACCATTGCACATTGTCAATTTGGATTAAATTCAGTTTTCACGTAATTGGCTGACGACCGACAGACCCATGACCGGTGGCGCTCTCGCATGCGGCGCGGAAACACAGTTGCTTTCAGGTTTCGGATTGGTTTGCATGTCCATCTACATCTACACAACCATGCATATATAGCCCCAGCAATGCAGGCGAGACCTTGCCCAACCTGCTTCTGCATGAGTTCATGATAGCTGCGTGTGACTTATGTCCCTATACATGTTGAAATCAGAATCAGTGTTTGTCAACACTATTATATATATATATATAATTACCAAAAAAAAACACACGCTGTGTCGTGCCATTGTCAATCTACTGCCTGCCGCGCCTCAGGAGTCTTCGCCCATGAATGGAAGAGGCAAAGCGTGCCGTTGGTTTTTGCTGGCATGGGTTGTCTCTGTCAAGTTGCATGCAGATTCACGAAAACTGCTTTTATTTTTTTACATTCCAGTTTGCTTCTGTCCGGTTGTGGTGCATGGCTTTTGAATTTCCATGTGATTTCAATCATAGATTGCAGTTGCCCATAACCCAACTTTCACTTCAAACACAAGTAAACCGATATCACTGCACTTGAAGGATGTTTCACGGACTGGTTTTCAGTTTATTTTTTTGCTCATGGCGGACCACCGCAACATGTCAGGACCAACTTTCTGCGGCAGTTTGTCTACTGCGTGGAGGCTGACGCATTGATCGCCAGCATGCTGGGCGCATTGGGCTCGCATGCAGTGGCATGATTCTCAAATCACTCAACATTCAAGAATGATGTGCCAATAACCTTTATCAAAACAGTGGCATCGTTCATATTATGGAAGTGAGGTTGGACGACATGCATCGTCCATACACATCAACATGCGAGCAATTGCCCAGCATGCTTTCATCCGTGCAGTGGGGTTTCCAACTTTTGACCAGCCATGCACCCCCCTGGACACATGCCCCAGTATATAGAAATTGCAGCATCTGCCCAATATATATATATATGTATAAATATATATATATGTATAAATATATATATATGTATAAATATATATATGTATAAATATATATATATGTATATTATATTATATTATATTATATTATATATAGATATATTTTATATTATGTATATTATATTCTATATATATATATATATATTAATCTCTCTATATATATATATGTATGAAAACTATATATATATAATTTAAAAAATACATATATTATTATTATTATTACTATCATTATTATTATTATTTTATTTTTATTATTATTATTATTAATATTTTTTATTAGTATCTCTATATATATATAATGGAGAAGTATATATATAGTATATAGTCTCCGTGCATCTTACGGCGTGCATCCCATGCACCTGCAGGACCCATGGCATTGGCTCGATGCTTCGAGGCTGGAATTGACAGGGTCGATTGTTGCATCTTGCTGGTTGGGCAGTTGAGCTCGCCAGCATCTCCACATATAGGGGGCTCATAACTTATTACTTGGCTTTCCTGTTTGGAGATTAGTGAAGAAATCTGGAGCATGCCAGAACTTCATTCAGTTCAATTCACCGAGGACAAAAAGCTGACAATGCATGGGAGAGCACATGTGTCGTTTGGTATGATTGTAGTTTTCAAGTTTGCCCATTTTTTTGATATTAAGGGTTCAATTTGTCAGCTGCCAATTGCAGACCAGCAGTCCACAACTGAAACTAAAATCCGTGCATGCGGCAACCGAAGCCAAGCATACTGCAGGTGATTTAAGATGTATCAAGACTCCTATAGTAGTCTGTAGATGTGACAAGAAAACGTTCGGACCATCATGTCGCACAACTCTGCTGGGTCCAGCGAGGGCTCGCAGATGCTCAGTGATCTCCATGGCATCCAGGGCTTCTTGGCACGGCAAAAGCAGCTGATATCAGATGCAGCCACCTTCGACAAGATGGTCGACAACCAGGTGAAGGTGTGGATGAACCGGCTGCGCTCCTGCAAGATCACAGCTATAGAGGCCACCCAGCTCTCCGAGGCCTTGGCCAATGGTCCATGGAAACAGGATCAGCTGGATACGTTTGGCAAAGTGCTTTGTGAGCAAATGGAAGAACATGTGGAATCGAAGGGCAACAAAGGGAATAAGCGACCATCACAGGTCATCAAGGCTTTTGCAGCCTACTTTACCGCCAGTGACATGCAGCTCCTGGCAGACTCCAAGAAGCACAACAACACGAAGCTCGAGCTTCTTGCTGACAAATGCGTCAATTTGGGACTCCATCTCCCGACAGAAAAGGTGGCCACGCACATCGTGAAGTCGGCAGTAGACTGTAGCTTGGATGAAGTTCATCATTCACTGCATGCATGGTCAGTGTGATTTTGTCATCATGCTTTTCACAACGGGGATACGTGTTGGCCACAGGTTCATGGTTTGCACATTTTACCTCTTCATCATGAGCTTACCGTGGCAATTTGCCAAACTCTTTCAGGTGGCATGAAGTCTGATGATTCGAAGGCCTTCTACACGCAGGTGAAGCAATTCAAGGATATGCTCCGAAGCAAGATCAAGCATCTTGAGAAGGTGCCTTTGATGCAAACGTTTCCAGACAATCCTTTCGACCTCCCCCAAGAAGTTTTCAATCGAGTCTTTCCTCCAGACGACCAGCCGGTGCAAGAATGCACGGCCAGCCTTGGAATGTCTGCCGGGCTACCCAGCCGCAAGAGTCATGGCTCTGTGAAGGAAAAAAGGAAACAGTCCTTTCCTGAAACCATGTCCACAGCAATGGGAGAAAACCCCATGATGATGCAAATGATGTCAATGCTTCAAATGATGATGATGCACCGGGAAGGCACGAGTCCCGACTCTATTGGGCTGGAGGTGTTTGCAAACAAAAGAGCCAAGAAGGCGCCCAAGGCCATCATGGACAAGCCTGCAGAAGAGCCTGGCAATGACCCTGGCGACAATGACGCTGCAGAACGCCCACAAGCTTCCACAGCAGGGGTCGATAGAAGTCCGCCGACTACTACGCCAAGACAGAGTGCCCCCCAGAAAACACCAGGGAGCGCACAGAGTACCCCGCCTGCAAAGCAACTCTTTGCGACGTCCCCAGAGGGGACCAAGAGTCCAGAAGAGTATGTTGCAGACTTGCAAGCTGCCTTGAAGAGCCGTGAGAAAAGCAAGGTGCAGCAGAAGCAAGACAACAAGCAAGATGATGAAGAGAGCGGTCCTGTGATGAAAAAGCCTGCGGCAAAAGCGAAAAGCATTCCCAAGAAGACGGAAGAAGACAAAGGAAGCAAAGAAGGGGACATTCCTTCTGTGAAAAAGACTGCAGCCAAAACCAAGGCTGGTGCGAAGAGCGCCCCAAAGGCGTCAGGCAAGGCCAAACCGAAGGCGGCTGTCAAGACCGCGGCTGCAGAGAGTGTGGAGCCACCGAAAGAAGGCGCCTCCGAGCTGCCAAATCCACCAGTGCCATGGAACGGCACATTCTTCTGGCTCGAAGGCAAAGTGCATCGCAACCCAGCCGCCACTTGTTGGCGAGTCTTCATCGACAAGAAAGACAGGAACGACAAGAAAGTCAAGTTCGGAGATGATGAGGTCGCATCATTTCACAAGGCACTCCGGTTGATCGAAGAGGGGACTGCCCTGCGGAAACGCGCTGAGGTGGCAGAGAATGTGGACTAGAGATTCTTCGCGCTGGTCAAAAAGAGTTTGGCGTTTTCCGCACGCTGGAGGATCTGCATACAAAAACATCGGTTTGCTATAGCACAACTTTTTCTATATATAGTCTTGTCATCATCCAAGGGAGACGAAATCATGTGACAGAGTTCATTTCCTGTTGATGCAGTGTTGATGCCATCAGCATGCAAGAAGAAAGCATGCGACGGAGTTTGTTTCCTGCTGATGCCATCAGCGTCCATGGCTTTGCTCAAGCAGTCTGTGTGTGTGATCGCTGTGTTGACCTTGAACTTGCATGGTTTCACATGTTTTGGATTGAACATATACCGATGATGCAGGCACCTCAGGACTTGTTTTTTCAGATCTTGCAAAGACAGACGCATCTCGCTCTACTATACCCCGTGGCAATAATTACCACATGGAATCATAATCGAAAGGGCTTGTCTTTTTCCATCCTGCTCCATATATAGGTCTATATAGTTATTGTGTGTTTGTGTGTGTGGCAATAGTTGATATAACGAAATCGAAGGCATGTTCTTGCCTTCGTGGCTCTGAACACACACACACACATATATATATATATCTACACTGTTGTGTGGCTGTTATCACATGGAACGAACATCGAAAGGCATGCTCACGACTTTTCCAAAACAACAATTCATATCCTGGTTGGTGGCTTTAAACAGGCTGTGACTTGTGGCACGCCTGCAAGAGCCATCATTTTGCAATGGCGGTCGAAGTTGGACGACTTGGTAGACGCCACGTAATCTCACGAAGTGGCTTGGAAGCCGTGCTGAAGGACCTGAGAGACAGAGAGTTTCCAAGTGCAATCTCCAGACAGACAGTAAAGAGGCAACGGGACACCACCGTGGAGGTGCAGACGCCGCTGGGATGCTTGCTGTCTTCCTATACTGTGACTCTGCCAGAGCAAAAAAAGACAAAAAAAAACCACATATGAAGGCTAAGAACGTTGAGCTTCCGTTTCTGGCACCTCTCCCCTTACTGTACCACCTCTGTGCACAAGAGTCTGAATTTGCTCGGATGATGAGACAGGTTCTCGATCACTACAAGCCGTCCAGGCAGAGACCACTGAGTATACTGGCCTATGCCGATGAGATCAGCCCTGGAAATGTATTGGCTCATAGGCTTGAGCGAAAGGTGCAAGTCATATACTGGAGCATCAAGGAGTTTGGACCTGTAGCACTTTCCTCTGAGAGGTGTTGGTTCTTGGCAGGCATCGCTCGGTCAGAGCATGTCAAGAGGCTGCCAGGTAAAATGTCTGAGTACTTCAGGCGATGCCTCGAGCAGTTCATCTTGCCAATTGATGTGCGGGAAGGGGTTCAAGTGCGGTTTGCTGATGGGCACTGCTCCATGGTCTTCGCTGCTGTTGAGGTCATTGTGGCCGATGAGGTGGCACTTAAGGAGATGATAGACATGAAAGGGGCAGCTGGAACGATATGTTGTCCCTTATGTCGCAATCTAGTGGACCACAAGTCGGATCTCCATCATCACCGGGCAGCATTCGTTCCGAGCACGACCATAGATCTTTCCCTAGTGGACGCCCAGACTGATGCCACCGTCAAGCAGATCTTGGATTACCTTGAAGAACAGGCCGACGGGCGAGTGTCCAAGGCAAAGTTTAGCAAGATGACCCAGGCTCTTGGCTTCAACCACAACCCACATGGACTCTTGCGATCGGCGGAGCTGGACATCAAAGCCGTGAGCGTCCTGATGTTTGACTGGATGCATTGCTTTTGCGTGGCTGGACTTTGGAATGTGGAGGCTGGCCTCCTTGTGGCAAAGCTCCAGGAAATCGGCATCACGCAAGCTGATCTGCATGATGAACTTCAAAAATTTATCTGGCCGCAAGCTATCAGAAGCCGCGGTGTCACAGGACAAAAAAAAATTGCAAAGGGAGATCAGAATGAAGACATCAAGTGCTCGGCGAGTGAGTGCCTATCAGTTTACGGTGTGTTAAGATTGGTTCTCCTTGAAGCAATGCAAACACAGAATTTGCACGCCATCCGTGCTGAATGCGAATCCTATTTTCGACTGTGCCATGTCTTGGATTTGCTTCAACAGGTGAAACTGGGCAAGACAACCCCGAGGGCATTGGAGGTTGCAGTTGTGGCACATTTGTCAGCCTTCAAGGATGCATATCAAGATACACGATTCTTGCCGAAGCATCATTACAGCCTCCATCTCTGCAGAATGTTGCATCGGCATGGGACACTTGTGTCGTGTTGGTGCCACGAACGGAAGCACAAAGAGATCAAGCGACATGCTCAGTTGATCTGCAACACTTGGAGCGCCTGGGAGAGATCTGTGATGGTGGATGCTGCGTGCGACATGCTTGACTCTCTGATGGAGGACCAAGATGAATCCTTCTATGGCGGAATATGCCAGCCCCAAGAAGCCCCGATGGCGACCAAGAAATTGCTGTATCGAACTTTGGGCGGGTTCCATATCGCAAAGGTGGCTCGCTCTGCCTACTACGCACCAGGAGCCCGAGTCTTCAAGGATGATGTGGTGATCTGTCAAATAGAAGATCTCAATGACCCTTTGCTAGGCCAAGTCTTGTTTTTTGCTTCTGTAGATGATGCTGAATGGGTATGCCTTCAGCCTTGGGAGCCGTTGGGAAACAACATATTCAATTGCGAAGGCTTGGATCCAGTTCTATTCGAGCTGGAGTGCATTCGAGACACTTGCATCTTTCGACCAATGCCTGAAAATCAGGCTGCAGTTGCCGCATGTTCTACTTGGGCGAGCTGGTAACGCAAAAGAACTGATGACGGCGGGAGTGAAATGTTTGGAATAGGAAATTAGGAGGTCACGTGGTGACCATGACTGGAAAAAGAATCTTGCAGGCTGTTTGTCAGAACCTGCCTTCGATCAGCCAAGTTCTGATTTCATCAAAACTTCATGTCTTTTGGCGTCGTTGTAGTGTCTCAGCAGGGTTCTCACATAGTTGGATTTCTATTGTTGGCTTTTTATATGTCACCTCCAGAATACAGTAAGCGAGCCATTGCCCAGCCTGCTTTGTGATGGATGCATCTCAATCGCCTAATTAAAGATCCATTCCAAAACCTTGCGCGCCAGGACCATGACATCGACATCACTGCAAATGTCACCAAGGTGCAACGAGCATGCTGGGCTCTGTATATCTATTTAGGCTCGCATGCAGTTGCGCTCCATCGGTTGATTTCGATTTGTTGCCATCCTGGAGGCTCTGCAGACTCCTCTTGGGCAATGCGGAGCGTTTCCTTCTGTATAGAAACATTGTTGGTAAACGCTCTCTTGAAAAGGCAATGTCGCTGAGTTTCATCTTTGCTCAATGTCTTCGTCTGCTACCCTAAGTATAGCTTCGAAAGTCCATGCAGCAGGTCAACATAGCTCAGCTTCTTGTTTCTTTGTGTTCGGCCGTCCCAAGTCCATATTAAAAAAATCAAGTTTCCAATATGAATTTGAGGTGAAAAAGGATTAAAAGTTGACAGCCCAGAAGAAGTCAATGTTTTTTTCCTATATATTATCCACTTCAGCCTCCTCTATTCATGTCCTTATAGATCCGCCACGACCTACTATAAGAATCTTCAATGGCCTAGTTAGGCCTAGTTAGTAGGTCCGCCAAAACCTGGTTAGTAAGTCCGCCATGGCCTACATAGTAAGTTCGCCAGGGCCACTTAAACTACTTACATAAGCAGGTTTGGTATACTTGGTATGTGTGCCGATAGCCATTTAGTATACTTAGTAAGTATGCCATGGCATACATAGCAAGCTTCTGTATCCCATGCTATGTATACCTCCGAAGTAGCCGCTAAGTAGCCCTCTATGTAGGCCGTATGTGTGCCTTTATAAGTTTGCCAAGTCACTTCTGTACCTTCGCTAATAGGCAACAACTACTTAGCAACCACGCCGGTCATCCAAGTAGATTTCTTCGAGGATGACACCACCCGCAATGGACCCAGTGGGGGTGGAAGTTGTTGGTCATCCCGGATCAGTTGCCACGTCCCTAGGCTCCCTGCCGTTGTGGGCGTCCGGCGCCGCTTGTTGGAGTGGCTTCCTGTCATTGCTGCATCCTCCACAGGATGATCTGGCGTGTCAAGGACCTCCATGTCCAGCTCCCGTCTGACATCGTCCTGGCCCGGGGTCGGGTCGTCCCAATCTTCGTGGTTGAGGTCAATCCGACGCAGCGCAGTGGGGTTGTCCAGCTTGAGGATACCCATCTTGTCCCCCCACTGCTTTCCAGACTTTTTCTGCTACATTCCGCTTGTCCCTGGTGTAGATGCCTGCTGTTGTCCCCGTGGTCCAGTTTCCCAGGTATTGCCGTTGCCCTCGTGGGAATCCGAACTGGTATGCACAGTCAGGGACAAAAACTCTGAATCGTGCACTGCAGGCCACCTGGAATCTCACCACTCCACAGATGTACTGGTCAAGGATAGTGTGGGCACTCATGTTCTCCCCACTACCAGCCGGGGTCTGACCTGATCCCGCAGCTACTTCTTCCAGGGTCCAGATTACTTCTTTTGTGGGTAAGATGGCCTTCCGCTGGGGTTTGGCTACCGTGTCCACTCCTTCTTCCTGGAGGGTCTGGAATCCCACCACTCCACGGATGTACTGGTCAAGGATAGTGTTGGCACTCATGTTCTCCCCACTACCAGCCGGGGTCTGACCTGATCCCGCAGCTACTTCTTCCAGGGTCCAGATTACTTCTTTTGCGGGTAAGATGGCCTTCCGCTGGGGTTTGGCTACCGTGTCCACTCCTTCTTCCTGGAGGGTCTGGAATCTCACCACTCCACGGATGTACTGGTCAAGGATAGTCTTGGCACTCATGTTCTCCCCACTACCAGCCGGGGTCGGACCTGATTCCGCAGCTACTTCTTCCAGGGTCCAGATTACTTCTTTTGTGGGTAAGATGGCCTTCCGCTGGGGTTTGGCTACCGTGTCCACTCCTTCTTCCTGGAGGGTCTGGAATCTCACCACTCCACGGATGTACTGGTCAAGGATAGTCTTGGCACTCATGTTCTCCCCACTACCAGCCGGGGTCGGACCTGATTCCGCAGCTACTTCTTCCATAATTCCCGGCCACTACGAGATCTGTGTCGCTGGCACCTTGCCACTTGATCAAGCTCTCAATTTTGAAGTTGATGTCCACGATGACTGCATCGACGCTCAACCAGAAGATATACTCACAGTCCGTCTTGTCAATCAACAGTTGGGTCGACTCCCTTCGGGTGAGCCTGGGCCTTGTTGGCTCAGATCCCAAACTGTAGAGGTCATAGCCATGAAGTTTGGCATAGTGAATTCTTAGTTCCTGCAGCATGCAGTTTCTTCTTGTTGCCGCCCCGGTAAGAATGGTCTACCCATTCTGACTGCCTTGGGTTTGCTTCTTAATGGGCCCGAAACAATTTTTAAAAACTGCGGTTTCCCTGGATCTTGGGAAAACTGAAACAAAGTAAATCAAAATACTTACTTTTTGATGGTACCCCCAAGCTGCAAACAGATATGGGGCGACACCCGGGCCGGGCAAATCGGTGAATGACCCAGGGCCTGGTACTGCTGGTGGCGTTTGGCACACCACTGGGATCTCTGCGGGCGTCTGCCGCTGGATCAGGGGGCAGGCCGGCATTCAACAGGCCCCGCTCGATGTATTGCGGCAAAAACACCTTGGCTGCGCCGGTGGTTGGGCCATCCCTTTGGGGGGGATGCCGGGAAAATTGGAATAGATGAACTTCCAAAAATTACGCCATAATAGACCCCAGATAGCAAAAGATATTTATTGGTGGCAACCAAACGCTCGCGGCATAAACGTAATCTCCATCAGGGCCCAACGACCGCACGGCAGCACCCTGTAGTAACATTCCCAAGATGCAGACAGCCCTTTGCAGCGGCACCCTGCAAGAGACCAGCAGGCCAGCCCCAAAGCACACACAGCACTCTGACAGCCCTGCAGCGGCACCACTATCCCAGCTAATAGCAACACCCTGAAGCCACCCTGAAGCCACCCTGCAGCGGCACCCTGAAGCGGCCAGCAGGCCAGCTCCAAAGCGCACCACTCCCACTCCAAAGCGCACACACCCTCAGGCAGCACGCTGCAGCGGCACGCTGCAACGGCACCATGCATCGGCACCAGCATGACGGCTCACACAGCACCCTCCAGAGCGGCACCGCCATCCCGCTCCAAAGCGCACTGACAGCAGCACCAAGCACGGGCATGCCGGCCCAAGGCGCACACACCACTCTGACAGCAGCACCTTCAAGCAGCACCGTGCAGCGGCACCAACATGCCCGCTCCAAAATGCAGACATGAAACTCCTCTTATACTTGAAGTAAGAACCCCAATAGCTTCGCTATCTGGGGAAAAATGTGAATAAATGCAAGTAGGATCACGCCAACTAAAGTCGATGGGAATGTTAAAAGTGCCTGAAACCGCCTATGCTAATCACCTCCAAATTCTTTGCGGGTGAGGCTGGATCCAGGATGGAAACCGAAGCTACTCTCGGGTCATCATCAGAGAGGAACTGCTGCAGAACGAGAAGGGCTCACAAGGGGCATCTTCAAGTGTTGCACCAACAAAATACATGAAAGAAGGCAGGGCCATCTTTGCCACTCCAAGAGGGAAACGAAAGGGGCCGAAGAACCCAAAAGAAAAACCATGAACACAGCTGACATCTAAGGAATTTACGTTATACATCTCAACGCGTTCGACTGGATTCCTATCTTTAAACTTTTGGCTCGTTGTCATTGACAAGTGCTGCTGCGAACAGTCGCCCACTCCACACCATCCGTTGCAAAGTCTGTCCAAGCCAACCACTCTATGCACCTGCTTTACGCACCCATTACCCACACATTCCGCTCCGTTCACACTATGCTTGCTCAGCCCCCCGAAATCATCCATCCACAATCTTGTCCACCCATACCCTGGACGCTGGCTCTATTGGCGACTAGAAGACTAAACCAAACCCCAAGCACAAAGATGCTTTTTGAGAAAAAAACATTCTGCCCAGATATCAATCATATTCATCATATTCCTGACAACGTCCGTCACGAGTGTCTTCCAGTTCGCCCCCCAAATACATTTAAAAAGTGCTGAATCCAGGCCCACCAAGCTTCGGACTTCCCTTTGCCGCCGGGACAGTGCACTATAAAGTCTGGATCACCCCAGCGGTATTGACCTCCAAAATAACCAAATGGGTAGGAATTGATTGCACGCTTGGGAACCCACTTTATGTGGGGCAGCAAGCTCTTATTCACCACCAGTTCTTTGATTTTTCTATTGTCTCCTGGATAGAAATGTTCCCGTGCAAATGTGCGATTGTGCCAGCCAACATCCATATGTCTGTAGCAAGCGTCCTTTTCTTCTGGACTGTTTTCTGGCTGGCATCCTCCGAGGATTGCATTAAAGGCCCCCGTCTCTACCAGAGGAGCAAAACTGCCCATGTTCCATGAATCTTCCAAAATCTGGTGCGTGAATCGGCTGAACTTCCAAAGACTTTGAGCCAGATTCGCGGCCAGAGTATCCGCCGCCAACACGATGTCAGTGTCTTCCATTCCGTCCCAATGGATGAGATTTTCCAGAGAAAAGGACATGTTCATGATAATGGCATCTGAATCCATCCAAAAAATGTAGTCGCACCCAGTCGTGCCACTCTCTATCAAATATTGTGTTGATCTCATCTTCCAAAAATGAACTTCGTGTGTTTTGTCACTTAGCTCAGAGTCATCAATATAGGTGTAGAGGTCATAGCCATGGCGTCTGGCATACTCCACTTGTAGTTCCAAGACTTTCAACGATAACGTTCCAACCATAAGGCACTGGAGGCACATATGGGGCGAAACTCCGGCTTTCGCAAATCGATGGACCAGCCAGGGAGTAGAGAACAGAGTGGCATCGGGAATGCTGGATGGATCTCGGCGTCTGGCTGCTAAGATGGCAGCGGACTCAGGGGGTGCTGTGTGAGACATGGCCGCTATGACATCCACCCAGACTTGGGCGTTCGTGGAGACTTTCGAGCTCAGCTCAAAGATCCTCGACATGCTCAAGACAATGCAGAAGAGCAGCAGCGAAAAGCACCAAGCAATAACACTTCGACAAAAGTTGGGCTGAAAATACGCCTCCTGCTTCACCCCACCATCCTCAAGCAAACTTCCGCCCTCAAGCTCGACAGGCGCCTCCTTGAAGGGGAATTTGAGCTTGAGGAGAAATGATCAAAAAACGTAGACTTTAGACTCTTTAGACTTAAGTTTCTTCCAAGGAGAAGGAAGCCAAGAGTTCTAGTTTGACACTCCTCTGCTTTCCACAGTCTCTGGATCAATCAAATGATGCAGGGTCATGGTCTGGAAATCATTCAATGCTTCGCCTAACACATCACCATTTTTCTTGTCTGACAAGCCCCAAATATGCAATCTTTCCTTCAAGGACACACTTCTGATGCGCCCCTTCATTATATTCCAATATTCCGCAAACATTTCTCATCATTTCCAAATTCATCACGCCTCGTCACCTTTCACGCCCGCACCAAGAACAGTCACATCGGCCGCCATGGCATTGGGCACATGCATATTTCAATATCGTGTGCCTGCAGATGCACAAGGCATAAACTTCTCGTCGGCTATGCTGCAACATGTGCTAATTTTTCCTTGTTCAATCGGACACCTAGTGTTTCTTAGACCTTCGAACATGATTTTCCACGTCCAATCGTCTTGGGATGCGTCCTTTTCCAACAAGGTCGGATGCGTACTTTGCCACATCCAAAAAAAGGCTCAGCGAGTGGCATGGGAACAAACAACCACTGACGGCCCAACAACTTACACCAACCAGCCAAGGCATTGCCCAACAATGTCCTCCAAACATGCAGGGGCGGGTTCGGTAAGCCATTAGTATTCATTTGTCATCGTTTACCTACTATTCTTTTGTGAATCAACCAGCCGGCAAGGGACATTTATGATTTTGCACTCTAAATATGCAGTCAGATCTACCCTGGCCAGTAGAATTGAAACTATCTGGCAATATCTGGCCTCTGGTCGTTGTTGGTCCATTTCACAGGAAATACGGGCGAAAACCAGGGTCTGGGAAGTTCCTGTAATGTTTGCCTAAAACCAAACTTAGGAGTCAGATTCAGTCAGATATACCCTGACACAAGGCCATATCACATCATCCTTCACGTTTCCCACTGCATTGATGGGAGCAGAGATAAGTGACATAAATTCAGAGACCCCTCACCTTGCAGCGTGGCAGTAGGAGAAAAAGATGTCTCAAGAATTCTCAAGATAAGATCATCTTAACATAAGAACAGGTTGAGATGAGATCATGAAAAGAAAAGATGATGTTAGCATTTAACATGAGATCTTCGTAAGGTAAGATTCAACATAAAGTCATCGTAAGGTAAGATCATATTTGTATACAAACATATTGAGAAAAAATGTTTGCATAAGATAAGAAACAATAGTCTTAGGGCTAGGGTTTTTACCATGTCTAGATAAGATTGTGTTTACAAGAGAACATCGTATGAATAGATCAAGTTATCAAAAGTCCGCTGCAAGATCCCATTCTGTTACCATGACATCGATCGAGAGATCATCTTAAGATAAGATATAAGCTGCTCTCAAGGTAAAATCATTTAATCATTATACATAAAGATCAGGTCATCTCTTTCGGTAAGCCCTCCTCAGTAAGGTAAAGTCAAGCTGTCATTTTCAGCCCAACTCAAAACAAGACTTTCCATGACCTCGTCAAAGGTGAGATCTTCTGTGATTTCCTGTTAGCTTATCTTTAGGCAAGAATGGGCAAGAACGTATTACAACAAGATTGTGTTTACATACAATCATGTCAACACATGTTCCTCTTCAGATAGGATATTCTTCATAGATCCGAAGATAAGACCATTCATATTGACACAAGGTCCTGTCCAAATGAGATCAGGTTCACATAGGATGACCCTAACATACTGTTTCCTTAGTTTCCTTAGTTTCCTTAGGATTAGGTCATAAATTTTGGAATAATAATAATAATAATATGAATCAAAATATCATATGCAGATAGCATCTAGTCATCTAGCATCACTTCAGCAGAAGATTATGCAAAGAGAAGATCAGGTCAGAAAAGGATCCTGTTGAGAAACCATGTTCTTAATGTAGGATCTGCTTATGATAAGACCATCATGTTTACATAAGATCGTCTTGAGACAACGTCGATGTTGACAATAAAAGGAAATTCATTCAAGCGTCCTCGGCGCTTGATGGCATAATCCGGAACAGTTCATCGAACGGCCTTGAAAAAAAGAACTGAATTGAGACTAAATTGCCAAAAAGCAAGCACTTGGACAGGAACCAGCCATACTTGCTTATGCACGGAGAGAGGTCATGTAGCTTAGCGCCACCTTTCGAGATAGAATCAGATAGAACATCTTCGCCCCAGTTCAGACTTTCATGAACACACAGAAAAATAGTATTCTTGTGAAGGATGACAATGGTCTGCAAGACAGGCGGGGGAATCTCAGGGTTGCAGCCAACATCAAAATGTCCGCTCCCTCAATTTGGATCAATTTGGGATATTGAGTGGTTTATGCACATTCCAATCCTTGGAACAGGCCAAAAAAGCTGCATGCTCTCTGGAAAATGTTCAAGGAAGCAAGGCCACCCCAAACTTAATCCAAATTCACATAATTGGGACACTCAATCCAACAAAATCACCCAGTTTCCACCTCCCCTCAGCC